>OX103724.1:82663791-83277291 GCA_944470365.2 Schistosoma intercalatum | reverse complement strand
ATCATCATCATCATCATCATCATCATCAGCATCATCATCATCATCAGCTTCAGCATCATCAGCAGCATCATCCCATCAGCATCATCATCATCATCATCATCATCATCATCATCATCCACATTCCCAACCCCACCAGCCCCACAAAAATACTACAATCAAACCCAATACCACGCCCAACCCCCAACCCATCCGCCCCCGCCGCCCACTCACCTCCACCCAACCAACAACAAAGACCGGAACAGGGTAATACCAATGACAGATATCACAAATTAATTTCAAACTGTTACCATGACAAAAAAAACTATTGTAGTTAGAAATTCCCGACTTGTATAGAACATATTCAGGGTCATGAATACTTACTGTATTGAAAATTGATAGAAAGAATTCATTTCCCCTATTTTACAAGAGATTATAATACAGCTACACACACACACACTCACATACACTTAACATCAATAATGGATATCTTTTAATTCACTGTAAGTATAACATATACACAATATTATTTTGAATAAATTCAAACTAGGCGTTATTAAAATTACTGTATAATTATAAGAGAGAGGGAGAGAGAAAAAAGTTTATCATGTAAAAATCAGTTGCTATACGCAAGTTATTTTTTTCTATTTGACTCATAAATCTTTATAAACTAGATATTTATAATAAATGATATTTGATTTGTCATATCAAATATTTGATATCGGAAAGGGGTGTTGTGGATATTATAGTAATTTTATTAGTTCAGATCATGAGTCGAATGAAGTTAAACCACCTGGAAGCACTGAACAGCCGTTTCGTTCTATTGTGGGACTCCTCAGCAGTGCGCATCCACGATCCCACCTCGCGAGTTTCGAACACAGGACCTATCAGTTCCGCTCACGAGGGCTTAACCACTAAACCACTGAGCGGGATGGCATTCAACGGTGTTAATGTCTAACTTCAAATAATCCACAAAATTCAGCGACATATCCACCATAATATTCAGTGAGTTACTATCTCATAACAGACCCAGGTTTTTATGGTTTTCCATAGTGGGCTCATGATCTCAATTATTGAAATTATTATAATATCCACAAAAACCCCTTTTGATATTAATACGATTACCATATATAATTATGAGAGAGAGAGAGAGAAGTTTGTCATGCAAAATCAATTGCTACACAAGTTATTTTTCTCTATCTGACTCATAGATCTTTATAAACCAGATATTTATAATAAGCGATATTTGACTTGTCATATCAAATAGGAATAAGAAAACAGGGCTCACCTATAATTTTAAGAAGATGAAGTTGATTAGATAATGTTTTAGTATAAAATCTGATTCATTTCTTTCAAATCTAATTGGGATATGAATTGATAGAAGTTCAACCTTATTGATTAGTTTATAACCTTTCCATTTTATCTTTGACTCATCAGTTGTTATCAACTTATATACTATCTTGGTCAAATATCTGTGTAGAAATTACGATGCCAATCCCTTAAGATATATATATATATATATATATATATATATATATATATATATATATATATATATATATATATACAATTATCGTGGATGCGCACTGCTGATGAGTCCCATACTAGGACGAAACGGCGTCCAGTGCTTCCAGGTTTTCAATGGTGGTCTAGCTTCAACTAACTTATGATTTCAACCTGTGAAATATATACAATTGTCAATGGAACGAAATTCATATCCTATTTGAATACAATTTCTCCAAGAGGTAGTATCAACTAAAAAAAACTGTTATAAACGAAGAAGTCACAGTCAAATGTATTTGTTTGCGAAAAAAGTGATATAACCACATAGATAACAGCTAGGGAATTCACATTCATGGGCTTAACATTAATGTGATCACAGTGAAACCTAAATACCAACGATTCGATCTCATAGAAAGCTGAAGATGAATAAAACTGAAGGGTTTTTAGTTAAGACTGAATGATTGTTTAATTAGATCCGTTCTTAAATCATTCGCTCAGTAATTTAGTTTCATAATGGAAACTACCTTTGAATTGAAGAAAAACGTGGTTCTCTAGAGGCTAATTTCCCCTATATCTGACTTCAATAAATAGTATCCCGTTAACTGAGTATTAAATGCAGGCTAAATCTCCTAGTAGAATTACAGATGTAATCGAGATTATAGATATAGTTTAATGTTAAAGATTGGTAAAATCCGCAAGCGTACAGGAAGTAAGCACACAGGTGAAACAAGAGTGTGTGTGTGTGAGTGTTAAAAATCCATATATATTTTTGAGTGTTAATCAAGTATGGATAAATTATTGATTGTCTGTGTATTACAATCAATGGGAGAATAGATTAAAAATTGATGTGCAGAAATGTGCTCAATCATACACAGAAATTTACATAGTGGATCAAGTGTCTAAACTACAGTGAGCAGATAAATTATACAGTAGTTGAATTGGCTTACTGTAGTTCTATAAAATAATAGCCGGTTTTCAATTTAGTTATCATAACCCTTATAAGTCATTCAATTGAGTTGAATAATCTTTAAAACTGTCTGATAAAACACATAATTATAAAGCTTCACAGCTATTTCTCAACTTCTTGAACCACCTCACCGTCTTGTCATATTGTTGTGATTATAATCTGACGAATTTTGAATGCTGTCAATAGAAATCTAAAAAAAAAGAAGTTGAACAATCCATTCTGAATCATATTGAGAGAGAAATAGTTGAGTAAAGACTGATTTAATGACAAGGAAAACATTTTACAATAACCAACTATTTGTATTCTCTGTAAGTTAATCTGAATAGCTTATAACAACTAGTTTTGGAAAACCGGAAATCTTACATTTAATAGGCCTATTTTTAGTGTTCATTACAACCCATATTAAAATATGAATGTAGCTGCTCAAACAATTAACGAAGAAAACAACGGTAAGTTCTTTTAATCTGAATGATAAAAACAATCAAATCAACCTTCTTAATACATAGTTGAACGTGTATAAATTAGGGAATCGACTAAGTAAGCATACAATATAACCTTTTCAGATCGTCCTAAGATGACTCTTATTTAGGAAATACCAAGATGTGATTAGGTATTTAACGATTTTGTAAGTGATTAAAAGCCTGTGGTTCATTCTTATCTGAAGTTTATACTGATGATGTCTTGGAAAACGATGAAAGCTTTATAACTGAATCACATAGCTCAGAGAACCTAATTTCAAATTTTACGTACCTACAAATCTTCTTCCTTCTCTAATAGTTGACAATTCACTCCGAAGACAGTATCACAATGATATTGCTATTCTAAGCTAAAATTACGGTTGAGCATTTCAAAGAACCCAAATACCATAATCAATATACATAGTTCTTGTAGGTAGATCGAACAGATTGATTGATACTAAAGGATAACGAGTTCAAATTTTCTGCAAGTGTTTTGTTCTCTGAGATAATTTAGTTTAGTTGTAAAACTCATTAACAAATACTCAGAAAAGAAATGAGTTATTATTAATTATTCAACAATTGTCTAGTAGCTCATTCTGTTGACCTAGAATCCAGATGGTTGTTACCTAGAATTGTATCACCAACAGTTGCATGTCTGTCTTGGTTATTGATTCTCTTCATTTGAACTTTCATCTTGTAGGTTTTATTACTGGCTGGTAGATTTGACCGATTTCGATACTTGATTAGAATGCAAGGCTTTTAAAAATTCTCTGTATTTCTTCGTATATCATGTGTTCAGTATTTCGACGTTTTCTCAGACTAACTCATTTCTACAGTTGTCTTTAAGAGAAACTTTATCGTTTCATTTTACAGGTAACTTATGTTTATGTATACGTAGACGGACTCAAATTTATCTTTTAGGCCGAAGTATAAGATGAATATTTCGTATCACGTCAATTCATTACCTTCGTATCTAAATATCATGTCTCCTGAAGATTCTTGGCGAATTCATGATTACTTTATCCCTACTACTATCCTGCGCTTTCGACGGCTCATTCATGTAGACATTTTCACTAATGACTGTCATAGTGGTCATCTTAATTTATACAGTTGATGTGCTAGTTTAACCAAAGATGTGTACACAATGCTTAAGTTTATATGGTAGTAATCAAGTTTACCAAATATCCCACAATGTTTGAAAGCTTGCTTAGTAATTTCCGAAACATTGTTTATTGATCTGTTACTTACCTTTTTTCTGGTCGGCGTTTTTTGGCGAGTTAGTTTTCTACGGGATAACGTCGATAACCCCATGCCCATGCCCATGGGACCGGCAGTAACTCTGAAAGAGCTACAGACGGAGTTTTATTTCTAGAAAATAATTGTTCTATAGCGTAGCAATCAAATATATCTAATAGGTTCTCCGCATCAAAAAAAAGAGAACATGAGTGAGGATAACCGATTATATTTAGTACAAAATTACAGAGCTACTTGATAAAATAGAAAAACTATACTCCAATACTTTATTCTTGTCTCAGACGTCAATGTTCTTGCGTTTCCATAATAATTGCTTTTTATTCCCATTCTCGCCTCCTCGATATTTTCAACCTTTTGCTACCAGGCATTCTATTACTATTTGGTGTTATATACTACTGATGTCGAAATAAGTAGCATATACCTCAGTTTAATACACAAATTACTTACCAATTTCAATGCATTTCAACTTACTTTACTTAATTAATTACACCTGTTACTCCTAATGGAGCATAGGCCGCTGAACAGCATTCTCCAACACACTCTGTCCTGGACCTGCTTTTCTAGTTCCATTCAATTCTTGTTCATTTTTCTCATGTCTATCTCCATTTCCCGGCGTAATGTGTTCTTTGGTCTTCCTCTTGTCCTCATTTGGCCTTGAGGACTCCATGTGAGGGCTTGTCTTGTGATGCAGTTGGGTGCTTTCCTCAATGTGTGTCCTATCCACTTCCAGCTACGCCATAATTAGCTCAGTATAATTATAAAGATTTCCAGCCTTTAAGAAACCACCAGTATTTTTATAATAGATTGACTAAATATATCTAAATTTACATTTTGCATAATTCCAAATGCTTCCAGCATTTTTGTTAAGGAATGTAGTTGGATACTGATGAAAAATTTCAAACTAGGATAGAATACCCGTTCAGTTCTTTTTGTTTTCCAATGATGAGCTAGCTGAATGAATCAAGTGATTAAAACTGCCCTTACCATCATTACTTTCAAGAAGCGATTGAAATAAGACATTTACACAATTAGTCTCAGACTCAGTGGTTCGGAAGTTAGGTGCTCATCACAGGGCCTGGGTTCGATTTACAGTGGTTTTCATGAGTGCACACTGCTGAGGGACCTAAAAGTGGATCAAAAAATGTTATTCGCTGAACATCAGTGTTCATCGAGATTTCAACTGAAATTGATCGGTGTTGAATATAACCTATAGAATTAACCAGTCTCCATAAAGCAATCTCAGGGGAAATTCTGATTATATAGTCTCGTTAATTCAGTTTTACAAGTTATAATAATGAAGGTGGTTTGATCATGTATTTAAGTCAGCTAACTTATCATTGAAAACCAGGGAAGACTGGAAGAATATTCTATCCTAGTTCAAAGTTTCGTTGCAGTATTCAATCAAAATATAAATATCGATTATAGGACCTTGTTTATTAATGACCATAATAACTCTACACCACTGAATTAGGAGCAGTCGATCCACATTTTCAAATCAATTACCCAAAGGTCATATGTTTTCTATGAGATATGAATGTCTTAGAGTCTATGCGTGACAAGCTAATGGATTAGGACTGTGAACAAAATTCAACCTTTGATGAATTTCTCATATATTTTCAACGGTTATTTATGTAAATTTAGTTCTTGATGTAAACTATGACCAATCAATTATTCATAAACCTCTAAACTACTAATCCATCAATAATTTTCATTGAATTTATATATATATATATATATATATATATATATATATATATATATATATATATATGTAGAATAACATCAAAAACTTCGTGATATAAAGAAATGTGTGAACAAACATATTGTGGTATATGCTACTGACGTCAATAGATATAAGTAGTATGTATCATCAATTAAAAGTGAATAGCCTGACAGTAGAAGATTAAGAAGATAGAAGAAAAACAAGAATGTTTGGTGTGAAAATGAAGGAACAATAAGGTGGTGGACAAGATTTATAACTCAGGTGGATGATTTTGATGGAGTATTGTTCCCTAAGTTGAATGGTTTGATCGTGGAGTTTTCATCATTCTTCTGAATGACATCATCAGCACAAACTTCAAGTAGAAGGAACAATAAAGTTTGATATGATAGGTTGACATTTTGCAAACGCAGTATTTAATATATGGTTTTCAGATTTTGTGTTCAAATACATTCGATTATCCCTTCTTGTATTCTCGTTCATTACAACATGATCAACTCTCAGTGTATCCATTAAATTTACAGTTAGTATTTATTATTTAAATAAGTGAATACCACAAATTTGAATGTAAAGGGAATGGTCAAATAATTTGCTAAATTGAAATTTTAAACAATTAAGATTTCTCCCTCCCTCTCTCTCTCTCTCTCGTGTAATTGACTAAAAATATTCCCGCCATCGTTTTAATTTGATGATAATAATAATAATAATAATAATTAATTTCCAGGACAACCATACTATTTATAATAACTCATACAATTACGCATTTGCCTTGACGACTATATATATATACATGTTACTCAGGTTCCAACAAGTTGATATCCTTGTTAAATTAATAACTGAATTATAGAATGATATTGATTCACGAGATATACAGACTTGTTAACAAAAGTATTTGAGTACGACCCAGTTCTGTCAAAAATTTGTTTTGTTTTTTTTTCATTTTTCTTATTCTAAGTAGTAAATATCACATAGATTACGCTTAGTTCTATTACTAGAAAGAAAAAACTTAGATTTGAAATTAAACATGCAAATGATTGTTGAAGCCTGTATTTTTTGCTTGATGATGATTGTGTATCACTGAATTGTTTAGTATTCGTTAACAAATATACATAATATAAGAGTTTGTATAATCCTGTAGTTAAGATTTAGGATTGGGTATAGTTAAATTCTGTTAGAATATTGTCATCTTCAATGAGTTTACTGACATTGTTTATAGATACAAATTTTACATAGAAATGTATTAACTGGAATCAAAATATGAGTTCAGTTCTATAAAGAACTTACAAGTTAGATATACCTACTTCATACTGTAATTTGAATTCAATATCAAACGATTAAAACAACAAAATTATATTATTCACTGAGCTACTGTATCTAGATAGACACTATTTTATTCAATTTGGAAAAAGTACTAAATAGGATGAAATACACCTTATCGATTTCTCCTGTAATTACAATGTAAAGACTGATCAATTGCAGTCTTAAACCTCAATAGGAAGATACAAGCCAAACAATACCAAGTGAATTCAAATTCACCCCATTGCACAAGCAAGTGACTATCAAGACGCAGTAACTGAGTGGATAACGCGATGGCGTTTGAAGCGAATGGTAGTGGGTTCGAGTCCCATAGTACACATCAACTCTCTGAGATGCAGGTACATCCAGGTGACGAGTCCCAAATAGGAGGAAACGCGTGTTCTGGATTCTACTGCTAGCCACTATCCATCATTGCTTACAAATAGCTTGTGAATTAAGGTAATATCGAGGCATACGCACAGTATGCACATATGCCAATAACAGACTGATCAATTGCAGTCTTAAACCTCAATAGGAAGATACAAGCCAAACAATACCAAGTGAATTATTATTGTTATTATTATTCATACGCCTCGATACAACTCAACTTTATACAACGTAGTAAGAAATACAAATGTACATACTTTATATCCCATTTACACAAAAGTCAAAGTTGGCAATGATATAAAGGTTAATTACAATCTATATAGCTTAATTATTTTAATGTTCTAAAAGAGCAAACTAATTAATGCATAGAAAATTGATACTTTAATTTACCGTAAATAAAGGATCAAAGAGATGTATCCACTGTTAAGTCGTTGGCGATTCATCAATTAAAAGTAATCATTTAAAATTATGAATAAAGTGATGAATACACCTTATGCAGTTGTCTTTATCATTCATCATACATAAAGTCTTAAAAATTCTATTTATTTATTACTCATTTTGTCGTAGGATAGGTAAATTAGTCAGTCAGTCAGCTACAACGTACGATCAGGCACCTATATGCATCGGTCCGAGTTTTCATACCTCATTAGCACAACAAGATAAACACCAAATTCATAACAGTAGTTACTTCAATGGTAGTAATATATAAAAGAAAGACTGCATATAAGGATAGCAAAGAAAGGATTAGGGAAGCATGTTACAAACTATGGTGTTTCTGTTTGAGTTTTCTAGTATTTCGCATTATGATAATTTGTGATTGTTTAATGACTATTCAGTCCAAACAAATCTAAAACAGGTAGGTTCTGAAATTCTATTTTGTACAACTAATTAATGAATATTGATATTGATATGACAATGCAAGTTAACAGTATTTTTTTTTAATGTACAAATTTAGTTTCAGATTCAGATTTGTGTAGTAAGGACAGAAGGCCTACGGCCTATGTTATGCCTTTTCTAGTATGCTTCTATGAGTGTCCAGTATTCTCTTGGATGTGTCAAATAAAAGTGCAGACACCACTGCTTTGGATAACAGGTTCCAAGAATTGATGACTCGCTGTGAAAACCTGTATGCCACGGGTATTTTGTTCGTTCTTAGCATTTCTACTCACCTGCTACGTCCTCTGCGATGTCCCGATCTAATGGGAAGAAAGAAAGAGAATATATTAGGTTCAAAATCATTTCTTAGTATTATATACATCAAAATTAGATCACCTCTTAGTCTGAGATATAATAGAGTAAAGAGGTATAGCTTTTCAAGCCACTCTTTGTATGGCAGACCCCGGAGTTATGGAATTCCACAGGTACCTGCCCTCTGTACTTCTTCCAGGTTATCCGAGTTACCTTTTAAACAGGGGCTTACAAACTGAACGCAGTCCTCAAGCTTAGTTCTCGCTAAGGTTGTGTATACTGTAGTGAACATGGCAGTATCTAACTTAGTGAATGTTCGTCTTAAAGCCCATACGGTTTTGAACGTCTTAGCCGTGGTCTTAAGGTCGTGACTCACTGTCACCTCAAGATCCTTATTAGGCCGGACCACGGGTACAGGCACTTCCCCTATGCTGTACCTATTCACCTTTATATCCCCAAAGTGCATGTAGATGCACTTTACCGCGTTGATAGGCATCAGCCACTCTTTAGACTAATTAATCACTTTATTTAAGTCTGCCTGAATTGTACATGCATCTGCGTCTCCAGTTATTACTCGCCGGATTTTTACATCGTCAGCGTATAATAACATCTTGAACTGTACTATACTTGGGAGATCATTTACATACAGTACAAAAAGTAAAAGACCTAGGATAGAAACTTGAAGCACTTTATCAGTTACTGATCTCTAGGGGGAGCACTTGGAATTTATTCTTACTTTCTGTCTACAACCTACTAGGAATCTCCTGATAGTGATAAATTCAACAAAATGAAATAAACTTGGATTCATTTGTTTGAGAATTATTTTTATTGTCATTGAAATATCAACATTGTATCCACTATTAGCCAAATGACAGATACTTTCTCTGAAGAAGATATAGTTGCTTTTTAGTCTCAACTTTTGAAATATATACAACGAGTATATTTCCAATTTGGACTGAAACATTCCTATTTAGATTATGTGCTTCATAAGCGGTTACCCAACTTTGATGTATCATGATAGATAAAGCTTCAGGATGTGGGATATCTGATGTTTGATTTGAATTTCGGTATGTGGCAATGAACAAATTGGTCATATACATTCAACTAATGAGTTTGAAGTTTACTGACAGAGAACTTCTAAATATGAATTGAAACTGTATTTATGTAGCTCAGTATTCCGAATGAACGAAATTGTTAAGAGGATAATCTAGAATTATTTCATAGTTATATATACAATTTAGTTCATAAAGAGAATGTAATCAGATAGTTCCCAATACTAAAATGTTATAAAAATAGAATGCGATGCAAATCGAACTTTACTAGACAAATCCTCAGGAACCTGATAATGTCGGTATAGGGTTGTGAAGATTGTTGAGCTTTTGATTGAGATCATGAATCGGTCAATGTTAGATCACCATAGGCAACCTGGAACCATTGTTTCGTCCTATTGTGGGACTCCCCAGCAGTGAGCATCCACGATCCTACACACAGGATTCAAACCCAGGACCTTTGATCTCGTGCACGAACACTTAATCTCCAGACCATTTAGCCGAGATTAAACAGTGTTAATGCCTAACTTCAACCAATCTAATATCTTCCATTGTCTTCAGTGGGTAACTGCCGTCCAGTGCTTCTAGGGTTTCAATAGTCCTTTAATATTAATTGGGTCATATTCTTAATCATAACCTGATATTGTTAAATGCCTATACTCCACTAGTTAGAAATTCCTTCTCAATTCTTAGTATTAATTCTTTTGGATACTGAAGATCCAAACCTGACATTTCATCAAAAAATTAACCTTGTGAGTTGATTTAGTAATATCTTTCAATGGGTTTTTTATATAAAATCCTATAGCTACATTGTTCAATTAACGTGGATAATTAACTAAATAGCACAAATCTGACATCAAAATTAATTGCAATATTTACATGATTAATTTAGTAGTTTGAATAGGAAACATTGATTAAAACCCCATTTCTAATTTAATAATTTCCATAAAAGTTGGATTCATGAGTCATTTGTACATAGACCACCATGGAAAACCTGAAATCATTGGACAGTCATTTCTTCCTAGTATGAAACTTCTATGCAGTGCTCATCCACGGCCCCGCCCCCGAGATTCGAACACAAGACCTGCGGGTCTCGAGCGCGAACGCTTAACCTTCGGAACACTGAGTCGGCAAACAGCTGTGTTAATCTCCAACTTTCAACCAATCCACGAAATTGTGAGATCGTGGATGTGCACTGTTAAGGAGTTAGATGGTAGTTGGGGATAATCAACAGGAAACTCTGGACCCGGGTTCCGTGCTACTTGGCACTCGTCAGCATGATGTACCTGTGATCTCGAGGGAACTGGTGCCCACTGATGGATTCAATCCCGTGTCACCCAGCTTCACGGTCAGAGACATCCAGGGTCCAGGATTTCCTGTCAACTACCTCCAACCACTATCTAATCTCAATATAGTGCATGTAGTGTTGAGTCACCTAGACTGGTGGCCACATTGCAACTTGGTCAATAGCATTCGATCCGCACTGATCAGGACTTGACACACATGACATTAGTCACCACCCCAGTGATTAATCAATTGTGACTAGTAAGAATTCCTATACTAGGTCGAAACGACCGTCCAGTGCTTTCAGTTTTTTCATGGTAGTCTAGCTTCAATTGATTCATGAATTCAACTATTCACAAAACCTCTCTCTTTGTCTGATTATAATTTCCATAAAAATTATAAATGAACTAATTTTACTACTTTCGACCAGTGTAGCAGCAGCCTCAGCAGCAGTAGGTCTCAACATACACAAACGGAAAAGCGAGATTCTCCGATACAACACAGCATGTATCAATCCAATCAAAATTGACGGAGAAGATTTGGAAGATGCAAAAACCTTTACATATTTGGGCAGCATCATTGATGAACACGGTGGATCTGATGCAGATGTGAAGGCGTGGATCGGCAAAGCAAGAACAGCATATTTACAGCTGAGGAATATCTGGAACTCAAAGCAACTCTCAACCAACACTAAGGTCAGGATTTTCAATACAAATGTCAAGACAGTTCTACTGTATGAGGCAGAAACCTGGAGAACTACGAAACCCATCATCCAGAAGATATAGGTGTTTATTAACAATTGTCTATGCAAAATACTTCAGATCCGTTGGCCGGACACTATTAGCAACAACGTACTGTGGCAGAGAACAAACCAGATCCCAGCGGAGGAAGAAATCAGGAAGAAGTGCTGGAAGTGGATAGGACACACATTGGGGAAAGCACCCAACTGCGTTACAAGACAAGCCCTCACATGGAATCCTCAAGGCCAAATGAGGACAAGAGGAAGACCAAAGAACACATTACACCGAGAAATGGAAATAGACATGAGAAAAATGAACAAGAATTAGATGGAACTAGAAAAGAAGGCCCAGGACAGAGTGAGTTGGAGAATGCTAGTCTGCGGCCTATGCTCCATTAGGAGTAACAGGTGTAAGTAAGTAAGCAATTATACTACTTTATTCTTATCATAGTTTTATTCTATTATTATAAAATCTTATTAGAATTTTCATTGTATTATTTTCAATTAGAGATTACCAATTAAAATGATAAACAAAATATGTGTCGTCAATTTAACCGAAAGAGTTATTCTTTTTTTTACATTATACATTAACCTAGATTTTATAAAATAAAGTGAAATGTGAAATAGGTATGACATAAGCATGCACGCACACATACCTACGCGCACACACACCCCCCCTCCACACACTCACACACATAAACATATATACAATAAACTACAAAGGAAATAAAAGATTTCATTTTATTTTGTTTTTCACTGATGACGTAAAACTAGTGTGTTTTTTTTCACTTTATAATCATTAATTATAAACAGTCGATTTATTACAATCAATTCGATAATAATAATAATAATAATAATAACGTCAATGTGAATAGAATACGGCAACACAATACACCATTATAATGAAGAGAAAAATAATCAGTCAGAAGATGTAGTTCATCAAAATGAAAGGTGAAGGATATTACGTAATCTTGAAATCATAATAATAAATTAGGCGAGTAATATTAATGTATCCTTTCATTATCTATCTATCTATATATATATATTGATTAGATAGATGTTAACAATTGTAATCAAATTTTGTACTTTAAAGTGATCTGCTTATATATTTAAACTACTTAATTCCTGACATCTAGATATTTCAACAAGTTATCTAATTTTATTTGTTTTAATACATCATTATGGTTATTAATCGCATAACCTATTTTGGTACATTTCTGAAAAGTGTATAACCTTTCGTTGTACAAGTTACAATAGGCTCAATCATAGATATCGTTGTAGTTGGCAATATGCCAAGAAAAGAATATACATTACTGAACTACTAATATGTAACTGGTGATCAATCATTATTTATCGTAAGGAAACTTGTTGAAATACATTGTGATGAGAATTCTATATTGTGCCAAAAGTATAATATTGAATAAAGCTAATAATAATAATAATATTTCTAGTTTAAATGGATACTAAAAACTTAAATCAAATATACAGGAATCTGAAATATTAAGTAATCTTATTTAGTATCAGAAGGGGTTTTGTGGAGATTGTAGTAATTTCAACAGTTGAAATCATGAGTCAATTGAAGCTATACCACCATGGCTCAATGATCTAGTTGGTTAAGCGCCTGGCGCGATACTGACAGGTCCTGGGTTCGAATCCTGCGAGGCCGGGTCATGGGTGCGCACGGCTGAGGAGTCCCACAATAGAACGAAAAGGTCGTCCAGTGCCTCCAGGTTTTCCATGGTGGTCTAGCTTTAATTGACTCATGATCTCAACTATTGTAATTTTATTTATTAGGTTAATGTTCATCTGACATGATATTCATTATTCGTTGTCATTGTTTTAAATAAAAATGGATTGATATTAAAGAAAATTTTCACACTCTCATCATTAACGATAATATTTATTAGTGGCTTTTGGTAGAATCCAGATTGAGGCGCATTTCATCCAATTTGGCATTCGTCAGATGGATATATCCGACATCTCACAGTCGATGTTCACTAGAGCACTAGAACACAGTAACATTCGCTTCCAACTCCATCACCTTATACACTTACATACTGAGTCCTCATAGACACTTGTTTGCGCAATGGGGTGAAGTTTCAATTCACTCGGTATTCAACATCAACTGTGAGATGTAGGGACATCCAATTAACTAGTCCCAAATTATATGAAACATGCGTCAAACTGGATTCCACTGCTAGCCACTATCCATCTTTACTTAGAATGCTTGTGAATTAAGGTAATGTTGAGGCGATACACACAGTATGCACATTAGCCAATAAGAGATTGATCAATTGCAGTCCTAAACATCAATAGGAAGATTTAAGTAAATAATCCTAAGTGATAATACTTATTATTTTCAGCTGCAGATCTAAAAACTTATTTTAAGAAAAGGACAAGTAACTTATATGTGATTGATGTTAGACCACCATGGAAAACGTGTGAGCAATGGACGGACATTTCGTCATACTGTATGGCTCCTCAGTAGTGTGCACCCACGATCCCGCTCTCGGGACTCGAACCCAAGGCCTTGAGTCTCGCGCGCGAACAGTTAACCTACTTGACCACTAAGCTGGCATCCAACGATGTTAATGTCTAACCTCAACCAATCCACGAAATTGCGCGACCATCTTCCATTGTCTGAGGTAGATACCTGTCTCTACCCGACACGGGATAACCCAAATGGTCACGGCTTCTCACCAGAACTCCGAGAATTCCCTCACGAAGTTAGTCACTAGTAAGTACATGGTAATTATCAATATAGGGTTGTGGAGATTATTAAGTTGGTGATTAAGATCTTGAACCGATTGATGTTGATGCACATTCTTGACATATCTTCATGAAATTGATATTATCAGTTAAGTTTTGAAGCAGCTTAGTATTTACAATCTTCCATTTTGGTAAGTTCTTGAAACTAATAAGTAAGAAAAAAGCATAAGCTTGTTATTATACACGTTATGTGATCCAGAACATTGTCATTATGGACCAATCAATTCTCATGATTGATGTAATGCTTCTTACAATATCTACAATAAATATAACCAAAGATCATACTATATCTTGTTCTTAACAATACACTGGGAATTGTTCTCATATCAATGTTAGATTAAGTGTTTAATAAATGTATGTATGATCAAAAAAATTTGCAGATCAAGTAAGAACCTTCAGTCATTTTGTATCCCCTGAATTATGTGGGTTGATTGCTAAGCTTTAACTACCTATTTCATAATATGTGATTAATGCTTTTCTAGATCCAGTTCGAACTCTTTGAAATAACATCATATCTTCAAATGATTGAATCTGAAGATTTAAGCACCATATATTTTTGAACAGTAGCATGTTACTGGAACTCTAGAATCTTCTATTATTACGAAATCCATTAAGATATTTGATAATGTTCGTCTGCGTTTTGATTAGAACGTTAATTAAGCTATTTTAAAGTATATCGAATTATGAAAATTACCAAACAATTTCTTAATTGTTATCGGTAATTGTCTGTATTCGTTTCGATTTATAAATGTTATCTATTTAAACCTATAAGATTAATAACTAATGAGTTAGAATTGATTATTTTTACACCAACATTCTTCCTCTCATAAAACTTGGCATTTTTAAATAGCGAGTATTCAACAACAACCTTCGTCTGTTCATTATTGTATAATTAATATAAGCTAGATAGATGATTAATATTAATAAAGCTGAGATGAAATTTAATGGGTAAGACTAAAGATGATTCAGTAATCCCGATATGGTTGATGTTGGTAGGTTTAACAAGTACTATACTGTATTTTATTCAAACTAACAAAGTCAGTTACACTGAAATGTATAAAAATATTTTACGACTACTTATGGTCTTTAAGAGTAATAAATACACATTTCATGAAGCTGTTTATCTTGTCAATTTCAAATTTGAACAATCCAGACTGTTGAACAGTTTATAAATTGACATTAGAAAAATATCTTTAGGGCCGGTGAAATGTCATTGGGCCTATAGCCAAATCATTCGGCAGTCGAGTCACTAGATGTCGAACGGTTCGCCGTTCCTCGTCAAGGTCGAGGACAACCAGTGAATATCATTTAATTGCATGTCATGAACTGGTCCATGCAGCAGCGGTCGCACTCTGTTCCTTGTACCTACCCTAACTATAACATTTCTGTAATAACGTCGTTTGCAATGTACAGTCATCAAAGCAGCCATAGTACCTGGATACGACGAAAGGGTAATCCACGTTAGGTACTAACCACGAGGTTTGACATTGAAGTTAGCTGGTGCGTCACATCATTCCTGTCTAATTCGAGTAGGCCCCCAACCATTCAACATAGATTATCTACTTTAGTGATCTGCATATTTATAAATTAAGGAATACAATACAAAAGAGTTGGATATTGAAATTATTTTTTTATTAATAATTTGCATGACCATTCTATCTGAATATACTTAAACTTAGGTTAGGTCATACTCTGTGGAAAACCTGAGTTTTTGTGACATCATAGCAAAAATTCACTTTGATTAAAACTTTATATCATGTCTTCTTCAACTATTCTATCACAATATATTTCATACAGTTTCCTCCCATTTGTGAGTTTGAATAAAAGATTGTAACAGAATAATATGAAATCATTCACATATCTGTATTCTTTTCAGTTGCTTAAAACTTTGCAGTCATAGGAAAAATTAGTTAAAAACAAAACAATGTGCCTATTTCATATCACAATAGCAAAAACGTTCTCATCAATGAAGATTAATAAATTAAAAACAAGAGTGAAGGACTTGTCGAGAACTGGACGTACGCTGAGCCGAGAATTGGAAGTAAACATGAGAATGATGAATATCAACTGGAAACAACTGAATAGGATTGTCCGGGACAGAGTTCGATGAAAGATGCTGGTAAGCGGCTGATGCTCCTCTACGAGGGGTAACAGGCATAAATAAGTAAGTAATTGAAAGAGTTACATCAGATAATTAAATGGTTGAATCTATGATAAATAATGTCAATATTCAAGAAGAAAATTCTAACAATATCTGAAGATGGATTATCGAAAAAAAGTTACTTAATTACAACTTTAAAAATCGACTGGTTCTAAGATTAAAATGAGTTAAGCTTCCATAAGTTTGAGAACGAATGAAGAAAATCGATTTGTGATTAGAAACATAAAATGAACTTTAATGCAACTAAATAATGATAGATAAATACACTACAATATTTAAAGACTGCCTATGGTATCTTTTTGAATATTGGAACCATTTGACACAGATGGCTTTAGGATAGCTTAATAAATTCAAAATCGTTTGTTTATTGGTAATTTAAATGATTTGAGATTTTATTGTTGTGTCCACCATCAAGTAGGAAATCAACTTACTTGGTGGGTGGATATGTAGTCAGTAACAAAATCCAGCAATTATATAACTAGATGTTCAGTCAGATGTATGAAATAAAAGAAAACGACATAACCTAGGGTCCAGTAACAGTATCTAGAATCAATTCCAGTTACGCCTGTTGCTCCTTGTGAAGGAACATAGGCCGCTCACCAGCATTCTCCATCCAACCCTGTTCTGGGCAGTCCTTTCCAGCTCTTTCCAATTGTTATTCATCCTTTTCATATCTACTTCTATTTCTTGACTTAATTTGTTCTTCGGTCTTCCTCTTTTCCACTCCCCTTCACGATTCCAAGTTAGGGCTTGTCTAGTGATGCAATCTGATGATTTGCGTAATGGATGTCCTATCCATTTCCATCGTCTTTTCCTGATTTCCTCTTCAGATTAAAGCTGGTTTATTCTCTCCCACAGTAGGCTGTTGCTGATGGTATTTGGTCGATGGATGTTGAGTATCTTGCGTAGACAACCATTTATAAATACTTGTACCCTCTTGATGGTGGTTGTTGTAGTTCTGAATGTTTCAGCTCCGTATAGTAGAACTGACTATCTTGACGTTCGTACTGAAGATTGTGACTTTGATATTGGTTGACAATTGTTACGAGTTCCATATGTTCTTTAATTGTAGGAATGCGGCCCTTACCTTGCCAATCCTTGCCTTTACGTCTGCATCTGAACCTTCTTGTTCATCGATGATGTTTCCCAGGTTCTTCAATTGTAGGAATGTGTCCCTTGCTTTTCCAATCCCAACCTCTACATCTGGAATCAATTACATTTAAATTTTCTATTCAGCTGAATAAGCTGTCCACTTAAGAAGATAAAAATTGCTTCGATATTAGTAACATTGTTTCCTCTAAATTATATGGTTTAGCTATCAGATGACGATGCTTTCTAGAACGACGATGAACGCTCTGTTGTTATAAACTATCTAGCTAAGAGAACATTATGCCACCGAAAGTATCATTACTTCGAATTAGTGATTATTGAAAATGGTGAATCTTATAATTATATTCACTTCATTTAACTGAAATCTATACAAGAAGTTTTTATTGATAAATTCATTATTAAAGAGATATTAGTGGATGTTACTTAACTTGAGTTTTTTATTTGTCCTATTGTGGGACTCTTCAGCAGTGCGCATCTGCGACCTCGTCCCCTGTGAGATTCGAACCCAGGACTTACTAGTCTCGCGCGCGAGAACTTAACCACTGAGCCGGTATTCAACGGTGTTAATGTCTAACTTCAACTAATCCACGAAATTGAGCGACACATCCACCATTGTCTTCAGTGAGTTACTATCTCACAACAGACTTGGTTGAACTCTACTGGTCACTACTTCTCACTAGAACTCCAAGATATACCTCTTGAAGCCAGTGGTTAAATGGTTAAGTGCTCGCTCGCGAAACCAGTAGATCCTGGGTTCGAATCTCACAGGGGGCGAGGTCGCGGATGCGCACTGCTGAGGAGTCCTACAATAAGACGAGATGGCCGTACAGTGCTTCCAGGTTTTCCATCGCGGTCTAGCTTCAACTGATTCATGATTTTAACTATTGAAATTACTATAATATCCACAAAACTCATCTGATATTATTCTATTTGTGTTTGTTGACGCGAAAAAAATATTTGGGATAAATTATATAAATTATATAAATTATATCCAAGGAAAATATACTACTTATAAATTATAAAATCTACACAAATACTTGATAATGATTTTTTTTACAGATTTATAATCATTTTGTATATAAAGGATTATTAACATAATGTCACTAAGCCTCTACCAAACTAATGATCAATATAACTGTTATCCTAAATCCTTCGGATGTTCATACTTTGAAGTATTTAAATGGGTCATACATATTAGTTGAATTAAACTTATACTGCTTATACAAGTAAAAACAAGCATTCAACTTGTATATGCATTTTTTTTTCTGATAAATAGAACAAAGACTCAGTTAGTATCAAGCACAATAAGCCAACTTTAATGATTGTTCATATTTAACTGTACCTGTATGAAAAAAAGGAATTACTTAGGTATTAATTCAAGACAATCAGTAAATACACTGATCTCAATAGATTTATTTGACTGTATTATCGTTGAATAAAATGTATCGGAATTTCGATCATAGTATGGAATGGAAACAGTGTTCTATCCATTATTTTCAGTCATTTTCGTAGTTATTTAGTTTATTTTATGCATAGTTCACATTATATAGAACGTTATGTGACGACTAAGGAAAACATTATTTAATCATTAGTTCTTTAGAATATGCCAACCAGTACGTTTCAACTGTTTCTGAAATGAATGTAGACAAGAGACGCTGAACGATAATCAATGTATTCAGTCTGTTAATATCATTTTTAGATTTCATTTTTATGTCATTCCCATTGGACCGGGAAAACCGACCTTTTTGATTATGTTGAGAAAAACTTACTAATGAAGGAAGAAAAATGGGCTCGAGCGTCCAGGCCGCAAGAGTTTTAGAGATTGAATCAGATGTTTACGATGCAGTATGGTTGATCATATTGTTTGTTCTATACAATTAGATAATTGGGAGCTTCTGTGTATGAAATGTCATGGTAATAATATTTGATAAGTGAACCTGTAAACGGAGTACATATTCACTTTTATATACTTATAAAAATTTATTTTATCATCTAAGTTGAATAAAAATGATTATTCTAAGGTGTCTAGTGACATTTTCTTTTTAAATTACAAAAAGAGATGAAAAACGACTGGCATTGGAATCCATGACGCGCGTTTCGTCCTGTTTGGGACTTTGTAGCTGAATCCCAGAGGTAATGTTCACTCCAAGACTCGGACCTAATACCGTTCGCTCCATACCGCATCGCGTAATCCACTTACAACTGAGTTTAGATAGTCACTAGCTTGTGGAATATGACGAAACTTAATTCATTTTTGCATTGGTTTTTTTAATCTTCTGAACCCTCAATAGGAAGACTTAAACAACCAGTACAAAAAATAAATTAATGTTAACATTGTGATAAACACTGATCAACTACAAAGTAACTTAATCATTTGTTATAAACGACAATGTAATGCAAATGTAAAATAATGGTATCTAGGTGTATAAACTCTGTTCGCAAACCTCAGATTGCTGGCAGTCAGGATTATTGATTTGGTATTTCTTGTAACATAATAGTATCTGGGTGGCTGAACTGTATTAACAAAATCAAGATGTATCATAGTGAACGTTCATCACTCGATATGATTTCGTAAAATATTAACACTGATATTCAATTTAGTATTTTTGGGAAAAAGTCGTATTTCCAATAGTGATTAAATAGTTCGAATTTCACATTTATTGTATTTATGGTATGGTTTACTTAAATCTTCCTATTGATGTTTAGGACTGCAATTGATCAATCTCTTATTGGCTAATGTGCATACTGTGTGTATCGCCTCAACATTACCTTAATTCACAAGCATTCTAAGTAAACATGGATAGTGGCTAGCAGTGGAATCCAGTTTGGCGCACGTTTCATATAATTTGGGACTAGTTAATTGGATGTCCCTACATCTCACAGTTGATGTTGAATACCGAGTGAATTGAAACTTCACCCCATTGCGCAAACAAGTGTCTATGAGGACTCAGTATGTAAGTGTATAAGGTGATGAAGTTGGGAGCGAATGTTACTGTGTTCTAGTGCTCTAGTGAACATCGGCTGTGAGATGTCGGATATATCCATCTGACGAATGCCAAATAAAACTAAATGCGCGTTAAACTGGATTCCACTACAAACCACTATCCATATTTGTTTGTGAATTCCGTTTTATTCATAACAGAAAAATAGATGAAGTTGACCTGCGCAATAATTTGTATTCAGAAGGTACCATTACCAAGGTTTGATTTGATAATTTAGAATAAATTGAGCATTGGGTTATTTTTCTACTCATTGAGATATTATTTATTTAATTTGTATTCAGTTCATCATATTCAGATTTACGCAATCATGATTAATAATGTTCATTCATAAGTTAACCCTATTTCGGATTATTATCAAAGAAATCATTGATATAATCACATACTTCAATTCTATTACACTGAAGATGCCATAGGTATTTGAAATTTGACAACGCTTTAACCATTAACACCTTCTATTATGAATCGTAATCACCAAGTGAAATTAAAAGACAGAAGCAAGGAGGTTCCAAAATATATTTGATAGGCTATCAATATAACGAGGATCAACTGATCTAGACTGGCTAGTGATTGCAGGGGATGTTGAGCATGGCGTTCCTACTCGTGATCTGGTGCGGATGCATGACCGAGCACCTTCAGCTAGGTGAGTCCATTAAAACTAATGTGGTCAGCATCCAATGTCGAAGACTTACAGAGCTATTTATTTTGGGGATTTATTTACCTCTACAACACATTTTTTAAAGATTTACGTAATATTTCATTTTACATAGCTATAATATATCCTAATCAGTTAGTATAAATTAGTAGGCCTCAACATACACAAGGGGAAAACCAAGGTCCTCAAATTCAAGACGGAGAACAGCAATCCAATCACTCTTGATGGTGAAACTCTGGAAGATGTAGAATCCTTCATATACCTGGGAAACATCATCGATGAACAAGAAGGTTCAGATGCAGACGTAAAGGCAAGGATTGGCAAGGTAAGGGCCGCATTCCTACAATTAAAGAACATATGGAACTCGTAACAATTGTCAACCAATATCAAAGTCACAATCTTCAGTACGAACGTCAAGATAGTCAGTTCTACTATACGGAGCTGAAACATTCAGAACTACAACAACCACCATCAAGAGGGTACAAGTATTTATAAATGGTTGTCTACGCAAGATACTCAACATCCATCGACCAAATACCATCAGCAACAGCCTACTGTGGGAGAGAATAAACCAGCTTTAATCTGAAGAGGAAATCAGGAAAAGACGATGGAAATGGATAGGACATCCATTACGCAAATCATCAGATTGCATCACTAGACAAGCCCTAACTTGGAATCGTGAAGGGGAGTGGAAAAGAGGAAGACCGAAGAACAAATTAAGTCAAGAAATAGAAGTAGATATGAAAAGGATGAATAACAATTGGAAAGAGCTGGAAAGGACTGCCCAGAACAGGGTTGGATGGAGAATGCTGGTGAGCGGCCTATGTTCCTTCACAAGGAGCAACAGGCGTAAGAAAGTAAGTAAGTTAGTATGAATTATTTTACAGTACTTATTCTTCAAACTGTACTAATTATCTATGTGACATGAATTGAATGTGTTTATTTAAAATATTCTAAATATGTGATAAACCTCATAAAGTGTACTTACACTTGAGTGATTAATAACATGTGATAAACCATAAATCATGCATATTAAATATGGCATGATAAAAGGTTTATCCAGTATATAATTAATCTTTGGTATGAAATATTCATACTAGGTGGTATTCACGTCATAATTAATTCTAGCTAAAAAGTATTTTGTGTATTCAAAAAAATGCACATTAGTATTTAACATACCATTTGATGAATAAATAAATCCTTAATTGAATAGTTAAATTCATAGGTCGAGTAAATTTAGACCACTTTAAGGAACCTGAAAGCCCTGGACGACCATTTCGTTCTAGTATATGACTCCTCAGTAGTGTACATCTACGACCTCGCACTCGTGACTCGAACCCAACACCTTCGGTCTCGCGCGCGAACGTTTAATCTATAGACCAATCAGCTGGTCGGCATCCAGCTGTGTTAATGTCTAACTTCAACCAACCCATGAAATCGAACCACCGCCCACCATTGTCTTCAGTGAGTAACTGCTTCACAACAGACACGGTTGACGTCCACTGGTCACTGCTCCTCACCAGAACTCCATGAAATCCATCTTGAAGTCAGTCACTAGTGAGCACATGATGATTATTATCAGATAGAGATTTCGTGGAGATTGTAGTAATTTAATAGTTGGATTCATAAGTCGATTAAAGCTAGACCACCATAAGAAACCTGGAAGTAGTGAATGGTCATTTCGTCCTGGTAAGGGACTCCTCAGCAGCGCACATCCACAGTCCCTCTCATGAGCCGTTAGATGCCGGCTCAGTGGTCTAGTGGTTAAGTGTTCGCGTGCGAAACTGATAGGTCCTGGGTTGAGATCTCATGAGGCGGGATCGTGGATGCGCACTGCTGAGGAGTCTCATACAAGGACTTGACGTCAGTCCAGTGCTTCCAGGTTTCTCAAGATGGTCTAGCTTTAATCAACTCATGAATTCAAGTAGTAAATTACTACAATCTCGACAAAATCCCTTCCTAATAAAAATCCTTAATTGTTTATGGTGATCTTCCATGTCCAATTATAAAATTAATTTGACTTCCATAAATAATTGATTTTCGTCCTAATAAAATCTGAACTCTTCAATTTCACTTTATATTCAATCTTATTGTTATTATAATATCATATGGCAAATAATTATTGATATCAATGCAAAGGTTGAACTTCATAATTTCAAATGAATTAAGTATTGAGTAGACAAATAATGACAAATATATTTTATGTTATATTCGAATAAGTAGAAAATTGTATTTCTAACGTTTCGTGACCAAATGGTTATTGATTTAGTCTGATGAAATGACTTATATTAAGTCACGAAACATCAGAAATACAATTTTTCCATTCAATGAGATAGAAAATTTACTTCATCATTATGAATGTTTTAAGTTTCTTTTTTAAGAAAAATGATAAAAAAAAACAGATAAAGACGAAGATTTATTGCATCATAGTTTCGTTGTAACTTTCACCACATATGCGTATATTTATTGTTAAACTTTATCATCAAATTGCAGTTACCAATCTAAAACGAGAAAAAGATGAATTAAAGTAGCGCCTCAATAATGATTCATCTTGATTTGACTAAATTTTTATTTGAAACCATCGTAGAACAAAATTTATCCATTTCAACATCAGAAACAAACTTCCTTCTTCTTGAAAAATTATAGCAGTAACCAGTGGAGTTCAACTAGGTCTGTTGTGAGATAGTAACTCATTGATGACAATGGTGGATGTATCGCCCAATTTTCTGGATTAATTGAAGTTAGTCATTAACGCCGTTAGATGCCGGCCAGCTCAGTGGTCTAGAGGTCCTGTGTCTGAAACCCACGAGGTGGAATCGTGGATGCACACTACTGAGGAGACTCACAGTAGGACGAAACTCCCATCCAATTCTTCCAGGTTTTTCATGGTGGTCTAGCTGCAATTGACTCATGATCTCAACTATTAAGATTTATAGCTATTATTATCTCAATAGCATTTAATTAAAGATACCGCTAACATAGTTGAATAGAGGCATCTATTTAAATACGAATAATATTTGATGTAATTGATTAATTAACTTCAGTGTGGTCTAATAATTGTAAGCAACTACCTTATACCTCAGTTATTTCCATCTATTGTATCAGTATATTCTATTTTTAATAATTGAATTCATGAGTTAATCTTAGCAAGACCACCATTGAAAACCTGGAAGCATTGAACAGCCGTTTCTTCCTAGTATAGGACTTCTCAGCACTGCGCATCTACGATTCCGCCTCAAGAGATTCGAGCACAGGACCTATCAGTTCCGCGCACGAGCGCTTAACCACTAGATCACTGAGCTGGCTGGTATCCAACGTTGTTACTGTCTAACGTCAAATACTCCACGAAATTGAGCAACACATATGCCACTGTTCGAACCTCGCGAGGCGGGGTTGTGGATGGGCACTGATGAGGAGTCCTACAATAGAACGAAATGGTCGTCCAGTGCTTCCAGATTTCCATGGTGGTCTAGGTTCAAATGACTCATGATCTCAACTATTGAAAATATCATTATATAACTTATAAGTACTAGATTCGTTATTATTACGTTTCTAAGTAAAAATTCTATTAGAATTATCTACAATATTGCAATTATTACTTCTGTACATAAAGTATCCATTGAATTTATGTAGATTTTCCATAGTTCAACCATCAGGTTAGGAGTAACCTTAGTGCTTCAACAGTTTTCATGATAAAACAAGCACAAAACTAATGAAATAAGCCAAATTCTGGTGGAGTTTTGTTCTCTGAGCTGGATGGTTTGGTCGTGGAGCTTTCATCGTTCTTCTGAACGATATAATCAGCACAAACTTCAGATCAACAACAACACAAACCTCACTAAATACACGAAGCTTCAAATTCAAAGTCTACAGGAACTCATCAATTTATGCCTAACAACATACTTTCAATTCAACAACAAAATCTACGAACAAACGAAAGGAACACCAATGGGATCACCAATATCAGGATTGATCGCTGAGGCAGCGATGCAAAGACTAGAAGCCGCTATATTACCAGTGATCAAACCAAAAATTTGGATTCGCTACGTAGACGACACCTTCGTCATCGTCAAAAAGAATGAACTAGAAAACACTTACAACCTGATCAACAACGTCTTCGATGACATCAAGTTCACCATGGAACACGAGTCAAACAACCAACTAGCATTCTTGGATATATTGATCACTAGAACTGAAACAGGAAAACTGAAAAATCAAGTATATAGGAAACTGACCCATACGGATCAAATTCTCAACTACAATAGCAACAACCGCAGAGCTCACAAAATCAACTGCGTACACAATTTGTTCAAGAGGGCGACGACACACTGCAGCACACTGGCAGCACGAAGAAATAAAGAGAAATACCTAAAGGATGTATTTCAGAAGAACGGCTACCCAATCAACTTCATCAAAAAATACCAACCGCACGCAGCATTAGAACTCAAGTCAAGCACAAAAATCAACAAAAGGATCACCCTACCAAATATACAAGGAATATCAGAAACAGCGACGAGACTGCTAAAAACCTTCGGAATAGGTGTGGCACACAAACCGACAAAATCACTACAATCAATCTTATGCAAACCAAAAGATGAAGTAACAAAGGAAAACAAATCAAACATCATCTACAAGATAAATTGTGCCAACTGCGAGAAACACTACATCGGACAAAGCGGACGCCCCCTTCACCTTCGCCTACATGAACATCAATTAGCAGTCAAACGGCATGATATCTCTTCACTTATATCAATACACGTGGACAACTGCGGACACTCATTCGATTGGAAAAATGTGGAAATCTTAGACAGTGGAAACTCCAAAAACACCAGAGAATTTTTAGAAGCCTGGCACTCAGGTCAATCAGCAATCAACAAGCATATTGAAATCAATCCAATTTATCAACCAATCAGAAAAATCATGCACAAACATAAGAACAAAAATCAAAACAATGGGAAACACAACCAAAACGAAGAAGTAAACAACGACAAATTTAAGGTCAATAAGAACCAATCAACGTCGAGGTGCACAGAACAAGCTTTGAGACACATATGGAGAAATTCAAACACTTCACTTCTATCTGAAGTTCGTGCTGATGATGTCGTTCAGAAGAACGATGAAAGCTCCACGACCAAACCATCCAGCTCAGAGAACAAAACTCCACCAAAATCATCCACCTGAGCTACAAATCTTCTCCACCATCTCAAAGCCAAATTCTAAAATAAATAGCATACCTATGTAGAGTTGTTCAGCCATTTTCTGATATATTATTTGAATAACTCAGATCATTCGATAGATACTGTTACTGACTATACCGAATCAAACGATTTCTCTACATTGACTCATACAAATGCACATATTTGTTCTTTAGAAATTTTGGCCACTTGTCCAACCAGTGGCATATGTCTCGTCGCTTCAAAAAGAGAAGCAATCCCTTGACCAACAGTATACGAGTGTTGTTTGACCGATGTCTGATTGCTCCAGTGTACCAACTTTTCTGTTGAAACCATTATGCAAGTATTTTATATATCAAAACTATAGAGATATCAAAATTACATTTGTCTGCATATATATCTTCGTAATCAACACTCGTAAACACAATCATTTAAATTTTAATCCGAATAGAGTACTATATCCAAGTATTCGGTTCACGTGTTATTAAGGATATTAACACGAGCGTGTTTAGCTTGTGAGAACAAAGTTAGTGAATGCTCTTTCCAAACTCCTTTACAATGAGCGCTTGAAATGCCTGAACGTTTTCCTCTTATCGTATCGTACAACGCCAGTTAGTCTAATATTAGCATTCACTATCTTCACTAACGATTCAGGTGTTAAAATATTTTATCTTTTAGCTCCCTCCAGAACCAATCCTCTTTAAGGCCATAACAAGAAGGTTCAAAAACCGCAATCTAATATATTCAGAGTAGAGTTCCGTTTTTCTTATCGAGTAGTCAATGAATGGAACGCCTTATCCAAACAAGTGGTATCAACCCAACCAGAAAACAATTTCAAGGAGAAGCTGGACTTTCGCAGAAAAACAAGCTGCAAGGATTGACACAAACTCACTGACCTACTATCTTTATTACTGAAGGCTATCTTTCATTGCCTGAGATATTGTTGTATGATATAAGTGTATGACCATCCAGTAAGTTGAAAATAATTATATGTCTTTCATGGTAATTAATAGTTTATAGATTATTTGAGTACGAATCCTGTCATCACCTAACTGTATAAAAAAATAGTCGATCTCAAATTAATTGAAAAATTTGTGACACTTGAAGATGGCTTCGATGGAGCATCCTTACATGGACTGGATAGGTTAATTTAATTATTAACCCTACAAGGCTGTGTTATATTTACAAAGGATATTTAGATAACCTATTATTATATATCCATGTTCTACAGAACTAATAATGTAGCTGCAGTGTTGTTTAGATCAATTAGTCATAGCTAATGAATTGACTACATGAACTTGAATAATTCCAATAGCATTTTAGTCTAAATCAATGAACAACTTTATAGTTTTTATAATGTAATGAATATGTGCACTTTTGCTGAATATTTAAAGAATAGCTTAATGATGTCTGGGAATAAATCGACTACCATGTGTAATCTGATCTTTTACCACATTTACTCATGTCAAGCAGTAACTAGCAATGCTCATATTATATCCTATTTGTGACTCGTTAGATTTAATTGCCTGAATTTCAGTGTTAATGTTGACACTGATATTCACATACAGGAACATACTAAACCAGACTTCATTTCCATTTGTATCCCTTTATTCATGCTAAACATAATGATAGTCAACGTTTTTTTTCTTCGTTTAGTCATTTGTTTATATGTAGAAATAATACTTTTTCCTCCTTGATTTATTATTATTCTTATTACGCTTTTCTTATTATTCATCTGAGAATTGTGACATTCTTTTTCTCGAAAGATTACTATTGATGTTCTTATATAAACATGAGATTGTTCATTGTATGTTTTACATATGAATTTGTAATTTTGCACATTTCTATGTCAATTAGTTCAGATAAGGCTAAATTTTGGACACCGTGTTACGGGACATCAATGTTTTATTTATTAAGAAAAAGATTTCGATTCATTATAGGCTTGTAGTCTTTATCCAATATAATACATTCAAAAATTTATAATATACGTTAATATAACATTTGTTCGTAGATGATCTGGCTCTTCTATTGCACACGTAACAACAAATGCAGGAAAAGACAATCAGAGTAGCAGTAGTAGGTCTCAATATACACAAAAGGAAAAGCGAGATTGTCCGATACAACACAGCATGCACCCATTCAATCACAATTGACGGAGAAGATTTGGAAGATGTAAAAACCTTTACATATCTGGGCAGTATCATTGATGAACACGGTGGATCTGATGCAAATGTAAAGGCGTGGATCGGCAAAGCAAGAACAGCATATTTACAACTGAAGAACATGTGGAACTCAAAACAACTGTCAACCAACACCAAGGTCAGGATTTTCAATACAAATGTCAAGACAGTTCTACTGTATGAGGCAGAAACCTGGAGAACTACGAAAGCCATCATCCAGAAAATACAGGTGTTTATTAACAATTGTTTACGCAAAATACTTCGGATCCATTGGCCAGGCACTATCAGAAACAACCTACTGTGGGAGAGAACAAACCCGATTCCAGTGGAGGAAGAAATCAAAAAGCAGAGTTGAAAGTGAACAGGACACACATTGAGGAAAGCACCGAACTGCGTCTCAAGACAAGCCCTCACATGGAATCCTCAAGGTCAAATGAAGAGAAGAGGAAGACCAAAGAACACATGACGCCGAGAAATGGAAATAAACAATGAAAAGAATGAACAATAATTGAATAGAACTAGAAAAGAAGGCTCATGACAGAGTATATTGAAGAATGCTGGTCGGTATCCTATGCTGCATTAAGAGTAACAGGTGTAAAGTAAGTATTGGTTTTCTTTTTATTATCTTAAATTAACACTGATCTTAGTTTGATTCATTTAAATGTATTCTTTACATTTTTAGTTATTAATTTATGCAAAAAAAAATAGAATAAATGGAATTCCTACCCGATCCTGTGTCAAAAAGAGAAACAATACTAAGTAATGATAAAGAAATTATTCATACATTCATTCACTTTGTTTTGATAGACTAAATGAGAACTGATGGCATTAGTGATAGTGATAGTGATGATGATGATGATGATGATATCAAGTGAAGTTTACATATATATTAATGCAGATACTTTGTATTATAAAAACTTAATTCAATATAATTGATATCAATTAGATTTTTATCTAAAATTCATTGAATTAGAATAAAATAAAAACAATGAACAAAATAAATAAACAGAACCCTTTGAATTATATTTAGTCACTTGTCTTTCATTGTTTACATGATTGATGTGAATAATTCATTTGAAGAAAGAGAGAAATAAACAAGTATTTTCTAATATTGAATGTTTAGTTCATTCTATTGGTGTTATGTTTAAGTTTAATTATGGATTGATTTTAACTTGGGGAAACAATTGAAAATACTAAAGAAGATTAGATATTTGTAATCATAATTGATTAACCACTGGATGGTGATCTATGTCATATGTGTGTCAAGTCCTTCTTAGTGTAGATCGAATGTTATCGATCAAGTTGCAATGTAACCACTAGTCTAGGTGACTCAACATTGCGTGCACTATGCTGAGATAAGATGGTGGTTAGACGTAGCCAACAGGAAACCTTGGCATTCATCACTATCCAGTGGTCAATCAATTGTGATTATATCTCAGTCCTACAGGAGATCGGTCGCGGCCCGGATAGCTCAGTGATAACGTCTCTGACTGTGAGGCTGGGTGACACGGGATTGAATTCGTCAGGGAGAACCAGTCCCCCGAAGGTTACAGGTACACCTTGCTGACAACTGCCAAGTAGCACGAAACCTGGGTCCAGGGTTTCCTGTTGACTACCTCGAACCACCATTTAGATATTTGTGTTTTATCATAGTATGGAATTATATCTCAGCAATCAATGTACTATGATCCATTGGTTAGTTTTAATAGCTTGTTGTGTGAAAGTCACTTTCTGGTTATCAGGTTACTATTCAATGAATCACATGTCTAACTTCGATCAAGTAACTGTATTCCGGAGACTATTATCTAGAAAGATTACTGATATTTCGTCTCACGCTTCTACATAAATAATTTCCTGCTATTATTATTGTATTCTAACTGATATCATAATACTCAAAATGAGTATAAATAAGTTATTGTATGAATAGATTAAAGATAGTGTTGGGAAAATTATCTGATTTTAATGGTAGGAATGGAAAGAAGAGAATTCCTCATGAGGAATTTTCAATTGCATTATAAATAGAAGTAAATCAATATTCTGCAAATGTAACCTTTCAGTTGCATTTATGAATTCAAATGTACATGTAGTAGTAAATATATAACAGATAAGAAAAGAAAGTGTTCTACTTGGCTTTCTGACCACATTTCTATAAATCTATGAAGGAAAAAAAGCATAAACTACTCATAAGCATTATTAGATGTAACATGGATCCAATGAATCCACCGAACATCGAAGCAGCACACATAGATCTTCCTATAGATGTCAACCCACTAATAAATAGGATTGAAGTTAAATAATATCATCTATAACATAATCATAATGATATCCACAGATGAATTCGATCATGAATCTGGTTATTCTCATTTAGTGGGTAATCACATTTTATTTCCATTATTGTTATGTACTCCATTGTTAAACTAAAAGTAGAGATGGATGGTGGTAGCAGGGGAATCTGGGACGCACATTTCGTCCTATTTTTAGGACTCGTCAGCTGGATGTACCTATATCTCAGAGTTGATGTTCACTCCAAGATTCGGACCTAGTACCATTCACTTCAAACGTCATCATATTATCGATTTAGCTACTGAGTCCAGATAGCTACTAGCTTGTGAAATAGGGTGAAGTTTTAATTTATTTTTGTATTGATTGTCCACTACTAACCACCATCCATCTTTGCTTATAATGCTTGTAAATTCAGTTAATACCGAGGCAATCCGCACAGGAAGCACATATGCCAATATGAGACTGATCAACTGCAATCTTAAATATGAATGGGAAGACTCAAACACTCAATACAAAAAAGAATTATCCCTTATTACATGTTATCGTAATTGTTAGGACCCACGTCTACTTTACATGACCAGGTGTTTGAGTGTTGCTTTTCTCGATCAATTTTAAACTTGTTCATCACTATATCATGCATTTTTATTCACTTACGATTTTCGATCCACTTCAAACACTTATATCAAATTCACTAAAGTACATCAAATTTTGTGTTCGAATCATGTTGTAGAGGTAAATAAATCCCCAAAATAAATAGCTCTGTAAGTCTTCGACATTGGATGCTGACCACATTAGTTTTAATGGACTCACCTAGCTGAAGGCGCTCGGTCATGCATCCGCACCAGATCACATGTGGTAACGCTGTGCTCAACATCTACTGCAATCGCTAGCCAGATTAGATCAAAGAATTCCGATATATTGGCTATCGCCAAATGCACTCTTCCGATCTCCTCGACTCTGTCTTTTGATTTCTCTTGGTGGGTACGAATTATATTAGAAGGTGTTGCTGGTAAAAGCGTTGTAAAACACTGAATATCTGTGCCTTCTTCAATGTTACTGTATAATAATATTAGAGTGTTTAGAGCTTATATAAGCCTTGGATTAGAATGAATTTATTTTATTCAGCAATAATTATTGTTTACTCTTTATTCAAACTATTCAAAAGATCAACTTGTGGGGAACAATAATTAATCAGTACACTTTATTACGAACTGAAGTTCCTTGAAGGATAACTGAATGATCAAGAAACAGTACACAGCTGATTCTCCCTAATATGTACATATGACGTCGAGAAACAAGATTTTTAGACCTCACCACAGAGATGATACCTTCAAATCCCTAAATTGGAATTTAACAGTTCACATATCTAACTTTTACGATATAACATGAAAGTCAACTATTGTCATTGTTGAGCAACAGTGTCATTTTCAACTTGATTGAATTTACAGATAATGATTTTTCACCAGTAATTAGGAAAATTTATATCAAAGCTGCTCACAAGTAAATATTTGATTATTATTTAATCAAGTGGTCGTGTATCGATTTTCGATAGTTTGAAGGTTGTGTACTATCTAATCTGATCCAGTCAATAGGGCATATTTCCTTAAAATAACAGATCAGCTTACTATATGGATAAACCGGACATTAATAAGCACATATATATAATGCTATGTATGTTTGAACTCTTTCAGACAAGAACAAGTGGGCGGTGAACGTGGATAGATGAATAACTCATTTCTTTGAAATAGGCCGCCTACACCTACATCTCTTAAATACCATGTGATCTTACAATAATATGTGATTAGTTCGAGTTTAGTTGATCTATCGGAAGACATTTTTCCGTATAAAGATATCAGCTTCAGAATCATAATGAAAAAAAACAAGGTTATGGATAACATATCACCTGCCTCATCCTCGTCTGAGAATGTTATTTGAGTGTAAGTATTATGACCAGATATAGTTCATATTTATTGTAAAAAAAATATTGTACAGTTATTTTTTTAAAGTGTGAAATACTCTACTCTACAAGATAATTCTCTATTCATATCGAAAGGTCTAGGTAACTACAAGTGTAATGTAAAGAATGTGAATAAAATAGAAAACAAACTTTTTTTATATTAAAATGTATTTTGTATTTATTTTGTTATTCAGTAATTAGTATTTGGTTTTATACAAAGATGTAAAACTTTTTCCTTGCCAGAAACTATGCCAAAGCACTTTTTATTCATATGAAAAATTTGATGAAGATATTTTGGTGGAGTTTTATTCTCTGAGCTGGATGGTTTGGTTAGAGAACAAAACTTCACCAAAATCATTCACCTGAGCTACAAATCTTCTCTATCATCTTTGATGAACATATTCTCAGCTTTAAATTATGATCTTGTATAGATATACTTCCAATCTAGGAAATCAAGATTGTTTATTATAATTTATCTTAAAAGAGAAGTAATGAATACGGAACATTATTATTCTGTAAAATAGTCAATTTATCCTATGACGAATTGACTTCCAGGCAAAGATCATTAGATAAGCTGGTAAAGATTGAACGTATGAATAGTTATATAAGAAAAACCACAACAAAACAGTTGTTATGAGATGCTCTTAAGCTTTTACAATTTCTATATCATTTCAGTAATATACAATAAATTCACCAAATTTACCTCATTTTATATCAGAAGGGGTTTTTATGGAGATTGTGGTGACTTCAATAGATGAGATCATGAGTCCATTGGAGTTAGACCACCATGGAAAACCTCGAAGCATTGGATAGCCTTTTCGTGGGACTCCTCAGCAGAAAGCATCCACGATCCCGCCTCAAGAGATCCGAACACAGGACCTATCAATTTCGCGCGCGAGAGCTTAACAACTAAACCACTGAACTGACCGGGATCCAACGTTGTTAATGTTTAACTTCAACTAATCCACAGAAATGAGCGACACATTCACCATAATCTTCAGTGAGTTACTATCTCACAACAGACTCGGTTGAAATCCACTGGTCACTGCTTCTCACTAGAACTCCAAAAAATATCTCTTGAAGCCAGTCACTAATGAGTATATGTTGATTAGTGTCAGAAGGGGTTTTGTGACGTTTTTAGTAATTTCAATAGTTGAGATCATGATTGAATTGAAGCTAGACCACCATGGAAAACCTGGAAGTCCTGGACGGTCGTTTCGTCCTATTGTGGGACTCCTCAGCAGTGCGCATCTAGGACCCCGCCTCGAGGTCGTTTGATTTTCGTAAATTTGTCAAATGAGAAGTATTTCTTTTGTTTATTATCAATTTATAAAGATTATCATAGTTAAAAATTACAAATAACCGATCCAAATTATTATCACATTATCATCAGTAATTAATAAGAACTTTCGTCTAAATTTGATCGAATAGTTTCACAGTATTTTGGCGCCGAGTTGATGTGAGACATTATCGAATATTCGATTATTTTGATTTTTGATTACATTTCTTTAAAAAAGCTTGAACCAGATTGCCAGGTGAAACGTTGGATTTACTTCAAATTCATTCGCTGAGATTTTACAAATACATCCTTCCTCTTTAATGTCTTATCATTAATAAGTTTTCAAAAAAAGTGTTTTGGCTAATTCAAACAGTATGTAGAGCCAGTGAAATTTCACTGAGCCCTAGCCAAATCATCCGACAATTGTGTCACTGAATATCGAACAAATCATCGATACTCGTCAAGGTCAAGGACAACCAACTGATTGTACACCATGAACTGGTCCATGCGGCGATGATCTTACCTTAGTTTGTATCTACTTTAACTAATATATTACTGTAATAACGCCTTTTCTGTTGTACAGTCTTCAAAACATCTATAGTACCTTAATACTTCAATGGGATAATCCATGTAGGGTGTTGACCGCGAGGTGTGACTTTGATGTTAGCTGGTTCGTCACATCATTCCCGTCTAACATGAGTAGGCTTCCAATCATTCGACATAGATCATCTATGCTGATGATTTACAAGTATGTTGATTTGAATTAACCACTAAAATGAAATTCTGTTCTCATGCAGATAGTTCAATAGTTAACAAAACCTTTTATTTTGTTAACTTGCATGTACAAAGTAGAATAAATAGTGAATTAATAATAATAATAATATTAGTAGTAATAATAATAATAATAATAATAAGAAGAAGAAGAAATGATAGAATACTTGTTGTATGATGAATGGATTAGGAAATGATGGTACCGAGGTTTAATGCACCCTGTACTTTTTATCCACTTAAAGTGAACTATGCATATATGTATGTTATTTTCATCATTTTATTAAAACTATTCAATTGATCATTGAATTCAATCATACAACAGAATGATAAATGATGCATACGGGTTATATATATATATATACACACACACACACAGAGAGAGAGAGAGAGAGAGTAAGAAAGAAAGAACCAAAATAGTTTAGTGTATAATAAACACCATTATGATTATTTATTTAGATAGTCTTCTTCATTTTTATCATCTTAACATGGATTTCACATTTTCTATGTTTCAAAGTAGTAAAAAGAAAAAAGGCCAACTAATTTTTCATGTTTTGTTCATCTATGAAATGAAAGAAATGAGAAAAGAGAGAAGTAACATACTAATGTGTATATTTAGCAAAGTTATTTTGGATTGTGTTTTTGATTGGCTTCTGACTTATAGATAGATAGATAGATATTAATAATAATAATAATAATATTGACAAATAAAAGCCTATTTATCCATAAAAATAGTTTTGAAATCGATTTTATTCAGATATATTTAGGGAGTTTTAATGTCAGGGTGTAACTATCCTATAAGAAGAAGTAAATACAGGGGAAAAAAATATTAAATTTATAAGCAGAATTGGATGATAGGTAGTAGTTATACTCAGAAGGCATAACTCACCCTATTTAGACCTCGTCAGTTGGATATATCTACTTCATTAGTGTTGATGATCACATTGAGACTCGAACCCAGTACCTTTCGCTTCAAACGCCTAATACGTTATCGACTGGACTATTTAGTAATGATAGCTGTTGGACCGTGGAACAGGGATAAATTTTAATTCATCTGTAAGGGTTGTTTATTGAATATTCTTGTTGATGTTAAGGATTACAACTGATCAGTCTTTCATAGGATATAAGGATTATGAGCAGACTGCCTTAAGATTGTCAGTAGGTCACAAGGATTTCTCTGAATCAGAGTTAGAAGATTCAAACAACCCATAGAAATAAATTTAAAATGTCCAAGTATTTTCGTAAAATTCAAACAGTAGTGCTCAGAACGCAAAAAAACCGGATCGAAAATTTCATTTAACTATCAAACAGTGTAAAAGTAAAAATTCAAATTTTTACCTTATGTGATAAAAGTTATGCAAATAAACTAGTTTTCATTCATACTTTCTTTGCTCAATGTAATTGATTAATTAAATCTGCTCACTGTTATTGAGCCTTAGGAGTGCTAGAATAGATTAACATTTCTATACACGACTTCCACATATTTGCTAATACATACGATAATCTGTTGCAAAAAATACAGTTCAGTTTGAAATTGCTTATAAATCTAGTCTGATTCTGAACGATATATAATAGTAGATAATTCAACAAATGAATATAAGGAACTTTAAAGTCCTTCTTATTAAACATCCAGAGTGAACTGATGGATCATCAGAGCAATACATTCAATCTAGAAATAACTATGACTGAATCACGTAGATGACGCAAACCTAGAGGAGGTGATTTCAGGCCACTCCTAAAAGAATGGATTATCAAGAGAGGTTATAGATAGGCTTTACAAACAAACTTTAAACACTGATCTCGGACATCCTGATAGTTGCCACTAATCCACCATTTCAAAGAACTTATTTTGATCATATGTAAACTTGAAAAGTAGGATCCAGTAAACAATCAGTCATCTACAACGTGGGACGAGTCACATATATGCATCAGTCCAAGTTGCCATACAGCATTAGCACAACAAGATCAACACCAAATTCATAGAAGTAGTTACTTCAGTGGTGGTAGTATATAAAAGAAAGATTGAATATGAGGAAATAGTACAGAAAGAAAGAAATAGTTCGTAGAAAGAAAAGTATAAAGTAATTTTAATCTCACGTTTAAAGGGAAGACAAAAAGTGTGCACACCTACGCCCTTGAGATCGATTATGAGCCATTCCACAATGTCTCCAACCACTGGTTACGATAGTTACGTGGACCCCAACCAAATAGTCTACATCTACCAACATCGTTCAGACCACAAAATAGTGACTTCAAGCACTGATGCCATGTTTTAGTTTCGCCAACCCTAATTTTCTTCCAATCATCACAACACTGGTTAGCATAGCACATCGTGGTACTCGGTGTTCATACGTGACACTTGACCCAACCATCTCAGTCGATGAATATTCACAACCTCATCAACTGATTTGCCATCATTACCTAATACCCTTCGTCTAACATCACTATTACTTACCTAGTGATCCCAGCAATATTTCTAAGACATCTGTGATCAAACACTAGTAGCTTACGAGTGTCTTCTACTCTTAATGGCCATGTTTCACAGCCATAAAGTAGAACAGAATGAACTACTGCGCAGTATACTCGTCCCTTAATTGACAGACGGATATCTCGCCTCCGCCATAGGTGACATACGTTGGAAAGAGCCAAACGAGCTTTTTGAATCCGTGTATAGATTTCGTCAGACAACAATCCGTTGGAGTTGATCAGACTTCCAAGATAAGTGAAGTTTTCAACGTGTTCGACTACTTCACTCCCTAATTTTAGTTTAAGTGTTGACGCATACCAGTCCTGAAGCAACAACTTGCATTTAAAGGTGGAGAAACGCATCGCAAACATCCTGGAATTGTTGCTTATTGCTACCAAAAGACTCTGCATTTTGTCAGCGTCTTCACTAAACAGGACTATACCATTTGCGTATTCTAAGTCGATCAGTGGACCTCCTGGAATGAGATCAATGCCCGAGAATTCAATCGACGAGAACGTTATTTCCAGCAGGTCTGTGAAGGAATTAAACGGAAATGGAGGTGATGGACAGCCAGCTGAACTTCTCCTTAATGCGATCCGCCCATCCTTTTAAACGTCTTTACTGAGAGTAGATAAGTGCCATCGTTTTCCGAGATTGTCTCACACTTGACTTCTTAATTCCGGTTTCTTTTAATAATCTGAAAAGCTATTTTGTGTCACCTACGGCTGCTGCCTTTTGCTTTTGCTGCTCACCACTACTCACAGTCGTTCCTTAGACTTTTGATTAACCTAGATCTGATTTGTTTTCGCTCTTCATCGTGTTCAGAGCCTGATGGGATTAATTTACGCGAATCTACCAGTGCAATAGACTTAGTAGGAATCTATTGGTTTTCGTAGCCCTTCGGTTTAAATCACCAATAGGGGGTCGCCATGAAGACGATGTCTCTCCTTATGTTTAAAATTAGTGCTTGTTAAAAATAAACGATCGTCTAAGCATAGTTACAACAGATGGTCACCATTATCTGTTCGCTCAGCCGGAATACTAAAATACCCACCTTAATGTCTTTCTGTTTGGTTTAAGCTACCTACTTGGGCATCAATGTCACTTGCGACTAGTACTATGTCTGAGTGTTTAGTTTTTGAAGAGGCTCAGAAAGCTTTCTGTAACATTCATCTTTCATCGGCTACAGTCAATGGGAGCGTAGACAGAAACGACGAGAAGGCAACGTGTGACCATACACTTCTGAGTTCTTGCAGAGCTGTTTAGACGAAGAACACATAGGCGACTGTTAACAGGGATCCATTCTAATAGTGCTTGTTCTGCACTCGTACTTAGTGTTATGCCTACACCCACCAGTCCACGAGAACTAGGCACCGGGTCGCCAGATAAACAGAGTGTGTATCTCGTCGGCTCTTCGTTTTGGCGAGGTGAGGTCAACTGAATGACCACAGTAGGATCCTTGGTGCGTGTTTCGGAGACACAACATTCATGAATGGTACGAGATTCTAGGGTTTTAGCCAAAGAGACCCGCTGGCCGATTTGACACAGGATGTGTACGTTAAAGGCTTCAATGTGTAGTTTGGAGCGAGGTTTCAGTAGACCTGGGACAGTGTTTCGCACACTAGAATCGCTGGCCATAGTGACACTAGAGAAGGAAGTATAGAGTGGAAAGTCGACGAAGGAGGAATAATAGGAATTAAAGAGGGAGACTGATTATGAATACAGTGGTCTTGAGTGCTGCTAGAGGTGTGATGGTGGTTATCACTTCCCGGTTGCTCACATCGTGGAAGGGTTCTTCTAAAGGTACCTGAAAAAGGGAATCGGTTTAGAGTTAGTCTTAGTGACCACAGTGCCCAAGGGACAACTTCTTGAGGCCGGTTACACAAGACCTTTTTGTGAGTAATTTTCGTGTTAGCCCCGCACTTGTTGAGCCTTACCTCCGGAGACGGAAATCCGTGAGATAAAGCGAGGTGTATATTTTTAGGGTCGACCGTCTCTTACCCCACCCTTCCACATGGGAAGGCAGCATCGCTGTTGTATGAAGGAAACACCTTATTGCCATTACACATCTGTACATTTGGAAGTACGACTTTCGCCCTCGGGTTTGCTGCTTTTAGTCTTATATCAATTCAACTGACCTATCTAGCATGATAGAACCCTGAGGAACGGTTGGTTCATTACGATAGGCAAGCCTGACCACCATGTCAAGGTGGCAGCATATTCTAAATGATTTTTTATCGTATTGAAATCACGACCTGATCAATGTTAGATCACTATTGAAAACCTGGAAGCACTAGACGACCGTTTTGTCCTAGTATAGGACTCGTCAATACAACGCGTCCACATAACCTCAATCAGGAATCCAATAAATAAACTTAGGTCTCACTCGAACACTTAGCCTCCAGATCATTGAGTTGGCATCCAGCGCTATTAATGTGTAACTTCAACCAATCCACAATATCGTGTTACCATCTTTTATTACCTTAAGCAGGTAACTGCCTCACACCCGACACAGTTTAGCTCCACTCGTCACAACTTCTCATTAGAACACAGGGAATTTCCTCTCAAAGTTGATCACTAGAGAGCACATGATAGCTGTGTAAACTTATATAGATTGACGAATTTCACTGAGATCACAAAGCAAAACCAAATGCTCCTGATTCCCGATAGCAGAACCATAGACACACATTGCTAACAAGTTTCACACTAAGACAAAACTGATGTCTAGTGCTTTCATATTTTCAGTGACATTCTTACTTTGATCGATCTGTAATCTGCCCAACCTTATATTGATAATTTGATATTGGATCATTACATTTTGGAAAAAAAATACTGTTTTAAGAAAGTACTATTTAACACTATTCATTGATAGTTTTTAACAACGAAAAGCAAGGATCCTTTGAATTAAACGATACAGTTGTGAATCTGTTGCAAAACTAGACCAACTTCTTATTTACATACTAATCATTTTGTATTTTCATGGTTTAACACAAGATAAAATCTAGATAATTTAGTATCCAACTGAAAGATGTGTGAGAAAATTTCTTATATTTGGTATACAGAGATATATATATTAACTTTGACCTCATCGTTCATGTATTTATCAACTATCCACTACATGTAATAAAAACGACCTCAAAACAATATTACAAAAAGCATTCATTCGTCTCCATCTAAACAGGAATGAATAAAAGAATAGACAAGCAACAGACATACATAATAAATTGAATATGACATCATTTATAATTTAGATTAATCACACATAACAAATAAAAACTCTAGACGATCGGATAAATTCTAGGTCAAGGTAAACATTTACACACATACATAGTGGGAGGGATATGAATAATTAAATTAAAATAAGCCTAATAGAAAGGGAAGAACAAATACGACTGACGATGTATTCATGTTATTATAACAGCCATGACCTTTCACGGTACAGGTACACAGGCACACACACGTACGTGTATTAGTGACAATACTTGCCGTTGAGTAACAAGGACAATTTAGATTAAACAAGTGCAAATTATAACTGATTATTATTTTTCTAGCTTTCTGATGAAGCTGAACTATACCACCGAGCCAATAATAGACGTGTAAATCACTTTGAGATCATAGTCCAAATATAATATGGAGTTGGGGTTTTCATCAAAGATTAATAAAATTTGTAATGTTAGAATACTTTGTAACGATATATATGAAAGAATATCGTGATAAGACAAAATATTCAATAGTCATTGATGTTTTGTGTTTGGTCAAGTGGACAGACATCTATAGGTTATCTAGCGGTACAGTTCAACTTTACGAAGGATGAAAAGATAAAACCTGGAGAACAGTATATACATAACTTACGAAAAACGGACAGTAGGCATTAATGATGAAAATAAATGTCATCAAATTAAATAAATCATTGCGGAGATTGTTGGATTTCACTGAAATCATAAATCAATCAATGTTAAACGACCAGTGGGAACCTAGAAGCACTGGACGAACGTTTCGCCCTAGTATGGAACTCCTCAGCACTACGTATCCACATACCTTCAACCAGGAATCCAACGAACTAACTATGGTCTCACGTTAACACTAAACCTTCAGACCTCCCACCCGACACGGTTCAACTTCAATGGTCGCAGCCTCTCACTAGAACTCCGAGAATTCCCTGTCGAAGTTAGTTACTAATGAGCACATGATAATTTTCAGCATAAATAAATCAGGTAAACGGTAAAAAAACTGTTGCTTTACGGTGCTAAGTTTGCTTATCCAGTTTTCTATTTTATTAAAACAGAACTGACGAAAACGCTTAATTCAAAATTTTTCTTCTACATTGAATAATCTTCTTGACTTACATTTTTCGAATACTTTTTAAACAGTAGATGATGGCAGGCAATCACTGCCGTAACCTATGAGGTACAGACGTCAGCTGTTATTAAACTATCATTGGCTTAATACAAAATCATTTTCAATTAAACAATCAAATGATCCACCATACGTTTTCTTATTGTAAAAGACTGGTTTCTCATTAGCGATAACTTGAGATTATTTGAACAGTTTTACTTGTAATGAATATAATGTAAGATAATAAGTAACTCGATTTGTGAAACACTGAAACATGATTGAATTCGGAGCATAGTTACAATAAGAAAAAAAATTACTATTAGTTACTTTAATTTGGACTCCAAGACTGTTCTCCGGTGTCATAACTGTTATCGTAGTTTCAATTGTTGTTCCGATTGAATATATATCATTATTTAGACAAAATTAAACTTGGTCGATTGTCGACTGATAGACAACTAACACAAATGGTGTGGAAAAGTAATTTTGGAGTTTAAAATAAAAATTTCATAAAATTACTGTATAATGAAAATCAAATGATACAAGTATGCTGAATCAGAGAATAACTGATGTCTATCTAAGTAATAAGTTAGTTTCGACCACGAACATTTACATGAATAAAACCATTAGCCATGAAATATAACACTAAAGGTAACCACACATTGACAGAGAGACAGAATAGAGTAAAACACTGACGCAAAAGCTACTCGATATCTCTTAGAAATAAAGTATAGTACAACCTAGTAGACAATTTTAAATTTCTTTATCAACGTTATATTTATTATCAGGTTGAAAAGGAACATAGTTAACTGAAACTAGGTTAATATATTTATATATGAGCCAAAATGACTTGTCGTACGTATGTATAGGAGTTTTCAAGTAATAGAACAAAAAATATTTAACAAAATATCGGGCTAAATTAATTACAAACACTGGATAATATTCATTATTATTATCATAAACTGCCGCCCCTACTGATTAAAAGGAGATATGAAAACAAGCAAACAAATCGCTGACAGTTCACTACGCATTAGACATAAATTTAAAAAAGGTGAAAGTTCAGTAATGATGAAAAAGAAAGATGACCAGAACACGCAAAGATTCTTTTAAAAGTACAGTGAACAATGACCGACAACACCTCTCTAAAAAAAAGATAAAACCCAACAAAAAGTAACAGAATCGTCATGGTAGTTGATTCCCAACTAAAAATGCTGAATCTCAACAGGAAAACTTTATAATAATTAATGATTGGGTTATAAATCATATATATATATATATATATATATATATATATATATATATATATATATATATATATATATTATACAGAAACCCATGTGAAACAGACCACCACTAACCGGGTAGTTGTTAAAGACAAAATAAGCATACATTAATAGTAACAACAATGATAATAATAATAATAGTGACGATATTCAGTAGCATACAAAAAACCCAGTGGAAAATTACGGCGCTCACTAATGAGGAAACAAAACAAAAGAATTCCCGTAAAAGAGACAATTTTCAATCAACCATTTAAACATGTACACCTGCTAACAACTATAACGATGAAGATGGTGTTGTCGATAATGGACATACGATAAACGGATACAATTGTGTTATTCTTAAAAACGAGACTATTGTGCAAGACATTATTCTCAACTGAGGAAGTATGATACAAATAAAATGACAATGATAGTAACAATAAGGGAAAGAACTATTTGTCTGAACATCATTACTGACATAAAATGAAGTAAATAAAGTACCTGGTGTTACAAAAAAACCAAAAAGGAATTAAGGCAGTAATAAATAAGCAGGGTAATATGTTAATATAAAGAGAGAGTCTAAAAACAACATGGAATGATTAACTACACAGAAATGAAAAAACATCAATAATAATAATGCGTAAGACAGTGTGGCGAAGAATTTCTTATTTACGTTTTCAAATTAAAAACGGAATAAAGGAAAATGGTTGACAATCGGGAGGGTAAGTTGAAGGAGGTAAAGAAATACATAATCAATGTCAAATTGTCATCAATGAATATTTGGCATTAATCTAACATTATAGACTTGCATTCAGAAGGATTAAAACATTTAAAATAATAGCGACATAATAATCAAGTGACAACATACAACTGTAATTGAGGACAAATTGAACTTGGGTTAAAGTTAGAAGTGTCATCGGCAGCCTGAAATCCAGTGAAATGAATAACAATAATATTAATAAGTATTCAATAATTGTTTTTATTTTTATTTAGGAGGTATTCGAAAGACGTCGGAAAAGATACTATTGACAAGAGATAATTTATCCTGAACATTAACAATTATCATAACAATAATAAATAAATAAGGGATAGCTTCATCGGTTCAACTGACAGATGTGCAAGGATGATCTGGGGAGCCCATTTGACTAAGGACACGATCAAGCCATTGTAGAGGTCCATTTAAATGAATTTCAATCCAACACGGAGTGCTAGTTACAGTTTGTCGGCTGAAAATAAGAAAAAATTAGGTAAGACGGTAGGTGAATACACACAAAATGGTGACGCCGCACACACAGAGGGTAAGTCAGTAAAGGAAGGATAAAACATTATCAAGTCAAAGAGAAGAAAACCGAATAATGAAGGTGAATAGTCGGTGTAGCTGTAGGCAAATATTAGAAACTAAGCTGATTATTTTTAGACAATATGTCTGTGCCTATCTCAAAACTCGCATTAACTTTTTACAACATATAACACTTAAATTCGTGTGGCAAAATGAAGTAGTTTATTCGCAGGATCCATATTTTTTAACTCCAACTTTATATGTGAGAGGGCAACAACACTTAATATGCTAAGAAATACCTTACAGCTTCTATTCATTAGTATAACCAGGAGTATGATATCGTTATTGAACCCTAAATAGATTCCGTTCAGCAAGTGCTGCCCTCCTATCAGCTTGAAGGAACAAGATTTTTAGCCAAAACAGTCCTGCTGAATTATCATGACAGGTGAAATCAACCACCATGTCATGGGTATCAGATATGATCTGGTCAAATATTATCAACAGATCTCATACATAAAATACACCTCATGTAAAATCACTTGAATATTGGATAATATTGCATAGGATATTGAACATACCGATAATCAGCACCCCATCCTTTGACAAAACTCATTCGTATAGTACACATATTTGTTAGTGAATAAACAGCTTCAAAACCCTTAGTTACATTTTCTGTAAGAAGATTAGCAAATTCTTGATTATTGAATATTTTTAAATTACATCCAGGTGGAATTTTACATACAGTTGCTGGATGCCATTTATACATATAATTGCAATTAGGAGATTGTACAAATATAGCACTGTCACTTAAACATTCTGCAAACACTTCACCGCCAATATAATAAAGTTTAACACCTTTACCTATTTCCAAAGAAGAAGAATAAGAAAAGATAGTAGTAATTAAGACAAGGAATAATAAACATGAAAAAAATCACAATTTATCGATCGTCTACATTCACCAACCAATAGAGAATATTGATATAAATCCGTCCCAATAGTAATATTGAGAATGAATACCTCTGGTATTAAGGAATGAAAGAAATTGAATGAATGTAATCAAATATGCAATCTTTTGTAAAATTTTATTTATAATAAAAACTATTACAATTAATCATAAATTTACTGTTAAAATTGAAACAAAACTGTGAGTTAACAATCCGCAACACCACAGCTACGTATTAGTTCGAATCCCGGTCTAACTATTTCAGGAGGGTAGTATTAATAGCTCGTATAGACAAAAATGCTGTTCAGAGCCACGTAAACGAAGGTGTACATTGCAAATGTCATATAAAAAAGACTGAGTAGTGCTAATAGTTACTTTCGAGCGTTTTCAAATTACTGTGCATTACAAAGCAAAATTATTCACAGTAGTGAACCCATCCCAACTTTATTGACAGAACTTGATCAGTATCACGTAACAGATAATATGAAATCCGTTTACTACTCACTTTTATAGAAGAACTGAATAGCTAACTAATAACATATTTCATTGTGATAGTGGTTAATACGGATTCGACCGTCAGTTTCTTGAAGAGTGCAAACAAAAATTACTGAGGTAATTTTAACTAGCATGAAATCTAGACACAGGGCATCCTAGTGATCGGCTCCAACTACCAAACAGTGCTAGCATTAATTACATGACAGTAACCAAGACAACTAAAAGCTTATTATTTTACCATACTAGCCATTCACATTTAGAAATCTATGAAAAATACATTTTATACAATAAAACAGTAATCTAGTTAGTAGAATTGCATATTATCTAAACAAGGAAATCAAATATTTTGAATGTAAGGTAATTTTGGTAAGAGTGAAATGATGATAATGAACTTTGACTTAAGTTGATTTTTATTACTTACACTAGTAATTTATAATCTCATAAAGAGAGAAGGGCAAACTACCTACATATACACGTCTGAAATAACTTTTTTTAATTAGATTTTGAACTTCTTATATATATATATATCAATCACTACAGGTTGAGAAACTAACCAATAATAACAGTTACTAACCAAGAGTAAATTTTAAAAGAAATTAATATTAAATATAGCTTAAATGAGAACCAAATAATTAATAGAAATGTATTATACAAGTAACAATAGATACTGGTTACTGTGTTATAAATATACATACAGATATTGGAAAGTAAGCTTGGCAATTAAAAATGTCATAAAAAAGAAACAACGATACACGACTATTATTATTGTTTTATTTAGCCTAGAAAACCTTCCATCACTTAACTATTTCGATCGTAAATGACTGCATTCACTAGCACACACACACACGTACATGCATGTACGTACACACACACACAACCATTAACTTCAAAGGACACACTGGATAGTAAGTTTGACCTATAAATCGATTTATATTGACATACATATTTTTCAATCACATTCCACTCCTCATCGATCTGTTAGAAAAATCAATAAAAACAGTAAGTACCAGCTTTAGGATGTCGATTTCCCAACTTTACCCACCACCCAGTTCACATTTTGGGTAGAAGTAGAAAACTTTTGTTTTGTTTTGTGTCGTAGAAACAGGATAGCGAGAGGCAAAAAAAAGATGAGAAAGAAGTAAGCTAAAAATGGATTGATCAAATAAACTATTTGTTGTTATCTCTTTATATGAAATCGAATTCAACCGACTGAATGTGAGAAAAATCAATGTGACAGTTGAAGATGAAAAAAAAACAACTTCCGAAAGCCAAACAACAACAATAAACAAGGAGAACATTAATTGAAGTGTTGGATCATTAATTCATAAAAACAATTCGAATAAACATGTAAATGAATTTTGAATGAATGTTTGTCAAGCACTATAAACGCTAACTAAAATACAAGGATAAATTAAATATAAGATCCAATAACGATGTTTCAAGATTTATTCTCAAAGATTTAATATGACTAAGGATGAAGCAAAATGTTATCTCACCCTAGAAGTATTCACACATTAATAAACATTTACAGTTTGTTACTGAGAAATTATATTGCAAGAGGAAACTCCACCGAGAATACTGTTTGTTCTAGTTCAAGCACAAAAGAATATTGTGACACCTCTTAAAACCAACTATAACCATTACAAATGAATAAAACACTTATCATTTTGGATCAAATTACCTAACCTGGATAGCCTACTTGATTATTCATAAGAAGCATATACGAGCAATGTTTGCATTTAAAATATGCCATTAAAAAGTTAAGACGTTTATGACTTTGCTAAACGCACAATAAAAAAAACATTAAAATTTCATTGGCTTATTATAAATTATCTAAGTTTTACAGTCTATTCCTACAGGTTAGGAGTAATGGGTGGAAAATCTTCACAAAAGTAACGTGGTGGTCAACATGTACTGCCTATTTAAAATTGATAGTAACATCTGGTAAATTCAGGGTTTTTAGTTCATCTAAGTAACAAACAGCAACAAGCCCAGTGTCAGTGAAGCAATCTATAGATTTGATAGTAAGTTTACCAATGGCGTATAAAAACGCAACAATATTTTATTAGAAATATTTATTGCATTATCATTGATCCTACTATTCAGTGCTGTTTAGTCAGCAAGTAACCGATCAACTTAACGAGGGATAAAAAATAAATAATAAATCACCTAGTCTGAAAGATATAGGCTTAACTTATCGTAAAGTAAAGCGATTGTCGTACACGTTCTAAAAAGTGAGTTACGTAGTGTGTGATAACAATTAGTGTGTATCTGCTACTACTTCCAACATATTTTGTGAATTATTTCGAACACGTGTAAGATTAAGTTGAGAGGAATAGCCCAACTTGATCACTTCCCCTTCACTTTCTATCAAAATCCTTGGACAGTGTAAACTGAGGAATGTTGTGTTTATCAAACATCTCAGTCAACAGAGTTTAGAATCTTTCTGTATTTAAATTACATTACTTAAATTTCTGAACTTAGTCACAATCGTAAATTAACATTGTAACGCGAAATTTCGGAAACGAGATACAGAATAGATGAATCTGCTTTACTACGACTGAATGCGAACTATATCACCTAAGGCCTTCACAATATTTGATCATGACTATCGCGCAAACCACAACTAGGGTATAGTTTATCTACTACATATAGTATCTGGCATTCTGAGGGTTTCTTCATGCTAACTTATTACTGAGCTAATATGTTTATTGAAGAAGGGATTAGAGTAGCACGTATAATACCAGTCATATATAAATTACCTCAGTAGATGGGGGTTTATCAAAATATTGTCAAGGATTATAAACAGTAAAAACATCGACTGAGCCGTATCGTTGTAAGAAATAAGGTTTTAATAACAGAATGATTATTATCAGGAGGTTTTGTGGAGATTTTAGTAATTTCAATTGTTGAGATCATGAGCCAAAACCCCTTTCTGATAATAATCAACATATCATTCACTAGTGACTGGCTTCAAGTTGTATATCCTGGAGTTCTAGTGAGAAGCAGTGACCAGTGAGACAGTAATTCACTGATCACAATGGTGGATGTGTCACTCAATTTCTTGGATTAGTTGAAGTTAGACATTAACACTGTTTCCCGACCGAAGCTGCTACCTTGACGCGGTGGTCGGGCTTGCCTATCGTGATGACCCAACCGAGCTATATTGGCTGGAACATGTGTTTCTGTAGGTTCTACCATGCCAGGCAGGTCGATTGGAGAACGGTAAGACTAAAAGCAGCAACTCAAGGTCTGAGGGCGATGTCGTACTGCTGACTGTAGAGAGGTGTGACAGCAGTAAGGTGTTTCCCTCGGACAACCAGCATGACAGCGATGATGCCTTCCCACAAGGAGGGGTGGGGTTAGAAAAGGTCGACCCTAAAAATGTCACACCTCACCTTACCTCACGGATTTCCGTCTCCGGCGGTAAGACCCTTTGAAGAACGGAGCTAACACGTCAAAAGCCTCCCACGAAAAGGCCGTGCGCGACCGGCCTCCAGCAGTTGTCCCTTGGGCTCTGCGGTCAAGCTCCCAGGTCGTAAAGACCAACACTAATCCAATTTCTTTTTCAGGTTCCTCAAGAAATACCCTTCCACGGTGTGGGCAGCCGGGAAGTGACATCAGCCCTCATACCCGTAACAGCACACGAGACCAAGTTGGTCACATTCAAATCCTTCCTACACCTCCTAATACCTCTCTTATCTCCATGACTAACCCTCCTCACGTCTCTTTATCACCTCGCACCGCTAGAGCAAACGATTCGAGTACGTGGAACGCTATTCCTGGTCTCCTGAAACCACTCTCTAAACTACACGTAGGAGCTTTTAACGTACGAACACTTTGCCAAATAGGACAGCAGGCTTCCTTAGCTAGGACTTTAGAATCTCGCGCCATCGATGTGTGCTGCGTCTCCGAAACGCGCATACAGGATCCAAGTAGCGTCATTCATTTGACCTCACCATGCCAAAATAAAGAAGCGACTCGATTTACACTTCGTGTATCTGGAAGCCCTGATTCTGCTTCCCGTGGCCTCGCTGGCGTAGGTATAGCATTGAGTCCTAGGGCAGAACTAGCTCTCTTAGAGTGGATCCCAGTAGACAGTCGTTTGTGCGCTGTCCGACTGAATGGAACAATAAGGATCCGAAAAGACAGGGACACTCGTCGTTGCCTCTTCGTCGTCTCTGCCTATTCTCCCACTGACTGCAGCTCAGATGATGTAAAAGATGAGTTTTACAGAAAGCTTTCCGACCCTCTCTGAAAAGCTAGTAATAGTGGCCGGTGAATTTAATTTTCAAGTAGGTAAACTAAGCGATAGGGAAAGACACCTAGGTGGATCTTATGGTGTCGTGGCTCAACGAACAGATAATGGCGACCGTCTGTTGCAGCTATGCTCAGATAACCGCCTGTTCCTTGCAAATACTAACTTTAAGCATAAGGAAAAACATCTTTTAACATGGCAACCCCCTAATTCGTCCCAACGTTGGACCCAAATAGATCACATCGCTATCAGCCACCGATGGAGGGGCTCGATAGAAGACTGTCGCTCATTCTGGAGCACATGCCTAGATTCGGATCATGCTCTAGTGCGAGCGCGTATTTGCTTGCGTCTTACTGGACGTAGGAAAGACGCTGCAAGGAAACCTCTTAGGGTGCTGTTTAATGATAATCAAGCTAAGAGTATATTTCAGGAACAACTAGGAAAACAGTTAAGCAGACATGTATGTGATGCCCACCCCGATGCAGCATGGAATGATATCCGAAAAGCTGTGGAAACAGCAGTGATATCTGCTAGTAAGGTAAACCAGAAGGTTAGGGAGCAACACTGGATCTCTACATACTCATTAGTAACTTGAAGTTATTATTGTAATAGATAATTATATTATGCATTCTCATTACTTGCTTCGTTTGTGTTGATCACAAGTACTAAACAAACACCGGCAAAATTGTCTATAGTACTAAGTAATACGTTGTATTTAAACATACAAATATCTAGTGTATTATAGTCAACTTACCAATATGCCTTCTAGTTAGCTCAATCTGATGTCCTCTATTCACATTGGATAATAGACCTAAACAGAAACGATTATGTCTATTTGGATCGGTGAAACCATCAACAGTTAAACATGGACTAGAACAATGAAATGTATCTCCAACACGAGTATTCATTTCATAATAATATAATGAACACCAATATTCAGGTTCTTGATAAGCTACTGAAGTCATTTCATTTCCATCAATAAGAACATCACTTAACATATCTGAAAAAAAAAAACATCACAAAAATGAAAGACGCATTGAGGAAAAAAACTTTGTAGTCTATATGGAACTTTATATGAATAAGAAGAATGGAAAGACTGACATTGTAGAAAATATTTACTAACCGATGTTAAACTAATACGTATATATAGGCTAATATCTACATGAAAATTATTCAGATATATATTATAGATGAAAGTGAGAAAATAGCTTATCAAGTAACTGCTTTCCATGCAGCATATAGACTTATGAAACTTGTGTGATGAAATTGTTTCCGCTTCCCCACCCCCCATCCGAAAAAGTATCGTTCTCAATTAAATTTGATGATTTTAATCGTTTCTAATTTTCATGTTGTAATACTATTTTCATTTAACTTTTCAGATTTTTTTTTGTGTGCTTAATTTCAATTTCTATGTAACTTAGTTTTTAAATTGTCTAATGACATTCCTGGACACTTTATTTTGTATTTATAGTTAAAGAGAAAACAAACATTAATCTCTAATAGAAATTAATCTTTAGTTTTGTGAAAAATCAATAGCTGGAAAGAAAGTAGAATTGTTTAAAGGTTTATTGGTTACGTTCATTTATATTCCAGAGAAAACATGATATGATTTATTAAATAGGTTAAGTTTACACATTAATATACTTTGTTCTACTAGAATGTTCTTACGACAAAAAAATTTCAATATAATATTGAAAGGTGTGTAATAGATTATGCATTTATAGTACTATTTGTAAGTACTTCAAAATCATGAAGTAAAGGGTTTTATTTGAAGGTAGGCAACCTTAAATATAATGGAAATCATTATGTTTACATTCGCTAATTAAATCTGCTCGGATTTATCCTCAATCGTGTAAATACAGTCAGTCATAATCAACGTAAAGCCTGGAAGAAAATTTGCGTCAGTACGAGTTGCCGCATCATATCAGTACAACGAAATGAAATTCGTATGATGAATAGCATAGAGAACGACAGAATTATGGTAGTAATGATAGCAAGAAAGATTAAACGACGAGACCTCAGTTCAAGAATACGGAATAAAATCTATATGAAAGGAGTGTAAATACAATTACTGTTTTTTTATTGCAATGAAATTTAAATGTACAGTTACATGAATATTGACTGTTGTATAATATCGAAACTGCACAGAATCAAATGATTGGTAGTGTTAAGTACTGTAAACTATTTGGTGTAAACATAACAACGTAATTACTTGAACAACTCAGACCTTACACTTGCACACTTAGAAGGTTGAATTTATTTAGGGAATAGGGGGGCAGTTTGTGAACTTAAATGAAAATAGCTGTGCAATCCTTTTTTCACATTTTTAGTGACTCTTCGGACTGCTATTGTATTCCTGTCATTACTATACCAGTTCTTGAACTTTTCATACATACAAACAAAACTAATATGTCTCAATGTATCAATGAAATCATAAATCAAATTTAGTTAGACCACCATTGAGAACCTGGATTAATTGTACGGGCGTTTCGTCCTAGTATGGAACGACTCAGTAGTGTGCATTCGTACGATGAATAAATATTTCACCAAACTACCAATTAATTATGAAAACACGTAGCTAGAAAACATGTTCAAAAAATATATACACTTACATAAATAATAACTGAAGTCATCTATAAGAGTAATTACATACATATGCAGACAAGAAACTTTAGTACACACTGATGAAACTGTTAGATATCAATTGAAATGCTCAAAAGATGAAGAGAATGTAAACTTTCCGTTTAAGTCACTAGCTCTTACATGCCAACAAATATATATATATATATATATATATATATATATGCGCGTACACATGTTTCATGGACTATAAATTTCTTACAAAACGATTGAATTGAAATTCTACTGGTCAACATAATTCAATCATCATTAACATTCTCTTATACCAATGAAGAGAATCTACACACGAAGTATATCTCTCCCACCTAAATAAACATGTGGTCTGGACTAATTACATATGCAATAACACGACAATAATAATAGTTAACAGATAAATACCTAAATATTAAAACGGAACTATATAAAATGTTATGACATATCTATGAGTAGAGAATAATAATAATATTAATATAATAATAGCTAGGGGAGCTAAAAAAAATAATTAAGTCACAAGAAAAAGGTGAATACACTGCAGAAAACCTACATGACAACTATCAAGTGTACTTTTTAATGATATTTTTATATTACAGGGAATGAATCATAGTTAATTATGGGATGGAAAGATGACATTTTTTAAGTACCCAAAAAATATACATTAAACACACAATTCAGTAACCACCTATGAGCTATGAAATGAAGAAGTAAAGATATATGTTTGTTGGGTGAGAGGCTATTTAATACAATTTAGTAATAACCAAATTAATCTTGATGTACTCAGCTAAACGAATCAGAATAGTTGAGTTACGGTTTGGACCTGCGGTATGATGGTTTGAAGTTGAACACTTTCACTGCTATATAATGGTCACAGTGAACAAAAGAAATGTAGTAGTGCTATAAGCCATGTACAACCCCTTGATCACTGTAGCCGCACTATAAGGTCTTCAAGACTACTACTAAACTAGTTTACTTTCGAGATAAATTAGTTTTCTTCCACAATGCAGAAAGTGATTACCGACCACACACCTCTAACACCATTCAAGATAATCTTGTTACATTACTGAAAGTCATGTGTAGCACTGCGTAATTTAATGGTTGAAGCATTCCACTTTCAAAATCAGTAGATAAATAGTTGAATCCCCTGCATCATCTACTTCAGTTTAGGCGGTTAAGTAGTATCGCTAGCTCTCAAAGCGAACAATGTGACTCAAAGCTGAATACACAGACTTGTACTCAGTAGTAAATAAGTTAAATTAATTCACACCAGTTACATAAAAACTTCTGAACAAGATTTACAATTAAAAGTTAGTGAATGGAAAAAGTATGAAAACTTATTCACATTATCATACAAACTGTACGCATGAATACACACCTAGATCCATATTGTCATCTTCACTGATACAATTTTCTTCAACTGATGACAATGTACCAGGAGAGTTTATTGACGGGCCGGCACCAGCAATACTAGGAGCTTTCTGAGTTGTAGATGAAGAAACTGATGATGATTGACCCATAAAACTTGAACTCAAATTATCAGCATTTGGACCTAGGCACTGAGAATCGTTAGAACGATCTTCTTGGCAAGCAGACACAGGAATTGGATAATCACCCATACTAAGTGACCTAAAAAGTTATGATATTAAAAAAAAGTTAAATGGTATATTTTTAAAGGCAAAAAAACTTGACACTTCAGATAATAATTATAGAAGTTACGCAAGAAGCATACTTAACGGTTAAGATTGTTGGAAAAAAAGACAACTTTGTCAAACGCTTGTACTTCCTCAGTAAAATATAAGTTTTTGTCAAAGAAAATTAAACTTAATTGAATTGTATAGAAATAGAGATCAGAGAACAACCTAATCTTCCCAATTACTGCTTATACTCTTACCGCCTCTACCACTACGGGATTGGAATCGACAAATGCATCTCTGTGCTAATGTGGTATGGCAACTCGAACTGATGTATGTACTTACGAAGTTCTACGTTGTTACTGACCGACCGACTGACTGCATTAACTAAAATTCTGTTTCGTTAGTGAGAAAAATATTAAATTATTTGGTAAAAATATATTATTCCAAATAATTATCGAACTTGAAGAAATTTAGAATTTCTGATGAACTAGAACAACGTAAATAAAGCGGAGATTATAAGTGACATGACTCAAAACTGGTTACAATGTTGTAGATGTTTTATTCATTTGAAGTTCAATCTTCAAATTCAATATTTTCTACATTTTGTTTCTATTTACGATTGTACTGATTTATTTTGACACTTACTTTTTAGATTTGTAGTTTCCTCTAAGTCTATCTCTCTGTGTGTGTACTAATATGAAAATGGGAAACTTTGATTCAGTAAACTTGTCTTATATCTTATACTGTTTATGGTTAACAACTGACTTAAAAACAATAGATTATTCGCATACCACAGCTTCACATTAAAATTGATCAATCTACAGAATATTCGATTTACTTCACATGAGAATTACTATTCAATGGAAGTTCATATGAATGTAAATGAAAATCATAGTCGAAAAATTACGAACATAAAATATTTATGATTTGTTTCTAAGATTCATTATTGTGACGTAGAATACAAGATTCAAACTGAGTCTACTCAAATGATCTGACCACCTAGTCTCCAAATTTAGTCAGTGGAACAAAAGAAAAGATAGGAAGGTAAACCGAAACAAAAAAAGAAAATACGGAGTTTATTCATTACATATTAAAAACCGGCAAAAACACTACTCATATACGTAAGTTGTATTTGTTATGGATTAATCTTAGTCAAGGTATCACTGAAACCAGGGATCATTGGGAAGTTGTTTTCATCTAGTATGACACTCCTCGGCAGTGAGCCCCGAAATACCACCAGTGATTGGATTTGGACTAAAGACCCTCATGTGTCGTGGTGAATTCCTAACCAACAGAACCCCTTGGTTGACGTCCGGTGGTACAATTCCAACTTCAATCAATTTACAATTGAGCGCAGAGATAAATCACTTACACACTTTACGTGTCCTAAAAATTTGTCTGGATTACTCAATTAACTTATTCAAAGTCGATAAAAAAATCAATGGTGACTCCAGTTACCATACATGTACGAATAATAAGAGCATGCAAAATAATTAAATTAAAACGAGGCTTTAAGTCGTTATTACTTAAAATCTAGGTTGAATGACGTGATAAGATAACCTTTAGTTAATGGCATTTGTCATTCCCTTAATCGTTAGTTCTATATTATGATTGATATTATTTTGTCCCTCTGCTTTTCACTTCGTCAATTTTCCTCCCAATGTTCGGATGAAAAATATAGTGATATACACTTGTACAGGGTCCTACAGCGTTTGTAACTAGTAGATGGATATTTTACTGATATATGGTGAAAGTTATCACCATATAAATATAGGGAAAATGAAACAACCCTCTGTAATAAGTCTGAGAAATTAATTCTTTACTATCTTCATGACACTATCTAGCCAAAATCCTATTTCAAATCATCTTGTAACAACAAAAATCGAACAACTTAAAAAAATTGAACTTTATATATATATATATATTCAGTGACTTATTAGACAAGCATTCTAGAATCTAAAAAAAACAAACCTCGTTGTAGCATTGTGAATGTGATTTGCTACACCTAAACTGCGAGCGAAATCACGACCATCACCGCTAAGACTGGACACTACATTCATAAGAGACGATTGATAGCCTGTATGAGGAGGAGCTGGGGGCGTTCCAACTAAATTGGGGGGTCCACCCAGAGTCATATTTTCAGCAGCCTGTAGATATAGGATTAAATATAGTATTCAGCAGTTTACGGTAAACAAGTACAATGATTATTGTTTATGTTGTACACATATTCTTTCGTAGTTATCATAATTTCAAATGAGCAGTCTACAGAATGCATCATGAAAACTCAATAAAGTTACATCAAATTACTTATAGAATAAAAATGTAACCTATTGGGTAGGAATAGCAGGTTGACTGATGAAACAGTAAACCTTCATTAACTGAAGTGGTTCAAACTATTAAACATTCTCAGTCAACCCTTACTCCGATGTTATCTTAGCTAGCATAGGAGTAGGTTAACAAAAAGACTGAAGGTGTGCAAAGTAATATATTGTGTCAGCCAAAGAAGTCACTAACCACTGGTCTCATCCATATGGAGAGATGAAGACCTTTTCGATGGAGTTTGGGTGGCTAACATAATCTACGGTTGACGATTTTGGGTGTCGAGGACTGAAATCATTCATAGTGGTGCAGGAAATCTATTTATTCTGCATATTTCTGTTAAAAGTGAGTGTTAGCATTTTTATTTATTTAAACACATAAACATCGGTACAAGGGGGCACAAGATACATATGCGCCACACTTTGTCATTCGATTTGTATGGGAGTTGAGATATAGCTTGAGTCAGTCAGTCAGTTACAACGTAGGGCCAAGCACACACATGAATCGGTCCAAGTTGCCACACCTCATTAGCACAGCAAGACGAACACCGGACTCATAGAAGCAGTTAACTCAATAGTGCCCGGGTGCCCAGACCGAAGCAGGTGGTTTTATTAGGAGGCCACACCCGGAGCCTTTGACCTGAAGGTCTAATTCGCAAGGCACTGGAGCAACTTTAGGAGATTCAGTCTCATGCTAGCCGGTGACCAACAATAGGTTCATACGCCTTTTGGTTCCCTCGGGATCCTGGAGCCCATATGCACCATTGGTTTAAAATCATGGTTTTCCAACTTCCCTAGGTGGATCCTCCATATCCAACCAACCCGGTTAAAGCACCGGACATTCGCTTTGCACCCTCTCGATTTCGTAAAGAGCACCCTCGCCGCGAGAAGGTAGTGAGTAGGACTTCCCTGGCAGTGGTTGTTAACGCGTGGCTATGTGAGAGCATTTCGAAAGAGTTGACTCTCCCCACCCTCGATCGTACCAGGACATTTGGGGCATCATTTTATACTTCTTAATATTCGATTTCATTCGTTTCTTTTGACTTTTTGTCTATCACCACCGTTAAAACAATTATTTCTAGTGCTTCATCTTTGCTTTAACTACGCCTTGGGCTCCTCTGGGGTCACCAACATACTGAAATTTACATTAGTAATGTGGAACTATTACAGTCAGAAGAATGAAATTTACAACACTAGGTTTTTTTACACACACATTCATATTTGTATTTTGCTGAAATTGATACCCACAAGCATGGCGTAATACTGATGTTGGTACGGAAATACATAAGCAACTATCAAGGAGATAAATAAAACGCACTGATACCGTGTGGGTAATAAACTACTTGCAAATATAAGTGAGTATTTAAAATTAGGTGGATGATTTACCTCACGAAGGCTCACACATGGTGGATGCGTCCCACCGAGTACATTTCCGACATTTTCTAAACCAGCTATTGCTCGACTTGCTACAGCATACGCGTCAAGTGCATCACCTCTGGCTAGAGCAGCAGCTGTTACAGCATCTGTAGCAAGATGTTGTCTGGGTTGTTTAGATGGAGGAGCTAGGAGGGCAGCTAAACTATTTGGTTCTGAACCACAATCATCTCCCATTATCATAGAATCATTTAGTCCAGCAGAGGAAGGATGATGACTCTGTAAAGCATTTAGATGTTGTTGTTGAAGACCTTGTTGATACTGATTGTGCATAGAGGAGTATCGAGAATGATGTGAACCAAAAGATGAACCTCTTCCATAACGTTCAGTAGATGATTCTGTAACACCACGATGTGTGTTGTCGTTATTGACTCCGGAAGTCCCATTGTTAACTGTACGAGGAACCATAATTGGTGGGAGAACTATAAATAAACAAAAAATTAATGGGTTCATTTAAAAAAAACATTTATGGATTACTAGGTTTTAATTATTAAATATTACCAAAAATAGGAAACAAAGACATGACGGAAAGTATCATCCGTCATTTCAATCCGGTTTTATTCTAACAATGAAATTATTTAATGAAACCAAGACCAATTTAAATTTGGTTCACGAGTCTAGTGATGAGATAAAGATAATTTATCAAAAATAGCATAGAACACAGAACACAACTGAAATCAAAGATTATTGATAATATACTACAGAAAGCGAGAAATTCTACAGACGGATATAAATAAACTCACAATGACAATAAACTTCTTCAGTCCTGTTTATTTACACAGCTTTTGAGTACCGTAGTTTACGTGAATTTGTAGTACTAACTGGCTGTTCACACTGGTGCACTTTGGAGTAAGCACCAGACTTGTGACATACTGGTTGAAGTTTAATGCTAGTCGATTCTAATAGGTTAGATTTTTGGCATTTATGACTATTGCCTGTTAAGTCTAATAACCAGCTTTTATCCGAAATACAAGAGCTCATATCTCGGGGTTTTACTATTGAAAATAGTTATATTGAGAAGAAACATTTTAGTGTGAAATGAGAATGTAAACATTTATAAGATGAGTTTCTGAGTATTACTTGTCAAAAACGTTTGACATGGGATAACATTATTTCGAAAAACAATCTAAGTAAGCAAATAGACTTGATGACAATATTTTGGATTATCACGGCTCATGATAAAAGTATAAATGAATATTTAATGACTGTATGATATAACCTTAACTGTGTAAGCTTGTATAGAGTGGGCGGAATGGAATTCTAATGCTTAATAAATAATAGAGAATCTAATATCAAACGATAATTAGTGCAAAAATTCAGAAATACAGATGAAAAATGTGCATACAAAACCTATATGCATACAATGCATGTGATACTCGTAAGGTTATAAGTCTGTCAGTGATTGTTTTCAAAGTATTAACTAGCACATCGTAATGCTCAAACCGTGTAAAATGCTTTTTCTGCTTGTCGTTTTATGATGAGCAGTCGTAAATAGTCGAGAATTTCGTGTATATGATTAGCTCTGTTAGTTTGAATAGTAATATAACGGCGAAGACTAACTTATAGATGACTTAAGTCAGATTTCCTTACCACAATGTGAAGTACTACTGGGACCATAGGTATATTAGTCTGACCACTAAACGTATTGGCGAAAAAGGCTGTAGGGGGTTGTACTTCTGTATATTCGAAAAACATGGTAATTTCTAGATAACGATGTTTAAAAAGTGTGTATTTGATTACTTTAAATAACATCTCCAAACCCTAATCTTCCCGATTACTGCTTATACTCTTACTACCTCTACCACTACGGGATTTGAATCGACAACTGCATCTCTGTGCTAATGTGGTGTGGCAACTCGAACTGATGTACGCAGGTACAAAGTTCTACGTTGTTACTGACTGACTGACTGCTGAGAAAGTGTTTCAATATAACATTTCAAAATATTCGAAAATGAAACTCTTTGACTTAATGAGTGTATTTTCCATACAATATTATGTTTGATAAATTAATTAACTATCATTTTATTACAGAAGTATATCCTGTGCTAATTTTGGATTAACAAACATTCATGAAAAACAGAACTGGAAACTTTAGCACATACTCTACACGTTTTCCTCCAGTTACTTTATTTTGAAAGTTTAACAAAAAACAATCGATCGTTTTTAGCAAAGTTCTACTGGTGATGATGCGAGTAGTGAACCATAGTTACCATAAATTACGATAAAGATACTACGAACACAAATGTCGGTCTTCATAGAACTATCGATCTCATAACCAATTAACAAAACAATGTTTACGAAAGATAGTTATGAAAATGATATTTTGAAAACCATCACTTTGAATCAACTGCATGTCAGAGTGCATTTCGAGAGCTCAAGAGTGCACTGAGAACGACCCCGTCAGGAGACAAACAAGATGTAGACCTATTCAAAGATAGCAACCAATGTTGAGAATGGAAACAAAACATCTTATACGAACCTGGATTTTCAATCCTTCGATAGTGATAAGGGTTGATACAAACCTCATCGCGTTTTGATTGGAAAGAATATTCACACGTAGCGATAGGCCTTAACTCGTGCTGAGTATGCAGGTCTGGCCATCGCCAAAGTTGGCAGTAAAAAACGTGTGGTAAACCTTTTTTCTGGGCAACCTAGTGAAAATCAAAGGCAAATAAAAACAATGTGTGAGAGAAAATAATTAGTGTATCTAATAACAACACGACAAAATACGACCTAACCATGTATAAAATAACGAGGCACATGATTTAAATTCCATAAAAATTCATATCATTTCATTATGACGGACCAGCGTGATGTAGTTTTCTAGTCTTAACGATCCGCACTCAAAAACGTACAAAAATAAAGTATTTGAAAACTACATGGTTACAATTAAGAAAAAGGAACGCAGAAACAGATAGACACGAAAACACTTGATAAAAGAACTATGAACTAGTTAATACAAATTATTCAACTGACCTAGCTATGAATACGACGATTTTATGAACGCATTAATCGTTAACTGACCAAATAGCTGGCTATTAATCCATATTTACGTCTCATACTATTTTAGATAACTGACTTTGTTCATCAAAACAGACGATTATGATAGTATATTATGCATTCAAGACGTAATCAAGAGTCAACGTTTGATTACTCAGCATCTTTTACCTAGTATAACTTAATGATTTATTGTGAGAGCACTTAGAATATTATTAATCAGTTTCACGAATATTTAAACCCACGGATATATTGAGCGTAGAACGTACGAAATCAGTTAACAGTAAGTCATTTTCCTGACCGGTCGGATGAAAACCTGACATACTTTTCTGTATGGAGCTTACTGAAGCTTAAATTAAGTAGAACGTTTATGGGACAAGAAACTTTGGATCAAATAGCACTTAAATCTAATAGATTCATTGTATCTGGTTGATTTAACTTAGAAAATTATTAATTAAGGAGTCAGCAGTAAGTCAATGAAGCATTATTAGGATGATAGCCAGATGGGTCGATAAATAACTGGTAACAGTTAAAGCTAGATAGTTAATAGATTTTGTTCTTACAACAAAGGTCAACACAGTAATTATTGAAAAGAATGTCCACTATTTGAACAAATAATCTAAATAATAGATGAGGAGCATGTATAACCTAGTCAATATAGATTAATGAATTATTGACATACGGCAAAAGATGTAAGAATATACTCGCTTTAGTTCTTCAATAACAAATCCATTCAAAAAAACAAGTGAGACCATTAAGGGTTGAAATATTTGTATTTCATGATGTGAAAGCAGAACTTCACCTGGTCGATTAATAGGATTTACGACAGTGCTACTGAGGGATTTACTAAAGTAGGTCAATCTACGGAAGGTTCTTGAACGAGGTATTACTTGTTCGGTCGGAATTTACTAAGAACTGTTATTTGTGTCGACTATGCCAAATGGTATCTGACAATGCTGCTTGATCTCGCTTCCTCTGAAACTTAATTGCTATCGTTCGATTTCTAAGTAATTGGCATCCTACCAGAAGACAGGGAAATTTTCAGACGCGATGAGTGACAAGCAAGTACTGTTCCATATGAGTTTCAGGAAGGGTCTACACTAATGCCAAATCTATATGCAGCTGAGCGCCTTGACCAATTTAATTATCTTAAGAGTCATATCGGCGCCGTTAGGTGACAAAACCTTGGGACATAGATCCGCTTGACTAAGGATACGTCACATTAATTACAGAGATAATTAAACTCAACATAGGTGTATTAAGCCGTTTTTAATTAAGTTATCACTGTAAATACAATCTCTGGAACTGAAAAGCAGGTAGAAATTACAAACCAATCGAGATTTTGATAACACAGTGAGCGAGGTGACAAGTACATGGTTAAATCATACCCGGTTATCGCTTACATTAACGTGTTATTGCGTCAAGAATAGGTCAGGAAGTCTAGAGGTGGCCAAATATGACGAGTTAGGGGGGTATCAAGATGCTGTTGTGAAAAAATTCGGGAGGCGGAAGTTTTCTGGATGACGTTGGAACTTTAAATAGCATGCATGTTTCATCGATTATAAAGTGAAGGACAGACATTTTCCGGATAGTTTTCCTAGATTGTCACACTACTCCTCGCTGGACTGATAACTGTCCACCGCATTTCATATTGCTGTCTCTTCGTCCTGCTGATAAAAAGTATTTCACTGCAGACCGGTATATGATTTTGCTGTAGCAAATGTTACTCGTGTGCCTGGGTGTTTTCCGGAACCAATCAGGCCAACAAATTGTCACGTAATCGAGTATCAAGTGGGTTGGTACACTAATCCTAATGACTGTTAGACTAATTATGCCGAGATAATTAGTCCTCAAGCATGCTAAGTATCAATTATCTAATACATTACGTAGCAAAGCCTGTCAATAGACTTTATTAGTACGTTTTATAATCTACAAAGCCTGAATCTAATCTTTTTAAGGTTATCAGGTGAAAACCACGTGGAAGTCGACGTTCTTATCTAACCACTGTTATAAATACTTTACTATCTTATGGTAAACTGGAGCAATAAATAAGACATTATATAGAACTATAATATTTACATTCAGCTGGGAGTGATCAAGGAGAATTTGAGCAAAACTGCTGTCATTATATGATATGTCCAAATGACTGATTTGACAGTAACTAAATAACTGAACAACAGTTTTATGCAGATGTGATCTGTATTCCAGCATGGTTTTCTAATTCTTCCATAGGAACAGACATTAAAAACTCCACTTTACAATGCTTTCTTTGAAGCTATTTTTATTGACGTTCCAAGCTATGCTTTTATATTAAGATGTTTTAAGCTACGTGGAGGCTTGAGGAGGAAAACCAAAATAATGAACAGCTTTAGTCCATTGATATGTTAATTGAGGCCCCTTGACAGGACACTATAGCCGTCAAAACGTTTATTATTTTTACAGTGAAATTGACCTTCAGAAAACGTCTTGCCGATTATTTAAAATCTGATATCCAAACAGCCCCACGCACATGAACTTACCTGTAGACGTCCATCCAATGAACGAGGTATTGTAACACAGCGTGTAGATGGATCTTGGCTAACCAAAGCACGTTCCAACTCGTCCAATTGTGTCCCGTTTTTTAATCTCTTGACTAATGATTTAACAGCCTTTTCCTTCCACTTTTCTTCTTTGTCTGAACCTTCTTTGATGTAACTTATAAGTCGCTTTACAACTGGAGGTGGACTTGTAAAGAGACTCATAATTTATATTTTTATATATAGGACTAATTCTATCACTTTTAGTGATTATACAACAGTGTTCGTTTATAGAAATTCACGCATGTATCCTGAATTAGATGTTTTGACAAATCATTAATCCCTCGAGACGGTCTAAGGTCAAGAGAAGCGCCGTAAGAAAACCGCCTTAGAGTACAAGTAACTTAAGATAGGAAAAGTTGTTAGATTTCAAACTTCAAACTGAACTTGGTAGAAGTAACGTATTATTAACTTTTTTGTAGCTAGAGTGGGGTTTCAGGGGATGTTTCCCAGCTGTTTTACTGTTTTAGTTCGTCGGAAATTAGAGGGAAAAGACAATAATTGGAATGGCGTTTCATTTGGTTCACGGCGGAATAGAAGAAGCTTTCACACAACAGCCCTCCGTAGCTGATATCAATGGACAACTGACGTTTCCAGGTAGGAACCAAGGTACATTTGACGATAAAAGAAAAATTACTAGTAAATTATAGAGAGCTACTGTCCATAATCCTTAAGAATATGTAGTGACTCACGTTTATCACGAGAACACGACTGGTTTAATAAAAACAATTATTATTATAGCCAACTGTACCAGTGTTTGTTTTAACGTGCTTTTGTTTGACTGTGCTAATGACAGCTATTTTGGGCTTCCATTCACTTACTTACACTTTGATTGTAACTTCGCGCGAATTCGGTTACGTTCTGTAACCAAGCTTGTATCCTGGCACGATCTCGGTATCCTTTCGATGCCACGAGATCGCCAGCAAATAAACATCGACTTGGTCCATTAATTTCCTTCTGATATTCGGCTTCTCGGGGATTTTATGGAGTCATTCGGAACGAGCTTCTTACGCCTTCTGATTCGCTTGGCACGTGTTTCTTTGTAGCGGTGTTCATAGTTAACCTCAACTCGACGCCACGCTACAATTGGTAATCCCAATCAGACTACAATTGGTGACCCGTATTTTGGAACACGCCTCAACTCCTGGTCAAATCTTCCAAAGAAGCCAATTCGGTGAGTCTGATTTATCTATCCACGTCTGTCGTATATTTTCATATTTTTAATATATAATATACGCGACATGACGGATAACGATAAGAATAGTATTAATATAATAGACTCACACGTATGTGTACCGAATCCTTGTCACTTTTTATTCGCGTGATGATGAATTCCACGCTTTATTCGAGAAATGTTACCCTATTAACGATTCTCCTCGCTGACCCGGCTGCTTGGTACGGAATGCATACGCATAAGCATATCCGTCTACCACCCAGCACCAAATGGTTAAGTTGAACGGTTTCACTGCCAACTTAAAAATGTTCTACGAGCACACGAAAACGGCGACTGGCACGAAACCTTACCGCTCGTTCTTTTAGGGGTGAGAACGAGTTTAAAGGCAGATATCCAATGTTCCGCCACGGAACTTGTATACGGCACGACATTACGTCTGCCCGGAGAATTCTTCACACCACGGAGCAGACCTAATTTCGGTAAATCAGACTACGTCCATAGACTGTCTGCATTTATGCGAACGCTGTCTCCGGTGTCAACTCGAATACAACATCGACAGGTCGCTCTCCCTCGAGAGTTATCTACCTGTTCACATGTTTTTGTACGAGTAGATTCGGTACGCAAACCTCGGCAACAACCTTACGAAGGCCCTTTTCACGTGATCGCTCGTCACGAAAAGACCTTCAAGGTTGATCGATATGGACGCGTCGAGATCGTCAGCATTGATCGTCTCAAACCAGCACACGTCGATGACAGTGCCCTATCTGACACCCTGAGATTCAATGCTAGACCTATCAAACCTAGCGGGATCCTTAAATCTTCTTCAGGTCCCACGCTAGATACATGTGAGACCTCATTCTCACGTCCCGGTCAACAGCACGCGTCATCTGCACCGTCTACGGACGAGACGACAGTCTCACGTCCAGATCAGCAGACCACGCCGCCTCTGACCTCGGATGAGATTGCAGGCTCACGAAATACGAACGAGACTGCCGTCTCACGTTTCGGTCACCGAGTACGTTTACCCGTACGCTTCCGCGACTAGCCGCACAGTCAACAACCGATACGGTATAGGGTTATTCCTATACTACACGCATGCTACACTCTTCTTTTTTTGATTTTCTTTTTGTTTCCTGAGCCCACGCCTTCGACAATCTCCGTTTGGTTCCGTCGACTTCAGTCAACTTTGGCGAAAGCTGGATTGGCCACCCATGCTCTTGTCAACGCACTCAGTCGATATATTGGTTTCGAATGCTTGGCGTACGCTTGGTCTCGAACTTGGTCGTTATGGTCGCTTCTGGTCTTTTGGCTCAACGTGGTTTCGTCCTTCATCTGCAGCGTTTATGGTCCGGACCCGTACGAACGCCCTCTTCAGATTCTGGATACAAACCACTCTGGTAGCATGCCGACTCAAGCAACAAATACAACACATCGCTCCTGGTACCGTTCTGCGAAAACGACCTTCGTTGGCAACTCGACGATCAACGATCGCTTTCCTGTTCGCCAATTCTTCCGTCCTACAATCGCTCGTCAGCCGATCAGTCCCACGATTCAAACCGCTATTTATCGAAAGTGTAAACCCTTTCTAGCGGGGGGCTCCTGTAGTGACTCACGTTTATCACGAGAACACGACTGGTTTAATAAAAACAATTATTATTATAACCAACTGTACCAGTGTTTGTTTTAACGTGCTTTTGTTTGACTGTGCTAATGACAGCTATTTTGGGCTTCCATTCACTTACTTACACTTTGATTGTAACTTCGCGCGAATTCGGTTACGTTCTGTAACCAAGCTTGTATCCTGGCACGATCTCGGTATCCTTTCGATGCCACGAGATCGCCAGCAAATAAACATCGACTTGGTCCATTAATTTCCTTCTGATATTCGGCTTCTCGGGGATTTTATGGAGTCATTCGGAACGAGCTTCTTACGCCTTCTGATTCGCTTGGCACGTGTTTCTTTGTAGCGGTGTTCATAGTTAACCTCAATTCGACTACGAATATGTCAGGTCATTTCGTGAAAGACTCCTAGGGTGTCACTTGAACTGGCTAATCTGGCAGAGGATTCTAGCGCTCAACTACTCCTAAAGGGTATAAAATATGCCTTAAGTCTGTTGTGCTGTGTTATGTTTCCAGTTTCTGAGTGTTACTCCTAAGGTTTTTACTGGAACTGAGCTGAGGTGGGTATTTAAAGGGTAGTCCAGAAGTGTTTATGATACTGTAAGTTGTAGCGGTAAATAAATACCCTAAATAAATAGCTCTGTAAGTTTTCGACATTTGATGCTGACCATATGTTTTAACGGACTCACCTAGCTGAAGGCGGTCGGTCATTCATCCGCACCAGATCACGTGTGGCAACGTCGTACTCAACATCTACTGCAATCGCTAGCCAGACTAGATCAAACAATTCCGATTTATTGACAATCGTCAAATACAACATCTTATCTCCTCGATTCTGTCTTTTGATTTCTCTTGGTGGATACGAGTTATATTAGGTGTTACTGGTAAAAGCGTTGTCAAACACTGAATACCTATGCCATCTTCAAAGTCATTAGAAAGTCAGCTTTAAGACGACTATACTCCAATGCGTTAAGGTTCAGTGATTTGAGGTGCATTTCATATGGCTTGAAATTGAGTCCCCAAACATATTTCATCGCTCACCGTTTCATACGTTCCAATGTATCTTAATCTTTTGGGAGTGATGGGAAAAACACTATGTTTTTGGGTGGAGTTTTGTTCTCTGAGCTGGAACAAAACTCCACCAAAATCATCCACCTGAGCTACAAATCTTCTCCACCATCTCAAAAACACTATGTTTCCATAATTTAAATAGGGTCGAATAAAACTTTTGAAGAAGTGGAAATTTCTACCGTCGAACAATGTAAGGTATGCTCGAGAGAAATTTTTGTCGCAGTAGGAGTAGGACTTCAGGCCACTAAGTACCAAAACTCCTGAACGTTTTTCATCATAGGATACCTCTAGAGAGGAGTTACCCAGGTTGTGTTCGCCATCTGCAGCATGTCTCACATGGACTACTTTACACCTTGAAATGTTAAAGACGAGCCTTTCTTTTATTATCACCTTTGTGCGCTGATTCCTTGCTTGTTTGAACTGCCTATACGAGCTGTTGTCACTAGGTCGCTTACGTTCCTTCCAGTAGCGCGTTTTTCATCTTAGCGATCAAAAAGTCCGATTCCTGACGACTGCGGCTTCCTTATAATTTTTGGAACCATCTGCGAAAGAGACTGTTCTGCAGCATATAAGGCCATGTGCAGTGGGAAGTTCTACTGAGCGTCCACATCAAGTTATGGGTTGGATCCACAGTCCACATTCTGTAGATTGGCCTGTAAGGCCGACACATCCAACTGTTTGTAATTCCAACGCTTGTTGTTAGTAGGATGTTTTAGCTCACTTTCGTTGATAAAGTTGAAGGCTGTGATCATTTTCACTCAGGAGAACCGTATTTGTGAGATTGTCAGTTAGGACTTATTTGTTTGTAAAAATGCAGTACAAGCTTGACGGCGTCTGACTACTCCTTGAACGATTTGCTTGCTTCACATTTTCGAGTAATCCCAGATCTTTGATAAGGTCGATGAACTGGACCTCAGTGTATTTGTCACCTCCAATGTACATGTGTTCGGAAAAGTTTATTTTAGGACAACTGGTCTTTTAGTATCAGGATATTAGTGTATCCGAGACATGTAGAGAGGGACAACCCTAAATACGATTATCATACTCGGCATCAGCGGTGGGCTCCATGTAGATGACCCCAACTAGACACCTCGAGCTGTTAGACAGTCTTACAGACACAATACAAACGGACCAAGATAAATAAACTCTGAAATATACAGTTGATGTGCCACCAAGCAAGATTGTAGATACAGAGCTGCTTCGCCCTATATTCCTGTTGTTCTGCTGCTGCGAAACAAAGACATGCCGAGAACTGACAGCCTCTGACCCGTAATTTGAGATGTTCAAGCTTCAGATATTCCTGTTGGATGAATATTATCGGCCCTGTCTAGTTCATGCAAGTTAGCCATTGTGCTCAGTAAACTCCCATAGTTCGTACATTGGCATCCTATGCTTTCGATATAAAACGCGTGAGCTTCCTCGTCTTTATGTGAATGAGCAGGCAACCTACTTGCATATGGTTTTCCGAGTTGGTAGCCTCAGTTCATTCTGTGTGTGTTCATGTCTATTCCAGTTGATAACCGACATCTGTTGACAGAAAATGGTTCGACAGTGGTAGCCTCCATTTGAAGGTGTGGGAAAGTTACCTTCATAAGCTGGGGTCTAGAACTTTATAATGTTTCGAATTATTTGAGTTACAGTATGAACTAGGAATCCCAGCAATAGCGCAATTGAATCAAGAAGTACTAGACAAGCACGAACGAATGTATTGTATTTAGAATTCGAAATCAAGCATTCAGCAAGTGCAAAAGAATCATTAGGTAATTCAAACACCACAAACTTACATCCTTCTACGCTAACCGCACTACTTGTTGATCAATTATGTTCTTGAGTTTCAAGGACTGTCTTGTGTATTTCTATTCTAGGATGCCATAGTCCATTTTCTGAGAAACCTTGAAGAATGATATTTCTTACGAAAATAAAACTCTCGCAAGATTCTCTAGGGATGTTTCTGATGAGATTGAGCTCAGAACGTGGCATACCAGACAGTATTCTTATGTCCATTATTGAATAAGCAAGAACACCCAAATGTTTCGGGATGGCTTTCAAATCTAGGTTTGCTGATTTCAGATTCAAACTATTGCATTGAGCACAGAGGACATAGTGTATGTTACTTCTGAGAGTATCTAGTCTTCTATTGAATGAGTCAATCATAGGAGCAGGAATGACTTTTTCGGGTAACGGGTTACAAGTATTTATTACTTGATGTGGTAACCCACATACCACGGGCATTTTGTTCGTTCCTGGATTTTTTTAACCCACCTAGTACGTCTGTGGAATTATGGTCTGGCCGATATTAGTACATTTATATCTGCTACTATAATAATAAACGCAAGCTCAAAATTGTAGGTCTTCATGATGTGACTGTATAATTATGGTCTTATTCGGTATCTGTTATGTCTCAAGCAGACAGCCCGATTATATGACAGTGACTTATCGATCGGATCAAGGATTCAGAATCTCGATAGTCTATTCTGGTCCGTTGTCCCCAACTCTGCTAACTCGATCAAAAAGTCTGGGTAAGGTGTAGAAAGTGTATTCTACAGACAAACAGCAGATAACAAGTCAGGCAGGCAGATCAGATCAAGCATACAAGTCAAGCGTATTTATACAAATATTTACAATCGATATTGTCATGGAAGATTTTTGAACATTAATTGACTGCTATTTGAACATTTAATCGATAGTTCATCAATTGACCCATCTGCATATTTAATCGATAAGTAAATTACAAAATTTGAGTTTTGGGGATCTATCGTCCCCAACACTCCTTCCCTTTTTAGAAGATCCGGAGTTGATATCCGGATTTTAAGTTTTCCAGGTCCATCCTCCCCCACGAAACAGTGTTGGATCCTCATATGCCCAGGTTATAATTAACTTGAATTTATTTAAGACATATTTATCGCACTGAACAGAGAATTGACTGAAAGTGACTAAGTCCTGAGGCTGAACGACACTTGATATGAGGTGTTCGAAATTTAATTCTTCTGAAATATTGTGACCAAATTTATTTGGAATCTTATTTGTAGATAATCGACCATCAAGGTAATTAGCACCTATCAAAATTGTATTAAGTTTTTGATCATCATTTGATGCATCTGACATATTTTCTGGTAAAAGAGAATCTTGATAATAAGATTTGTCAAAAACATCTGTCGCAGACTGATGAGAACCATTTGAAGAAGTTGTATTCAGTGTACTGCTCGATTTGTTTTCTGCTTCATGGTGGTTATTGCGACAATTCTATGAGCATTTGCCAGGGAGTGTGTTTGTGAGCTGGATAAGTCACCGTCTGCACATGCTGTTTTGGGGATGATGGAGTTTGAGTCCATTACCAGGCATGTTTCTGGAATGGAGAGGACTGGACCACTGGGCGCATCATGGATGACTGCCGTTCCGTTTGAAGTACAGTTAATCGAGGATTTATGGAGGCTGCTGTCATTTTCCAGCTCACTGTGTAAGATCCAAACTACGTTTGGACTGCTGGACAGCTGTCTGGATGAGTTAGATACGCGCCCTCGCCCGATTGAAACCAAAACAAAGTAATTGGGTAAGATAGCGGTTCTATAATTTATCATAAATTTAAGTGTACATTATTACCTAAACAAATATAACCACTCAGCTATCCAACCAATAATTGTTCAATTGATCAAATCAATCACAACAAATCAACGTTATTCTATCCTGGCTGGATAGATCACACACAACAGGAGGAACAAATCAATATGGCTACCGCCAAGAACAAGTGTCAAGTAAAACAACACAGATGCAGTTCAGGAAGAAACACAAACTTAGTAAATGCGTAAGAAAAACAAAAACTATAATAAAAAATACAAGTATTAACAACTCAAATGTAATCAAAATACAACAATGTACAACTAAGGGAATCAATAGGAACAAAGTACAAGTATATACATGGAGGGATTTTCACCAACACATAAAACCTTCAAAATGGATCTTACACCGGCCCCCAAAATCCCTCCATACCACACAAGCTACCTTGATGCCTACGGTCATGGTTCATTATATAACATATCACACTATAGGAACGAGTAGGACTTACAACAGTACGCCTACTCGACCTACCTACATTAATAACAACAAAGACTAATCCGAAGCTTCAAGGAGACCTGTTTCACTTGCTCTCTGGTGTTCAACAATAACACTCGTGATATAGACTTAGTCACTCTTCCCCAAACTCCACCCATGCTGTTGGATGTGGGCCTCGCTGACCATTCACTACCTATCTTTGGCTGATTCGACTGTTGCACAAATTTCCTTAACTCAGAAACTGCCCTCACAAAGCTTGACGCACTGTCACTGTAAAACTCCAGAGGTTTCCTTCTTCTTCCAATACAACGTAATAAGGCCATTATAAATGAATCAGTAATCAAACTACATATCATTTCAATATGTACTGCCCATGTTTGCAAAAAAGTAAACACATATCCATACCCTTTTTCCAATGATCTTCCTATGTGTCCTTGTTCTTTAGGACAATGTCTAATAATCATTTCCGTCACTAAGTGTCTACTGGGTAAAATTACTGGATGTTTAAAAGCATTTGGGGAATCTGAGTATCTTAGTTGACCTCCAACGCAGAGTAACCCATCACACATTATCAATGCTAAATCTTTCAGACCATCATGACATATTAATTTACTGCTGTTTTTAAATTCACTAAGTGATTCTCCATACACTTCTCTCTGAACCATCAATAAAATCTTACGCTTGGCAATACCAAGCTCTTTAACCTTTAAACATCCTAGATGAGCGGATCCTTCACAACTCGGTGAACGAAGTACCACCAGGAATTCGATGAACCTTCTAAACCAAGTTACAGCTCTGACTAATTTCAACCACTCGGAATAATAAGAGAGAATGGGTGTCATGTTGTACCTTATACTACTCAACTTAACCACAGTTTTTCTAAACTCACTATCGTCAGAGAATATTTGTGCGGTCTTATTGAAGGCAAAGTTCGCACGAAACGGCGATGATGTGGCACCAAATGCATAAGTTGTCATTTGAAACTCAGATGGTTCACTCGACATGTCCCCCTCCTGCCACCACAGAAATCTTGAAGCTCCTCGACCAGACTCAGGGAACTTCACTTCCATGAACATTTCCTCAACATCTGCAGGGATTGCAACTGTCCTCTCGCGAAAACTTAATAATATGCACATTAACTCAGCAGTGGTATCGGGTTCTTGATAAATCATATCATTCGTGGAAACCCCTGCAAACTCGGCGGCACAATCTGGGACCACTCTAAGTTCTTCTGGTTTCTTCATGTTTAACACTGCATGATGAGGTGAATACCCACGAGGGCGATAATTAGGCTGCAAATATATTTCAAGGACCCTCTCCGCATAAGTCTTAGTAAATTTACTCTCAATACTGTTGATATACCTGATGTGCAGACTGACATCCTTCGACAATATACCATTCAAACTTTGTAATCTACGGTTCGCTACTTCATAATTATCCACTTTCATTTTTGGATTCTTTTTCCAAGGTATAGGGACTACAAAATGACCATTTTCGAAGCGTGTGCCCCCTTCTACAATCCTTATAGCCGCCTCATCTTCTATTGATACTGATTTATCACTTGAATAAGCATCTGAAAACTCTACATCATAAAGCTCACGTATTTCGTTCTCTAATGTCTGTACCTTACTGGTATGGTTAACAACTCTTCTCCTATATTCCGGGCATGATGGCTTATCATTTACGACGTTGCTTGTCGAGTCAGTATGCAGCAGAACGTGATGTCTCTTCTCACAACTGTCAACGTTACAGAGCCTTGTCATCTTACATTCATTAACTTTATGCCCTTGCCTAAGGCAGACAAAACAGATGCCATTGACCTTCGCGTGAGACCATCTCTCTTGAACGGTAAGCGCTAAAATTTTTGGACATTTATAAATAGCATGGTCCTGGGAACACACCCTGCATTTAGCTCTCGAGTTACTCTCCTGCTCTAATTGCAAGTGACAATTTGTCTTTAAGTTGTGTCCCTTTCTCGGACGATTCGCTAACCGTCCAAACCTACTATTAGCTACTCTCGCGCGGGATGCTATAAATTGGGTAAGCTCGTCAAAGGTTGGTCCTCTATTATCTTCAGTCAATTCATCCACCCAGTCCGCCCACTGGGCTTGCAAAACTTGAGGTAAGAGTCCTACTATTCTCTCTAAGGTAATTAGAGAATTTAAGTCGGCAGTATACTTCATCTGTTTCAAAACCATAGAACAATTTTCCATCCTAATAGCTAGATTTGTTAGTTGCTCAGGATCACTGTAATCAACATTTGTAGTTTTGAATAAGTCCTCTAAAGTCTCCCGAGCGATTACATGCGCCTGTCCGAACAACCGTTTTAGAATTTCTTTGGCCTTCTTGTAACCAAAAGAGGCTTCCAACATAACACAACCCTCAATGGCTGTTTTCGCTTTACCCTTACAATAATGTATCAAATAAAGCAAGCGTTGACCATCATCCTTGACCCTTGATTCCACATAGGTCTCAAACTCCCTTAAAAACTTCCAGTAACCTCTTGGTTGACCGTCGAAATAATTTAACTCAACCTTTGGTAACTCTGGTCCTATGAAAAACGCCGTAGGCCTTATGCTTTTTGCTTGCTTCACGTCCATTATATCACAACTAGATTCACTATAATTACAATCGTTCCTATTAGAATATGAACCATGACACATAGAAGCATCAGAAGGCACTTGCCTTGATTGAGGGGATCCATCCTTTTGTTCATCTCTTTTAACATCCACGAGTCTTGGACTTAATTTCCTTCGACGATTGTTTGGCATCGCAAGCGATATTCCCAGAGACGATGATTGGAATCAACGAAACGAAAGCCAAACGAATTCGACCAATATATTTGTTTAGAACTGTAAGATCCAAACTACGTTTGGACTGCTGGACAGCTGTCTGGATGAGTTAGATACGCGCCCTCGCCCGATTGAAACCAAAACAAAGTAATTGGGTAAGATAGCGGTTCTATAATTTATCATAAATTTAAGTGTACATTATTACCTAAACAAATATAACCACTCAGCTATCCAACCAATAATTGTTCAATTGATCAAATCAATCACAACAAATCAACGTTATTCTATCCTGGCTGGATAGATCACACACAACAGGAGGAACAAATCAATATGGCTACCGCCAAGAACAAGTGTCAAGTAAAACAACACAGATGCAGTTCAGGAAGAAACACAAACTTAGTAAATGCGTAAGAAAAACAAAAACTATAATAAAAAATACAAGTATTAACAACTCAAATGTAATCAAAATACAACAATGTACAACTAAGGGAATCAATAGGAACAAAGTACAAGTATATACATGGAGGGATTTTCACCAACAAATAAAACCTTCAAAATGGATCTTACACACTGTGTAACTCAGATATCAATCCATCCACTTCCGTCGCATCTTCATAGCATGACTGACTTAGCAGCTGCGTGCGGAACCTGACTAATAACTCCAAATGTCGTTCAAAGAGCAGCTGCAATCGATCGGAAGGGAGTGTCATTTTTTGGATCAGCACCAGCAATGAAGATTACTGTATGAATAATGACCAGTGTCGTTCAGGGACACTGATGACAAACTGGATACTGATTGATTGAATAATTACACTGGATTTTGTCCAATTACAGAATGACTTTGGATTGTATTTTTTTTTACCCCGTCGCCAATTGTTATGTCTCAAGCAGACAGCCCGATTATATGACAGTGACTTATCGATCGGATCAAGGATTCAGAATCTCGATATTCTATTCTGGTCCGTTGTCCCCAACTCTGCTAACTCGATCAAAAAGTCTGGGTAAGGTGTAGAAAGTGTATTCTACAGACAAACAGCAGATAACAAGTCAGGCAGGCAGATCAGATCAAGCATACAAGTCAAGCGTATTTATACAAATATTTACAATCGATATTGTCATGGAAGATTTTTGAACATTAATTGACTGCTATTTGAACATTTAATCGATAGTTCATCAATTGACCTATTTGTACATTTAATCGATAGTTCATCAATTGACCCATCTGCATATTTAATCGATAAGTAAATTACAAAATTTGAGTTTTGGGGATCTATCGTCTCCAACAGTATCAGTATTACTGTAATAATAGATATAATCTCCAAAGTGTAGATTTGTCATGGTGTGACTACCTTATCTAAAAGATCTCACGTGAAAGCCACATAATTGTCTAGACCGTTTTCTTCTGTCACGACAATCAGTTTTATGATGCTTGGCACTTCTGAAGAACACATGTGAGTCGGGGATAGATTATTACGTTTGGTATGAAAATGATTACGTTACATAATGGCCCCGCTTACAAGATGGAGCAATGCCATTCCGATTCATTCTCTCGCGTTCATCATTCTCTGACATCCCTGATCACGTAGGAAGAAGAAGAGACACTAAATCAGGTTCAAAATCAGTTCATCGTATTTTCTGCATCAAAATCAGAACACGTTTCAATCTGCGGCAGGATGGAGAAGAGGGGCCTATCTCCTTAAGCTTGTCTTTGTATGGTAGATCGAGAGTCCTGGAGTTGCAGGTGTAGCTGCCTTCCACACTTTTTTCAGGATATCCGAGTCACCTTTAAAGCAGGAACTTGCATCATGAATGCAGTTTCCATATTTGGATCTCGTTAAGGTTGTGTTTACTGTAGTTAGCATATTAATATGAAATTTTAGTAAGTGCCCGTCTTATGAGACTGGGCTATGAGCACAGACACTTCTATGCTGCACCTATCTACCATTGTATTCACAATGTGCATGTAGAGACACTTGAATACGTCGCTAGTCATCAGTGATTTTCTAAACCAGCTAATCAGAACATCCAAGTCTCCTTAAAGTGCATATGCATCTCGGTTTCTCGTCCTTTCTTACTAGATTTTTACATCATGAGGGCATAGTAGCATTGAGGACTCAAATTTACTCGAAATTTAATTACGTACACTACATAAAGTAAAGGACTTAGGACTGAGTCGTGTGGTGCTTCATTAACTAATGGTCTCGAGGATAAGCAATTGAAATTTATTCTTGCCTTTTGTCTACGATGCATCAAGAAATTCTACATACATTTTAGGAAAGGCCCAGCAATTCCTTGATTTTTTAGCTTCAAGGGCAATCTATTCAGCAGAATAGAAAACCATTTAGTGGGTACTCCTCATTCTACTGACAGAACAAACTAGACTAGTGATGAGCAGGTTTTTATTTAAATCCTAGTGAGTACAGTGGAGAGGGGGGTTTTCTTTTCAAACACACAAAGCTTTTCAACAATCATTATGAAATGATAGAAAATATCATACACAAGGAAGTGAATAAATACTTGGACTATTATGTTCTGAGATGTACTCAAAAGTGTGCAGTCAGCTCTTAACTAACCAACCTAGGTTGCTACATATGAATTGTTCATTATAGTATCTGACTTAATTTATTCACTTGTTTACCAACAGAAATTTCGTCTATGATTATAGACGATGTTACGTGGCATCCATATTTTGTTAACATCACTATACGATCAAATCAAACTCAGATCAACGGACGAAAAACGTGACAAGCCCTACTTCTAACTTAACCAGACTTTCGAATTTTCTGCAATCGATTATTACTGCTGTTCGTACCTATATTAAATTATGGCATTTACTCGGTTATATCACTCAGTCATCAAATTATAATATTATGGACATTACATTCACGTTATGACACTTGCGAATCTCTGCACTATTATCCATTATTCAATAATGTCATACTTTCCTGCGACTAACCAATCTGCTTCAGTTTGCTTCCGTGTCACTCTACCTTATAATTACATTCTCATGCACGTAGATGAGGTCATTCACATGTTATCTATTTGAAACGCACATCTTTTTTTCGCATATCATACCTTATTACGTGTATCGCCTTGATTTTATTAAGTTTCTCACCAAGATTAAACATCTTTATTATGCTCTGGATCATCTGTCACAGCAATGACTCTATCACGGTTGGAATATCAACGCCTTTACAGAGAATGAATTGAAGTAATATAAACCATCTACAGTTGCCAAATCAAACTAGTGAACGGATAATGATGCACTTACTTATGAATGTTAACCCTCGTGGAGGAGCATAGGCCACCCACCAGTATTATTCATCCACCTCTTTCCTGAGCAATCCATTCAGGTGGTTTCCAGTTGATATTCATCCTTTTGATGTCTACCTCCACTTCTCGACGCAGTGTATATTTTGGTCTTCTTCCGTAACCTTTATTTTCAGGATTCCGAGTAAGCGCTTGCCTCGTGATACAGTTTTGTGACTTAAATTTTGTTCGTAAAACTGATCTAGAAGATCCTGAGAGCGAAAGATGCTATAATTTATGTCACCTAGAGGTGTCAGCTTTAAAAAACAAAATATACCAGATGGATCAGGAGGCCTCACCTCATTTTGTTGTGGAATCTCACTGGAATTTCCTTACCGTTGGCGGTTTTGCGTGCTGCGATGGAGTTGGTCTCACAATTGGTTTCTTTATGTCACAAGTGAGCGGTAACAACACAGATTAGCAGTTGAAATAAGAAAGGAACCAACTCACAAATAGGACACAAAGTCGGAATTTCCCAGGTGTTAGGCCGTGATGAAATAACTAAAGACGATGATCATGTCTCAGAGCTCTTCGAGAATAGTATTTCTAACATGCCAACGGTCGCACGCCATCTACATAAACGAAGGCTCAGTCTGCAACTCAGCAGTGAACCTTCAAGCTACCGTCGGGTAATACTTTCTTCAGTAGAATATTTAATGTCACATTTGAGTTATCGACTTTTTAAGATCGATTTGAAAGTTACATTTTCCTCTGGTGGGGGTTCTTCATTTTCATTTGTAGGACCTCTCCTCTTTTTAATATATCATAATAACGCTCCGAAACAAACATTGTTAATGACGTTAGTAACGAGAATAAAGTTCTGGAACTGGATATGTTTCCATTTATCCATACGATTGAGACACTTTCTAACCCATGATCTTTCAGGTCGAAAAAGATTTGGAAGTCTTGGTGTCCTATGGTCTTAGATCTTATACCAACTGTGAGAAAAATGTCTCATGAGCAAACAGAGAACCAGTAACTTTGAGGGGCATTTTCGGCTAATTTTAAAGCAAAGTTTTTCACTCAAGAGACAACCTTTAACCGACCCACGTAATTTCAAACATTGTTTTGAGTGCTAGATCTAAGATGAAATCTAGGGGAAATAATCAGAAATTAGAGGTACAATAGGGTAAACTGGACTGTAGGCACAACTTTTCTTTCTTATGAGTAACCAAGTCTTGGAATGCGCTGTCATCAGAAGAGATCCAAACAACTTTTCAAGAGTGTTTCAAGAATAAACCAGATGTATTCTTGAAGACTGAGGATAGTGTTTCATTTTGATTTAAAAGTGCTTCAATTTTAATATAATATAATAATATATTTCTTCAAGGGCAGTACACGCAATTTTTACAGGCGTGATCTACAAATTACAACATTTATTGTTTCACAGTATGCATGTTAAATAAATATATTCTATAGAATTGAATATCAGTTCATTCCTTCAGAGATACTGAGTAATCTTCAAAATATTCTCCAAAGTGGCATCACGTCCACGTTACACACCAGATCTAATCTCAGCATAACTGTGTTAAGATTTTGGTCTTGCGAAGTATTTATGCAATGCGAATTTTTAAGTTTATAGTTGTTATACAGTAAACTTGTAGAGCGCTTGGTGTGAACTATGACCTTGGGAAAACATATACGTTTATTATTATTATTATTATTATTATTATTATTATTATTATTATTATTATTATTAATGGCTTTATTCAATATTATATTTTGGAACAATATAGAAATTCTCAACACAGGGTATTTCAACAAGTTTCTTACACAAAAAACAGAAATAAAGACAAACATGGAAAAAAAAGTTTTAAAAAAATATCTGAAAAACTGTACAACTTTTCAAAATAGAAACATATTAAGAATGCAGGTTAGTGACTAGGTTAACTTGTAACAGCTTAGGTTGGTTGGTTAAGAGTTGACCTCAAACAAATAAGCATATGTCAAAACGGTATAGTTCAGGTATTCATTAACTTCCTTATTTTGTATAGGCGTTATATTTCCTATTATCTTATCTTGAATGTTGAGAGGCTTTGTTTGTCTGAACAAATAATCCTACGCTCCACTGTGACTGCGCGAAGATCAAAATGAAGACCTATTCACTACTTGTCTTGTTTCTTCTATCAATAGCAAGAGGGTTACCTAGAGGCACGAAAAGCTCTAACAACCTGTTCGTCACAGAGTATATTTGCTAGATAAGGTTTTATAGAACATTTGTACTTTTCCTTGCGTGCATGGATTTTAATGTAATTACGTCTCGTTCTACCAGAAGATATACAAGGAGAAAGATATGACTGAAGGGGATGGTTAGTATCTGATAAAATAACACCTGCCAGGGGTTTGCATGATTTTGAATGTCTATCCACAACCATATTAATTATGACCTAGAAAGATTCACCACACACTTTGCTAACTGACTTCAGCATTCTGCGCAATGCAGCAAAGTCTTTTTTCAAAAGCCCAGGAGAACAGTGAAAAATAATAGGTAGTATGCAAGAATTGGCAAATTGTAAGAGTAAATGACGAGTAATTATTATTATTATTATTATTATTATTATTATTATTATTATTATTATTATTATTATTATTATTATTAGCTTTATTCAATATTATAATTTTGGTACAATATAGAATTCTCAGCGCAAAGTATTTCAACAAGTTTCCGTTTCTTTCTTCTTGGTCGGTCCTGGCGATAAATATTGAGGAATCGCCAGTTAGATGTTAGCACATCAGTGAATGAACAACTGAATAATGTACATTCTTTTCGTTGTACATTGCCAGCAACCATATTGTCTCTTATTGAGTTTTCTGTAACTTTGACAACGAAAGGTTGTACACTTTTCAGAAACGCAGCAGAATAGGTTATGCGATTAATAAACATAATGATATATTAAAACAAACAACAATAGATAACTTGTTGAAATATCTAGATGGCAGGAACAGGTAGCCCAGATGCTCAAGCAGGCCGCCCTAGAGCATGCAATTTATTTATGTAGTAAGTCGGACGGGAAACCTTCTTCGATAACAATAAAACGTAAGAAGACCAAGAAAGATCGGAGGAGAAGGTGACACCAAGATAATTGACCTTCGATAATGCGTTTATCAAAGAGTCTGCAATGGCACAAGCATTATGGGATCTCAAAATGGTGTTTAGATTCCGTTCATGCCTCATGCTAGAATTAACAGCTTGACATTTAGACGGATTAAATATGAGACCATTACCAACAGACCAACAGTCAATACAAGACAGAAACTCATTCATTTCTGTGGGATGTAAACGGGGAAGAGATAGACATACATACAGTGAGATCATCCGCATATTTCACAAAAGTGTTTTCTGTGGAAGGTGGCAGATCATGCAGAAAAAAAGAGAAAAGAAGATGTGAAAGAACAGCTCCTTGTGGTACATCTTCATGAGACAGTAGAGACTCTGAACACTTTCCTCCAAGTACAGTGTACTGATCCCTTCCAGGGAGGTAGGAACATAGCCAGTTGGTTATCCAGTACAATGGATTACAAAATTTTTGATTCCAATCTAGGCTGTGATAGATATGGTATTTGTGCGAACTAATGATTCTTTTGTACTTGATTGCCCACAGATTACGAATTCCAAACACTGTACGTTCATTTGTGTTCATCTACCTCTACCTGCTTTAAATTGCACTGTTTCTGGAATTCCTAGTTAGCGAATTAATTCGAATACCTTCAATAATTATATTTACTCATATCAGAATTGAAAATTAAACCATTGTTACTTGCTCAACTTTGAAGCCGAGTTAAATTATTGTGAAGTGAGAACCTATCTTTCAGGTTGCAAAAGTCTCTCTAAAGCGTACAGTACGAATTCGGCAGTTTTCAGAATTACTAGTTAGCATACTGAACTCGACTATTTCTGGTCATTAAGTCTATAATTATTGCAAAGGAAAAAGCGCTGAAAATCACACCACAACATTTTATTGGACAGTATTGTCATTCATTCATTTCTTCACCGTCTTGTGCTTTAACCTTTATTCACGTCTCTTATAATCGGACTTTATGCTCTTCAGTCTTCCTCGTCTGAGATTTTGTTATGTGGCCTTGGTTAGAGAGTTACATCTTGCTACTTAATTTTACCATTGCATGTTCCTGGACTATTGACGATAATGTTGTGTTTGACTAAGCTCAAGGTCACGGTATGGTTCAGTGAATGACTGTTAACCTTTGACTGTCTCCTTGTAAAGGTTGCTGAAATCCCTGTGGATAGATATTTGGTCGCATCTTGTTGGGAATATTTTTATTAACTCCCATGTATCAAACCCTTGTTTAGTAACTATTATTTTTGTTGTTTAGCACGTTAGTTTGTGTCAGAGAAACCCTTGACTGTATTATACAGGCTGTACTGTTTGAGGTACTTTGTGCTTTTGATATAATTTATTCTCTTTCATAAATTAGGACCGTTTAACTTGAACACAGAGTTTAAGTTTTGATTAATTAAATACAAGTCACTCAAAAACACTTCGTGCCCTATACAGAAGAACGTAGTCTGGTCTAATCGAATAAATTTTGGTTTGTTAGCCCTGCGTTCAAATCGAACATTGGTATTTTAGTCATTAAAATGATGATTGTAATTGATAATAGACAGGAGAATTTGCTTATTTTGTCATGGGAGATCATAAACGCTATCAAAATGATAAAAAACAGCTCATGTTTTAAGGAATCAGCTATCCCATCATATCAATCGATCCTTGACCTATCAAAAATAACTAGACAGCTGACCTACAAGCCGTTTGAGTGAACTGCAGTATTCTGCATGTGCACACAGTCCCAGTTAATTTAAAAGGTGCAGCTATGGATACAGTTAACCGGATTAGCAAAATCCTCGGCTGATAAAGAAAATAATTTTCTATTTGCTACTAATTAAGCCGGTCATTTGGCTGCTTCTGTAAAAAGCTAAACGACCTTACTTAAACTAGTTCTTTGGAATGATCAAGCCCCAAAAGTTACTGTTTCCTAGATGTATAAATACCAAGAATAGTTAAAAGTATATCGAAGTTAGAAGACTTTCAATTCATGAAAATGAAACTGAACGAGCTTGACTCAGTTGACGTGACGAAGAGTTGTGCATGAAGTCTTCAAAGATCATATTTATCTCATCCTCTGGACCAAACAAATTCTGACTACTAGTAAATTTTTCTGAAGTCACGATGTTTCCAATGTAAAGATATACTTCAACGACTTGCGATTATTTACAATTCATAGGTCTGATTATGGAGTTGTTCTATGCTGATAAATTTCAAGCCAATCATTGATGATTTAAAATATGTCTCCTCCTTCACGTCCGGACTAATAAGGGCGCGATCTAAAGGGTGACTATCAAAAGGGCGCGGTCATAAGTGGCACGCATTAATTAAGGTGGCCATCGAAAAAAGCGCATATTATTAAAGGCGAGCATTGAACTGACGAATCACATTTTTGATGGCGTGAAATTGGCTCCATTTACACTTTGTTGTGAAAGACCTTAAAACGGATATTTGACGAAGGGGGTGGAATAAATCTTACGCCAACTTATTGCCCCTGCCCATTCAAGCATATGTAAATTCAATAACGCTCTGGAAATGGAACGGAGCCGAAATAAACTGGATAATTCGCCAAACGAATCCATTAACAGTCCTTAGAATGGCATAAGGTGGCAGTAGTTATCAAACTAGTAGTATAAGATAATGGAAAAATATCGCGCGACTATAACATGAAATAACACCGAACTTGGGTTTTCACATCTAGACATGTTCAAGTATGTTTTATAACTTTTACACATATATTAAATTGATGAATCCCACTATATTCAGTCATTTAATATATGAGTGGGATTATTTTATTGTAATAATAAGTCGCCCTTTAAAACTGAGTTAACAACTTGTTGAAGTCTACTTTTCAAATGTCTTCGTCGTTTTCTTATTTACGTCCATTACTCCACTTAGTCTGTTGAAAACGATAAAGAGTAGTACACAAATCCAAGGATTGAATTAATATTACGTGACGACCGAGAAGTAGTGGAAAAACAATATGATAAAACCAAATGTGTGAAGGATAATTGTCCACTTAAGGAGATGAAAAATAAGCTAAAAACAGAGTAGTAGTAACAAATGGCTAAAAATTAAGAAAATAAAATGAAGTACCAACGACCGATTGACCGTGTGTGAAAAATCATGATATGATGACAGCTTGACTCAAAGTTTTCGCACATACATAACTCAGTTTTGAAATAATGAAGTGCTACCGCCTTTTCAGCGAAACCGCCTATAAAATATTGTTATGATGTGGTTGGGGTTTGTGAATTAAGCTAATTTGTAAAACTTTAAACGTTTTTGCCTGTCAAGTGTAAACCCAAATATAGTTGTAACTAGATTAAACGATAACTCCTCCTGGAGTCCCTCCGGGAGCTACTACCGGTCCCAAGCCCGGATAAAGTACGAATGTTGAGCATGGGGTTAGCGTTCCCATCCCGTAGAAAACTAACTCGCTAAAAAAAACACTAACCAGAAAAAATTATTCAAACCTTTTAAACTCTGCCCTGGGAGTCAGAAGGTCTTCATTTAGAAGAATTATGACGTCTCATGATGAAAGCCGAATTCCTTCGGAAGTTACGAGGCCGATGCCCCTTCTGACAACCAGAGCGACCATTTATTTAGGTACATGGAATGTTCGTACAATATGGGACACCGGGAGAGCCTTCCAAACTGCTGCAGGAATGAGAAGATACAACCTTGAGGTACTTGGGATCAGTGAAACACATTGGACACAAGTTGGACAATAACGACTAACTACAGGAGAGCTCCTGTTATACTCCGGCCATGAAGAAGAAAATGCACCACATACACAAGGAGTTGCATTGATGCTGTACAAACAAGCTCAAAATGCACTTATAGGATGGGAATCTCATGGACCAAGGATCATCAAAGCCTCGTTCAAAACAAAGAAAGAGGGTATTTCAATGAACATCATCCAATGCTATGCGCCTATCAACGACTACAATGAAGACGCTAAAGACCAGTTCTACAATATGTGCCCTCAATAAGCTGGTCATAGGCGGCACCATATTCCCACATAAACGCATACACAAAACCACATGGACTTCACCGGATCACTCTACACAAAACCAAATCGACCATATTTGCATCAACAAAACGTTCAGAAGGACTATAGAGGACTTGAGAACAAAGAGAGGAGCTGATATAGCATCAGATCATCACTTGCTGGTCACCAATATGAAATTGAATTTCAAGGAGCACTGGACAATGGGGCGGACAATATAACAAAATTTCAATACGGCCTTTCTCCAGGATACTAACAAACTCAACAAATTCAAGATAGTCCTCAGCAACAAATTCCAGGCCTTTCATGATCTACTCAGTGGAGAAGAAACGACTATGGAGAGCAACTGGAGGGGGATCAAAGAGGCAATCATTTCAACATGTCATGAGGTCCTTTGCCACAAGAAGCACCATCACAAGGAATGGATCACTGTTGATACACTGGATAAGATTCAAGAGAGAAGGAACAAGAAGGCAGCAATCAATACCAGTCGAACAAGAGCAGAAAAAACCAAGGCACAAGCTGAATACACAGAAGTAAACAAGCAGTTCAAGAGGAGCATCAGAATCGACAAACGTAAATATGTGGAAGATTGAGCAACGACGGCGGAAAAGGCTGCAAGAGAAGGAAACATGAGACAATTGTATGACACGACAAAGAAACTCTCTGGAAATCTCCGCAAACCAGAACGACCAGTGAAAAGCAAGGAAGGTGAGGTAATCCACAACATTGAAGAGCAACAAAACAGGTGGGTAGAACACTTCAAAGAACTCTTGAATCGACCAGCGCCACTGAACCCACCCAACATCGAAGCAGCACCCACGACCCTCCCAATCAATGTTGGCTCACCAACAATCGAAGAAATCAGCACGGCCATCAGACAAATCAAGAGTGGCAAAGCAGCAGGACCGGACAACATCCCAGCAGAGGCACTAAAAGCAGACGTAGCGGCAACTGCAAGGATACTCCACATTCTCTTCAATAAGATTTGGGATGAGGAACAAGTACCAACAGACTGGAAAGAAGGACTTCTAATCAAAAATACCGAAGAAAGGCGATCTCAGCAACTGTGATAACTACAGGGGCATCACTCTTCTCTCAATATCGGGAAAAGTCTTCAACAGGGTATTGTTAAACAGGACGAAGGACTGCGTAGACGTCCAACTTCGTAACCAACAGGCAGGATTCCGTAAGGATAGATCGTGTACAGATTAAATCGCAACTCTACGGATCATTGTGGAACAATCAATTGAATGGAACTCATCACTCTACATCAACTTCATTGACTACGAAAAGGCATTTGATAGCGTGGACAGAACAACACTATGGAAACTTCTTCGACAGTACGGCGTGCCTCAGAAGATAGTCAATATCATACAGAACTCATATGATGGATTACACTGCAAAATTGTGCATGGAGGACAGTTGACAAAGTTGTTCGAAGTGAAGACCGGTGTTGGGCAAGGTTGCTTACTCTCACCCTTTCTCTTTCTCCTGGTGATCGACTGGATCATGAAGACGTCAACATCTGAAGGGAAGCGCGGGATACAACGGACATCTAAGATGCAGTTGGACGATCTAGACTTCGCAGATGATCTGACCCTTCTATCCCAAACGCAACAACAAATGCACGAGAAGACAAACAGTGTAGCAGCAGCCTCGGCAGCAGTAGGTCTCAATATACACAAAGGGAAAAGCAAGGTTATCCGATACAACACAGAATGCACCAATCCAATCACAATTGACGGAGAAGATTTGGAAGATGTGAAAACCTTTACATATTTGGGCAGCATCATTGATGAACACGGTGGATCTGATGCAGATGTGAAGGCGCGGATTGGCAAAGCAAGAGTAGCATATTTACAACTGAAGAATATCTGGAACTCAAAGCAACTGTCAACCAGCACCAAGGTCAGGATTTTCAATACAAATGTCAAGACAGTTCTACTGTATGGGGCGGAAACCTGGAGAACCACGAAAACCATCATCCAGAAAATACAGGTGTTTATTAACAATTGTCTACGCAAAATACTTCAGATCCATTGGCCGGACATTATTAGCAACAACCTACTGTGGGAAAGAATAAACCAGATCCCAGCGGAGGAAGAAATCAGGAAGAGGCAATGGTTATGTATGGGACATGCATTGAGGAAAGCACCCAACTGCGTCACAAGACAAGCCCTCACATGGAATCCTGGAGGCCAAAGTAGGAGGAGGAGAGGAAGACCAAAGAACACATTACGTCGGGAAATGAAAATAGACATGAGAAAAATAAACAAGAATTGGATGGAACTAGAAAAGAAGGCCCAGGACAGAGTGAGTTGGAGAATGCTGGTCAGCGGCCTATGCTCCATTGGGAGTAACAGGCGTAAGTAAGTAAGATTAAACGATAATCTGACCTACTTAAATGCTTAGTAATATTGATTGCATCAAGTTCCACCTGTTTATTTAAGTGATACTGAATAAAATCTAGTCGTTTGAATCTTATTATCACGGAAGTCAATGATCTACAAAACAAAAGTTCATTAAGTTCTGATGAAAAGCACAAAGTAACGTGTTTTTGCAATATATGCGATGATGAATATTATGCATGACTTTTTTAAAATTTGAAAATAAGGCATGATTTTAGCGCCTAAAACTCAACGTTAAATTCATCGAATATTTTTAAAACACCCCTCTAGATTAATTATCCAATACTTTTACGAAATAAACATACTAGATAAAAGTAATAGATTATAGTATTTTTGAAAGCAACTCCGCCTGGAGTTCCTCCGGGGGCTACTGCCGGTCCCAAGCCCGGATAAAGGAGGATGGTTGGGCATGGGGGTTAGCGACCCCATCCCGTAGAAAACTAACCCGCCAATTTTTGAAAGCAGACTCTTTATTAGATGTTTAGAAAACCAAGTTTTTGATGATTCCTAGAGGTAAGGGGATAAAAACTAAATCAGATAGATCTCGTACACTTAGAGATTTTAGTTTCTCTTCCGATATCTTTGTTTATTTATATGCTAATGTGAACCATAGTAACCATTTAGTGTTCTATCTTTACCACGGATACATTTTCTGAATAGATTTTAAAACATTCGCATACAAGCGAAAGCAGATACACTAATCCAGCAACACTATGCATAGCATCATGTAAGTTAGAAAACGAAACACCACCTGATCTTGATTCAGTTAGTTTTTGGGATTAACGGTATCTAGATAAATACATATGAAACTGACTTTATTGAGTTTACAGACAGAATGTGGACTATTGTTCTAGTCAATTATAATTGGTTAAACCAAGAAAGTTAATTTGATTCAAACTGACCAATACAGTCTCTTATGATCCTGCTTATGTCTACAGACTGAGAACTATTTGAAAAAAATGTGCTGGTCATTAATCATTTTAAAGTCATCTTAAAATAGAGTTACTAATTAACCAAATGCATAAGAGAAGTATTACACAAGTACTTGTCGCGTGAACAGCAAATAGAAAATAATTATAGCTTGTTGCCTTTCAATTATTAACCGTATTAATAAAAACAACTAGATAGGATTAACAATCTGCTATGTTTAAAGTGATTACGAATTCACCTAATTTGAGAACGGAACAAAGATTATGTGACACAATGACAGAAAGCTAGCTATTCCGACGCGTCCCAGCCCGCTAACTAGAGAGAGTAGTCCAAGCCCAGAAATGGGAAATATATTTCAGAAGCACGAGCAGTAACAACAGGCACAAACGTACAGCATAAAATTGTCCCTGGGAAGCGTTACCCAATAGCATACTAAAAGAGACAACGAATCAATAGGACTTAAGACTCTCCCAAGTGGGAAATACGACATGAAGGCGAAGACGAGCGTTCTTGACGCGAAAACAAGAATTTCAAACTTTTAAAATAAAATTACGAAAATAAAGTATTTACCCAGTGAGTTGTGGGGATCTAACATTGTGAGGACTGTCCACGGGTGAATTCGAGGAAGCTCAAAAAGAGCGGAAGATATTCCATCTAATCCTCTTTTAGAAGAATATTCCCGAATCCCTATATGTAGCTTCCCTATTCGACAAACGTTAATAACCATCTGTGTGTGGATTAGATAACTATAATGATGATTTCGTTTTTACTAACAACTACAAATACCTGACACTGTGTACCATAATTGACACTGTTTTGGAATAAAATTTCTTTCACTTGTCTTCCGCCTTATTTGAGACATGGGAGGGTTCTAGTGTTTGTTGCTCAAGTCATACGCGGTATATTAACAACCTAAGCTTCTAGATATAATAACTGGCGACGGGGATGAGATTCCAACGCACGCGAGGAAACCCCGATGGATTAGCAATCTATCCAAACACAATCCGAAAAACGAATCACTTTGCTTTGTATTTTGAACATGAAGTACATAAATTACATGCTAAAATAATAAAAAAAACTTTCGTTGGTTAATTTGCCAACAATTCAAAGATATTCACTGTCCTACTGTTTTACTAGAACAATATAGAAATTAACAAAACAATCACAGAAATATGAAGTATTTTCTGAATCATTTTCTTTGCTAACCATTAAAAATATCTTCTCATTTATTGACATTACATAAACAGGTACCATAAATGATAGTATCTCATGTAATCAATATTTTACTATGCGAAGGCATTTACAAAGAAAAGAATTTAGTGAACATAAAACTATGAATAATACAATAGTGATAAACCTTTTGATTAAGAAGATATTTACAAACTAAGTGATTATAATAATTATAATAGATTAATGTAGAGTTAGTTATGAAGAGTAACAGTTTCTAACATACCATATAGGATAATGATGATAATAATGATTAAACAATCAGCATAAATTTCAAATATGAAAGTGATATGAATCCATGACTTTCGAATAAGGTGTTGTTCATAGTTATTCATGCAATAATATGTACAGAAAGAAAGTAGTAGTAGTAGTAGTAGTAAGAAGAAGAAGTAACAATTGAAGTCAAGATACTGATGATACATTATTATTAGGTGTCATCTGTTCATTAGTTTCACAAGTATTATCTAATAACATTGAGTTTGATAAGATGAGTGAGTGAGAACTTTCAACAGTATTAGGAATTGCAGAGTTAGCATTAATATCTACATGATTATCAGCATATATTTCTCCATACGAGTTTTGTACCACAGGGTCAGTTAGTGAATCTGTTGTTTCAGAACAACGTGATATTGGGTTACAATGACTGACAACAATCTGATTTTCTAGATGTGAGACATTAACAGGTAATTCTTTATGTGTAATAAGATGTGAGTCCAAAAACAAACTGTGTGTTGACATTGTAGTTGAACAATCAGCACTTGAAGATAGATTTCCAAAACCGTCTTCCAATCCATCGATAGTTCCTTTACTTTGTACATTTATGCGATCATGTGAAGTATTAAGTGAAAATGAAGAACCACTGAGTGCAGTTTTTAAAAGTGAATTTGAACTGTCGGTTGAGATTTCTGATGTCTGCTCACTATTTATATGATCAACGGAATCCAATTCATGTTCATTTAGACTGAGGGTATTAGAAGGGACTACGTAATCCGTAGATTTTACAGATGAAGAAGCACATTCATCAGTGATGATTATTTCATCTTCTGGAAGTTTAGTAGCAATTAATGGGAGTTGTTCTGACTGCTGAGTATCATACTGTGGCAAAATAACACCACCATTAGGAGCGTGGGTTGCAATGGGTGATGGGACCGATTCACAAATTATAACATCATCGACTTCATTATCTACTCCTCCAGTTGAAGAGTTTTGCTGTGGAATATTTGCGACATTTAAAGTAGAATCAGAAACTAATTGAGAATTTGACATATCATTATTACAGAATGATACACTACAAGAATTTATTGATATTGGTATGTCTAAGGAACCTGATAAAGATGAAGTACTGATTGAGTTTAAATTGTCTTTTTTAACGTACGGTATGTTTGTATCAGGAACACAAGGCACAGATTCATTGCTAGTAGATAATACTGAACTATCTGTATGATTGGTGCATGAAATAACTGTGTCACACTGATTGAGAAGATCAACTAAACAAGGTCCAAGTTGCTCTACATCACTTTGATCAACTTTTGGAGTGGGAGGATCAATCTAGAAGGCAAAATAGGGGAAAATGTATCTAAATATCAAACAAATATGCGAACTTCATAGAATTTTCTCCTTAGTTATAAACTTGAATAAAGTAAAAACAACTAACGTATCTGTATGGTATGAATTCGCTTAATTCCACAAATTCTTTTCAACTGATTAAAGAACAGAAATAATAGTATGAATGATTTAAAAACAAAACGCCTTACATATTTTATATACCAGTATCATGAGACTCCTCATTAATGAAGATTAGTAAACGTGAGTTGGTGGAGAAAATTTGTAGATCAGGTGGATGATTTTGATGGGGTTTTGTTCTCTGAGCTGGATGGTTTGGTCGTGAAGCTTCCATTGTTCTTCTGAACGACATCATCAGCACAAACTTCAGACTTGTACCTGAATTTTGTGCTGATGATGTCGTTCAGAAGAACGATGGAAGCTCCACGACCAAACCATCCAGCTCAGAGAACAAAACTCCATCAAAGTACACGTCAGTAATAATTGTAGAAGAACCATAAGAAATGTTTATACAGTCGAGTGTTAAATAATACAAATATTCTAGAAGAAATTCTAAAAGAACATAGAAGTAGGTTATCATGAAATTAATGTTAAAAGTCACATATTAATGACTATAAAAAAAGGATTGGTTAAAAGAGAAAAGTGAGTCAAGAAGTTATGATAAAAGGCAAGGAGGAAGAAAAAGGATTTACAATTGAGACCATTTGGAATAGGTGTAGCGGATTAACTAGCAAGATCACATCAATCTTATGCAAATCGAAAAATGAAATCACGGAAGAAAAGTCAAACATCATTTACAAAATAAAATGTGCCGACTACATTGGACAAAATTGACACCCTTTTCGTTTTTGTCTGCATGAACAACAACTGGTTGTCAAACATAGTGGTGTATTTACGTGGACATATGTTTAACCGGGAAAATGTTGGAATTTCGGACAGAGACAAAACAAAGAGGACCATAAAACTTTTAGGAACTTGACACTCAAGTTAATCAACAATCAATAAGCACATCGAAGTTGATTCAATTTACCTACCAATTATAAGAATCATGGACAAATATAGGATTGAGAACCAGATGGAAAAGGGAGACAATCAAAATAAATATGCAGACAACAATAAATTAAAGGTGAGTAATAACTAACACGACAAACGGCTAGTCATATGTCTACATCTATCCACAGTTTGTGCTGACCATGTTGGTCAAAAGACTAGTGAGAGTTCCACGATTAAATTATCTAGCTCAGAGAACGAAACTTAACCGAAATCATCTACCTGAGCTACAAATATTCCCCGCCATTTCGAAGTTGTGCAGTCTTATTGGGTATATGCGACGAATAATTGTGCAATAAGAAGAAAAAGATTATCGGAACTATGTTATGATAGTCTTCTTCCTCTTGTTACATTATTGAAATTTATCAAAGGGACTAATTACTTTGAACAATCGTGCGTCTGTTGGAACCCTATTAGTTGTCATGCAAAAATTGACTATATAATATTCTTAAATCACCAAATAACTATTGAGGTAAGAAATCTGTAAAATATGAAAAATATATGATTAATGCACAGACAGTTGTTTGTTGGCCTATAATTTATTACACATGTATGCAATTGTACAGCTTTGAAAGTGAACTTGTTGGAAAATATTTCTTCACAAAACGAATAGCTCTGCTAATAATTCAGAATGGTTTTAAAATGTCTTATGAACAGTATTATTCCTAGGTCGTAAGTAGGTAAAAAAATCTGAGAAATAAATGATTTTATATTATTCTACCACGATCATTATTATTGATTCATTTAGAAATATTTCAACAATACCGTTATATCCACTACGTCAGTCCAATTCTGAAGCAGATCCGACTTGTCCTGATCAACGGTTGGTTTCACTGTATGCGCAGGCTGAGATGATAAAGTATAATATGCTTGGGAATGTAAACCATCTGTTGCAGCATCCAGTCGTTTAGCGGCCCAACGACGAGCCCATCGACCCATTGGCTGGACAAATTTAAGTAAAGAAATCGAATATTCAATTACACTAGGATCTCCACCATAAACGTCACTGAGTTGTGTTAACTGTGCTGCCCTGTAATGAAAAAATATGAAAAAGAGTAGTGAAAAGCTAACGAATAATGTTGTGTTTGAAAAATCTTCTAGTATGCATAAATAGTAAACTCACTATGATACATCGATAAAGTGTTTCATTTAGGAAAGAGGGAGAAAAGAGAAGACAACTCTTTCAAATTAAAAATTACAAGTTTAGGTTGCAAATATACTTCCTTGCTGTCAAATAAGTTTTTGTTAAGTGAAAGGTTGTATTCGTTAAAATGAATGGATGGAATGTAAATCGATTGACTAGATACAACGACACAAGGTGACTGAATGATGTCTGTTCATGAAACTGGACTATTTACGCAAGTACCCACTTGAACTAATCTAAGAAAGACTAATATATGAACGAAGAATATTCTTTTCGATAAACTATCTTCAGGTTCTAAAATTATATATCCAAATTAATAATCTGAAAGATGGCCAAGTTTACGGCAAAATGCATTGCTTAGACTTATAGCATGTGAATTCAAGTTTGTTAAACAAAGTAAAGTTGTTAATGTTGAGACGACTGATATGGAACGCTAACTTGAATCAGCTTATATGTGAAGTGAAACTTTAAAATTCATGATCAGAATAAATAAGGGTGTCCTCTACGCACCTACTGGTGATATAGAGAGGCTAAAAGAAGAATTACCTAAAATGACCACCTCGTTTTGTATTTATCAGTTCAACTGCTCTTGTAGAGTAAGTTATATTAACCAAAGTTATATGAATTCCTGTTTTTACGCTTGCTAACACCTCTCAGAATGGCTGGGCAAAGATCTAGTGAAGAAAGTGAACAAGTCGATATTGGCCCATTTATTGATACTGGTTATAGTGCCAGTATAAACCAACCTTTTTCACTTCTTTATCGAATCAGTGATTTTCTGCCAAAGCCTATCAGACTCGAAGTCCGGGAGCACTGAACGAAAGTTTCGTATAAGCATGGGACTCCTTAGCAGTGGGCATCCACAACCCCACGCGCAGGATTCGAACCCAGGAACTATGGTCACACGTGCGAATACATAACCTCCAAGACCAATGATCCGGCAACCAACAGCGTTAATGTATAACTTCAACCAATCCATGTGATTTGAAAAGAGATGGGTTTCACTTCCTAAGTAATATATATGAGCACATATGTGTTGATTCGGTCTAGTCACTAAACTTCCCTCTTTATTTGCAGTCTTTTCATTAAATTATCTGATTTGGCTCTTTTATGGGAAGACTATGTATCAGTGTCAACTCTCAGACACTGTGCATTGCAACAGTATGATGGTCTAACTGTGAATATCTCGCGAAGTAACGTTTATAACTTAAGAAACTAGGAGGTTAGCTAATGAAGTCAGTTGCTAGTATTACTTTGGAAGGAGGGCACCTATGCAAAGTTCCTTGGTTATCTAGAGGAAAAAGGGGGTTCAAAACGAAATAAAAATACTGTGGTATAGGAACAAATCCTTTCAGATATAATTATTAATGTAGATAGAGTGACAGTTTAGATTCAACCACTAGCCATACGTAGTGAATGCTATCAGGTAGTTTCAAATTAGGAAGAAGTTTATTTGATATGGAAAGGCAACAGATTTCGAACAATGTAATCACATGTTAACACATTTTAGTACATTGGTGTATGATCAGAGAGTTCGAAATGTATTCAGTCAGTCATCTAAAACGTAGGACCAGTCACATATATACATCGGTCCAAGGTGTCATACCCCGTTAGCACAAAAAAATAAACACCAAATTCGTGGAAGCAGTTAATTCAATGGTAGTAATATATAAAAGGAAGATTTCATATAAGGATATGATACAGGGAGAAAGAATTAGTTCGTAGGAAGAAAGGTATAATTTTAATCTCACGGTTTAAGGGCAGACAAAAAGTGTATACACCTACGCCACTGTGATCGATTCTGAGCCATTTCACTAATTAGATCAAACATTCCAGATAAATTTCGTCTACTCACTGGGATTTCAACATTCGGAATTGCTCTAATTTTAAGAAACAATGTAATACTGTCTTATTATCTTCTTCTCTGTGAGTATCCGATCTTTCATTTATTATTCCATACATGAAACTTCAAATATTAAATTAGGATAATTTATGTATATCCGCCAGCAGGATTTAATTTTATTGGACGAAATGAGAACAAACCTGGTCTCATCCGACATAAAAATGAATAAATACTGTGGTATGGACAGATATGAGTAGTATGTAGCAGGAATAGGAAGTAGAATGTTTACCAGCAAAAGATTGAAACAAAGAGAACAGGAAGGAAAACGGAGAGCAATCGGAATAACAGCAGAATTAGAAGAATGATGAAGTATGTAAAGGACAACTGAAGGAAGATGTGCAAATGATGTATTTAATGTACGATTTTCATATTTCACAAATTCACTGTGTGGTTTTGCGTAAAACAGTAAATCGGTTTACCGTACCTGAATTTTCGTTCACTACAATTTTTATATAAAAGAATGTGAAAATAATAATACACAATGATTGCACTAACCACCTTGTAAAATTGTACAGCCACTTAAATTAGAAAAATCTTTCCCATGTATCACATAAAATTGGAGCAGTGCTTCTTTGGTCGTTTGATTTTGAGTCGGAACTTTGATCGATCTACTTCGGTTTCAGGCAATTTAATAGTAGAAGGATAATATCACTAGCACTTATGACTAAAAACTGTGTACATAAACTGGATTACTGAATTAGATGGTAAGATTATTATAGGAAAATAGAAATTTCCTTAGGCATCACATAAAATAAAGTTGACTTACGAAAATATAGCCAATGGTCCATGAATAGCACCAGCTATCGGTTCATCAATATTGTATTTTAATTTGTTTAAATCATCTAAAATTTTATTTTGTTTACCTGAATAAAGCCAAAAAACATCAGCTGAATATTTAAGAGAAAATGAAGAAAAAAACTTAAAAACAAAAGAAAATATGGAAAGGCAGTGTTGCCAGGATAAATTCTTGACATTTGGATGCTTAGGTTAAGACTGAATAGGAGTATGCTGATTAGTCCATTTTTCAACTAATCAGCTCTAGGGGACAAACTGAGATGCTAGAAAATTCTATATAAACTGTAACGTTTCTATTACTGAATCTTTATTATTCAAGATTTTGGGAACATAGATTGTTCCCTTTCAACTGTTACTCTAATTCAAGAATACTCGAATGAAGTATCGTAATCAAATAATATTATGCTGTAGAGAAATACAATAAGTACAAAAATATAGACGGTCATTTAAAATGTATAAAACTAACTCGGTAAATGATCATCCATTTTTTGAGTATTTAGTAATTTGGATTTTGTTAACAAATCTATCAAAAATGGAGGATAAGATACATTATAATTAGGTCTCGGTTTTAAAGATTCTTCATTTTCGCTAATGTTATCATTGTTATAGTCTGAAGGATTTGGATGTTGTTGATTTATGGAGGAACGTGCTTTGGGACATTCAACTGCAGAGATTTCACCTTGGTTTGAGCACTAAATAACAAAAATGATGCAAGAAGGAGAAATGAGTCACTTTTCTCAATAAATACTGGATTCATATAGTGGAAATAAAAGAGAAACCTGCTTTCCACCTTCGAGAAAGCATAGCTGATTTTTATGCATAACAGACTTAGGAATAATACAGAACTTTTGCTACTGTCAGACGTATACAGTATAAGAGATGGAAAAACTTAAAGGAATTGATTGAATATTGTATATGTAAATACTTGCAACATAAATACGTACTATGTAGTTTGAGTTTCATATGTTTTAGTAAACATAATAAAAAAACATCTCCAAATGCCCTGATACGACCGAGGGTGGGGAGAGTCAACTCTATCGAAATGCTCTCATATGGCCCGCGTATACAGCCACTGCCAGGGAAATCCTACTCACTACCTTCTCGTGGCATTACTGTTTTTTACGAAATTGAGAGGACGAAAAGCGATTGTCCAGTGATCTAACTGGGTTGATGGATATGGAAGATCCACATAGGGAAGTTGGAAAACCATGATTCTAAACCGATGGTGCATATGCGCTCCAGGATCTTGAGGGAACAAAAAAGTGTATGGACCTAATGTTGGTCACCGGTTACCATGGGACTGAATCTCCTAAAGTTGCTCCACTGCCTTGCGGATTAGACCTTCAGGTCAAAGGCTCCGGGTGTGGTCCCCTAATAAAACCACTTGCTTCGGTTTGGGCACCCGGGCAGTATCTCAGCCCTCAAACAAGTCGAATGATAAAGTGTGGCGCACATGTATACGGTGCCCGCTTGTACCAATGATTGTGTTTAAATAAATAAACGAACCCAAAAGTCATTGTTATATATATATATATATATATATATATATATATATATATATATATATATATATATTTGAAGTGGAAACATGTTAGTAGATAAACTTTGAAAGTTGTAATGGATGAAGTATGAGCCTTTCGTGAAAAACAAGGGCCTAACTTCGACGTGTTGTGTTGACTGAGGTAGGGAAAATGTATGGAGTGAACATAATACGATAAGGTACTTGTTCTTGTAGTTTCGAGCTGTTTGTATATGCGAAGTAGACTGCTCTTTTCAACTAATTAGTAGTGGGAAGATGATAGAAATGTTACTAATGAACGTTGCGATACATACTGTTTCCAATTTAAAATAAGATTCAGATTGGATGTCTAAGTCAGTTAGTCATAATTAAAATAGCCTACGTTCCCACTCTATATAGACAAAAAGAAATGAAATTAAAAAGATAAATTCCAGAGAAATCGAAATGACAACAGCATCCATGATAGACATTGAGACTAAATATTTCAGAATATATATTTTATTTTATTTGTACAAGTTAATATCTTCTAGTTGTTGATGTCAAGATGCAACCCGGTCTTGCTTGAAATAAGTAAAAGCCATTGGGTGTAGTCTGGATAGAAAAAGTTACGTCACATATATATTATTTTTTATTTCTCCAAGTCATTAACTTTTAATATATACTAACTTGTTCTAAATGTTATGTTTTCTTAAAGTCTCCCATGATCTCTAAAACTGTTAGGAAGATTTCAGCTCCTTGCATGACTTTATTGTTAAAACTGTGTATTTCTGTGAGGTAGTTAAACAACTTGGCTTTCACCCAAATTTCTCAATGCAACTTAATTACGAAGTGCATTTTCAGATTCTTGGCTTTGAGCTACACTGATTGTATGACATCTATTGATGCTAACTTTCTGCACAGACGGACGTAGATGCGGTAAAGTTCGAAATGAAGACCTGTTGGTTGGTAGTCTAATATTTTGAGCATTGAAGATACCGATTAGCCCTTGACAGCAAAATCCATGGTTCGAACACCGGTCAATTTATATTTTACGTTATACTTTCTGATTCAGGTAAAAATATACGTTTTCTACTGGTCACCCAACTAGTTACATAAAGCAAGATTAAGAATAAATAAGTTGTATTGCCAAAAGGTGAATAAATATGTACACAAGTCACAGGTGCATAAGTTTTATACTAAACTGATTGAGACTGGGAAATGTGGGTAATGACCTCAACTAGGTGAATAATCTACTTAGTCAAAATAGCCCTTCCAGATTTGCAACTCTCACCTATCACATGGCCTTCAAGACAGTATGTGACTAGTGCATGTTTGCTCAGTAAATTGTTGTTACATTTTGAGCAGCCATTACACAGGCAGTGTGGCTGGAAGAACAATAGATTAACCTGCACTTGGTAAATGAGTTGTATTTAAATTATTTCGCTCTAAAGACAATCCAATAACCAAGTAATGAATAATGTTTACCCTCAATTTAAATCAGAAGCCGTAAATGAAAATCTTACATTTAAACACACAATTTTCGGTCCAATGTATTCATTGTTGTTTTCAACACTTGCAACAAATTTATATTTTCTCTTTAATTTTGCAGCAGACTCTTCAGCAGCTTTTTTAGCTTGAATGAGAATTTCATTCGGAACATTATCAACTACTTGATGATATGATCTTTCCACATTCTCATCACAACTATCGTTGTAAACACTGTCTTCATCATTTATGCTACTTGTCTTATCAGGATAATTAAACATCTCTTTATTTCGATCCATTTTAAATTGAGATGATTTATTTGATTGGACGTCTGAAGGCGGTTTCTTGGATTTTTTCGAAAGTAATGAAGTTTTACCAATGAATGTTTTACAAGATGATCCAGATAATGGAGATGAAGATGGAGTAGATGGTGCAAGATTTAATAAAACAATGGGTTCATTGTTTAAAAATTCTTGAGTATATTGAGAATTTGATTCAATTTTCATTACAGATTCAGTAAGAGGATTTTCATATTCTGATTGAGTTGATCCCAAAGATAAATTTGAATGACCAGTTATAGAATTTTCAAAACTATTATTTACACACATAGAGCGAGAATAATGATCATGTGATAGTGTGGATGAATTTTCAGAATGCTTTTTCTCATCTATGGGTGTACAATTTGAAGAAATCAATGAAGAGTCTTGAAGTTGTGTAGAGATGTTTAAAGTTGAACTTCCTGAAGATGTTTGAATATCATCAATTTTAATTTTTCTTGGTCTACCTCGACCACGTCTATGTGGAATAGATAAGATAGGAGTATTGACGGATGATCTAATAGATGTGTTGTCTTGATGAGTTAGTTGAACTTCTTTTGAACTTGTAACGCTGGCTTAAAGAGGAAACAAAGATGAGTCAAAAATGAAATAACCGTTAGGAGTATGATCATCTTAAGACTAAAGACTTGATACACTGAGACAATCAAACAGGTGAAATGATAAGTGATAGACACTGGCAAACATACGATATTGATGAAAAATTGGATTAATCTTCTGAGGAAATAGACATATATCTATATTTATGAATGGAGTTTTGGTTATCTTTTCGATTCGCTTTAGCCAACTAAAGCTTCCTGATCGCTCATGGATTTTTCATTCAAACTTGCATGCCAGCAGTGGACTCTGACGACTGCATAATACATGATAAGATTGTATAACATTCTCAATTTTTCATGAGTTAGTTCGAAATCATAAACATAAAAATAAAAAAAAACGATGCAGCCGTAACACCTCAATTAATTTAGGTTGAGACAGGTGTAGAATGTGGCGACTTAGTTTTATACAAACTGAAACTACTTTATTTTTTTGATTGAGATCATGAACTGATTGATGTTAGACCACCATGGAAAACCTTGAGGCACTGGATGGCCGTTTCGTCTTATTGTGGGACTCCTCAGAAGTGCGTATCTATGATCTTACCTCGCAAGATTCTAGCCCAGGACCTATTGGTCTGGCGCGCTAACCCTTAACATCTGAACCACTGAGCCGGCATCCAACGATGTTAATGTCTAACCCCAACCAATACACGAAATTGCGCAACTACCTTCGATTGTATTGAGGTAAATACCTGTCTCTACCTGACACGGATTAGCTCCACTGGTCACAGCTTCTCACTAGAACTCCGAGAATCGCCTCACGAAGCCAGTCACTAGTGAGCGTACGGTAATTATCAGTGTAGGGTTGTAGAGATTATCAAGTTTTTGATTGAGATCATGGTTGGATTGGTTGAGGTTATATATTAACACTGTTGGATGCCGGCTCAGTGGTTCAGATGTTAAGGGTTAGCGCGCCAGACCAATAGGTCCTGGGCTAGAATCTTGCGAGGTAAGATCATAGATACGCACTTCTGAGGAGTCCCACAATAAGACGAAACGGCCATCCAGTGCCTCAAGGTTTTCCATGGTGGTCTAACATCAATCAGTTCATGATCTCAATCAAGAACTTAATAATCTCCACAACCCTATACTGATTTAGTAAAAATCCAATTGAGGTGCCGATGGTAAAAAGATAAGTTCAAAAAATCTCAAACAAGTGTTGTTCCACATACTCATCGATCAGTTAATTCATATATTACAATAATAATGCTCAATTATGAATAGTGTCGCATTGATTAATGTGTCAGTTCATGCAAATCAATGTTCAAATAAAGATAAAGGGAGAATGCAGCATGATAATCTCTTAATTCTATTCTAATAACGATTACCACCATAAGTAATTAGTCTAAGTTCCGTTCATCTTTTTCTAAACTCAGCAAATTTAAGCAAAATATAGTCGACTGTTATTTTTATCAGATAATCATTGAGATAAATAAGATTTGATGGGGTTTCATTCTCTGAGCTGGGTAATTTAGTTTTGCAGCTTTCATTGCTCGCCACAAATATGGAGAAATCTAAATACCTTAAAATCTACCTGATATTTGAGCAAATGATGTTCTTCAGAAGAATAATGAAAGCTTCATGATCAAATAATCCAGTTCAGAGAACGAAACTTCACTAAGATAACCATTGTATTATTTATTATTATTGTTTATTATTTTTGGAAATTATTATTATTTTGTAAACTATACAAAGACAATACGCCAAATATAATAAGCTAAATATCAGAGTGTAAATTGAGCAGACATTTTGACAATATAATGGACTTAAGTTGATGAGTTAAAATTCGTTTGTTCAAATGATAAACCCTCACATGTATATACTACTAATTATTACTACTATCAAATAATAAATATGTAGATTTTCAGATAGGTGTTACGCGTGATCATGTTAGCTAAAATATAAGCAGGTTGGAAACAGAGATGGGAAGGGTCAAGTAAAACGTAGCATCAAATTGTGAAATCATTGAGACTTAAACTAGGACAAAATGCGTTGGCAGTGCTTTTTGGCTTTCAATGATTATCGAATTAGAGTCAGTTCGCGATATGAACTACAAATTCAAAGATTTTTACAATCTCTCCGTGTTAACAATCAAATTACAGGTCAGAAATCATTTTACGGGATAAAATGAACTTACTGAATGACTTTTTAGATTCTACAGTAGAGATACACTTTTCCGTATTATTATTGTCATTCTTTTTCTATGAGAAAAATAATAACATATGGAACATGTAACCAATGGTTTATCTATACGTAGTTTTGTGTTAAATGATTATTAAAAATCACTAAAACTTGTTATTTTTGACGAAGAAATAGAAAATCTGTTAATACCTGTTAGTTACCTACCTCATCAAGCAGTGACACATGATTTTTGATTATTAGGTCATAGACCGAACCCCACTCCATCTATTTTCGTTTGGGTACCTGGAAAGTATTATTAGTCACCATACAAGCAGTGTGGCTCAAAGCCAAATATATAAACTTGCACTGTAAATAAACTGAAAAGCTAATTTCAAAGAAGTTTTTGTAAAATATATGTAGGCTTTCACTCCCTCCATTGTTGGTATAAAGGATAGTAACTGACTAATCACTATTGGTATATGCTAATCTTGAGCTCACCACCTTTTAGTAAAGCCTTTCGTCATACATTGATTTTTAGTGGTGCCGACTGACCTGACTCCAATTTGATCGTATGATGATTGCTATTGAAATATACATCCAGGCTACCATCATATAGATAATTATCTACTTAAATCGAGTTAGTGAATAACGGAATCGAATTAGTCAAATACGAGAACGGATTTTGAATACGCATATTTCATACAATCATTGATCCAGACGGACGATCGGAAAAACGAAGTGTAGAAGGAGGAGACGAGAAAGCGAAGCGAAACAGATCACAAAAAGCATGTGAGACAACTCAATTTAATCAAGTGTTATTCAATATTTAAAGCCAGAACAAAAATAAGCCACAGACATGTGATGAGTAAAATAAACAGTCCACACGCATATGCTCACATAAAAACTCGAGGGTAATAAGAGAATAATCAACAAGGTCAAAATGAATGAATAAATTGGTCCTTCCAGAAACTAGAACAACGTATGTGGGCTTGACATAGTACCAGCCAATACAGATTCGAGCATCAGTGTGAACATCCCCACTGAAATGCCGAGACATTCAAGTTACGAATACCGAATAAGAAGCAACGTCTGTCCTGGATTCGACCACCGGTTGGAGTCTAATTATTGTAATTTATGACATATTCTCGATTTCGAGTTGAACGGTTTCTAGTGAGATTGGAACACGGATTGTATTGATGAAAAATTGAAACTCCTGAGTATAGCTATTACATTGACGCGGTGCTCGGCGTGGCCTGTCGCGATTACCCAACCAGGCTTTATTGGCCAGAACACTTCTTCAAATCCTACCATGCCACGTAGGCTAGCCAGACAAAAGGAAGAATAAAGCAGGGACTTAAGACCATAGAGCGAAGTCTTACTGCTAGCTATGCTGTGGTTTGATGGTGGTAACGTTTTTTCCAAAAAAATAATGTATGCGGCGATGAAGCGTTCTCATAATGGGAGGGAGGTTTCAAAGGTCACTCCTAAGTATAGTACACCTTAATTCGCTCCAAGGATTTCTGTTGTCGGCGGGGAGACCTTAAATGTACAGACTTAACTAATTAAGAACTACTCCTAAAAAGGCCTGCCTGAAGCAGCTATCTCTTGGGCTCTGCGGACATACTCTTAACTCGCCAAAACCACTACTATTCCAGTTTCCATTTCAAGTGTCAAGAACTGAATAACTGACCGATATTGAAACTAATATTTCTTATAATTAGATAAAATATTGGTTTCAGATGTTAGGCCCCTCTGTTGGCTAAATCCCCATAATTGTCGGTATTAAAATCTCATAACACTTAAAAGTTTTTATGCCTATATCGATTTATCCACATTTAAGCAATGTATTTGTGAGGCTGTACATAATGGTATTTTAATGTTGTAAAGTAAAGAAATAATTCTGCACAAAGAACTTACTTTCAAATCATCACGAGACAAATGTTCCTCTGATGAGAAATGTGAATAACTTTTCAGAACTTTCCGATTTATATGATATAACCTTGAGGAAGTAGACAAATGAGATTTGGGACGACCACGATGCTTTTGAAAAGACTGACTGACAAGTGGCTGTACAGTCGGTGGAATATTACGATTAGAATCATCATGGTGTTTTGGCGAAAAGCAAAATTTATGATCACTTAGTTCATTTCGACTGTGAGTATGCAATTTTGAAGATCTGTAGAATGGGTTCACGCGATTCATCTGATTCATTTGAGCTTCCACACTTGTTAAATCGCCAATTTCTTCTAAAGTCAATCCTCCAGGCATATCTTTACAAGCCTTCTGTAACGATGAAACGGTCATTTGTTTGCGACAAAATGCTAACAGCTGATAAAGTACAGGAAGGACAGATGGTTAAAAAAGCCTCAGTAAAATAAATATTTAACCAACGGAACTTGTGGATGTCTTTATGTCAAGACTATATGGGTGACGATTACTCAAAAACAAGAAATAATTAGATAACTTCACGGAATAGAATAAAACATAATGGTTAAGGGATGTGGCTAGACTAGACGTCGATAAGTATGTTTTAAAACCCGACAGAGGGTAAATACTGAGTAGGTGCATTCAGGGCTAGGTCTGAGTCTGTATGAATCTCTCAGATTTGCTGTTAAGCATCGGATTATCTTGGAAACCATATCAGTTCAACAGACTCGTCTGTAGTTATCCCAAGAAGGTTTTCACCAACATTATGAGGTAATGAAACCAGCAATCAAGAGCATTCAGATGGGATTGTGTTCATCTTTTAGAGTCTAGCTGATGTTACGACTGACTTTACCGAAAATGTTAGATCATCACTCCTCAAAGATATCTGAACCTGTTGACCTTAAGTTCACTATGGCTTTTACCACTTTGCTAAGAGGTAAAGGTGTAGTGTAACATTTTCAATGAGACCATCTGTAGATAGTGAGAAACCAAAGAGTAGCTTACAACAAATCAAACTGATTCTTAGCATTCCGACCATTGTTTTAGTCATTTCTTTAAAGGGTGTATTATGATTTGGTTGTTCCTTGTGAACTGTGGTAACAATGGACTTCTAAACCTCATCATCGTTGATGAGTCTAAAGAGTTATCTTGTTATGTTTACAGTTACTTCAGAAAAGTAGCAATGATCGACTGGTTATTAGAATGACGTGGATATAGATATCCTTATAGCTATTAGGGAGTATGAAAAGTAAACGGTAGTCCTATGTCAATAAATCATCATACAAATAACAATGAATAGACAAGAAACATAATAACTGTTAGGCATATTGTGAACCGATGCAATTGCTTCAAGAAGCAATTAGTTATGACATAAATGCGTTTAGAAATCTCCGGTAGAAAATTTCTGTTCATGAAATTTTTTTCGAAATCACTTTAGTTTGGGAATTTTTCGAAAGTTGAATGCATAACTTTTAGAGCTAATACTGTCTGTTAAGTTGATAATATAAAACAATAAGAATAAAACAATAGTCCCAACTACATCAGTTGGTGAAGATTTACAACTTCATCAATCGACTTGTCATCTTTACCTAGTATCATATTCCTAAAGAATTAAGCCTCAGAAATTAGCCATAAAAACCATCTCAACGTGAATACTTGCATCAAACAAACCCCGATAAAAAAATGAAATCTCAATGAGTAATTAAGTAGCTTGGAAAGTTAGAGTAAAAGTAACAAAAAATTTTCAACGCTCACTTTACGTGCACGTTGGTAATAGATTGTATCCGGGGGATTATAAATCATTGCATTATTACACATTAATGTAACATCAGCAAGATATTCTGAGGCAGATCGATAATACGCCCGAGACTTTAGTCTGTTGTATATTGTCCCAAGATCCATGGGTTTGGAAATCACCTAGCATAACAAATAGAATGTGATATTTATCCATATATAACTGAAAAGTGGGTTGGATAAATTAAAATTTCTTTGAAAGTATGAACAGAAATATTTGTGACGGTTAACACTTATTAAGTCGATATAGAATAGATGGTATGTGGCTAGCAATGGAATTCAGAACGCGCGATTCCACTTCTAGTCACATTCCATTTATTCTATATTAACATGTGTCATAATGACGACATAAAAACAATCTGTATGGAATGCTCATATGCCAACCAAGACTGCTCAAACTTCAGTAGAAAAGTATCAACAACGGGATAATCCAAACCTTTTAAAATTGAATTTATAAATTCCTTCTTTAAGACACATCACATAGGTTACACATAAGCAACCTATTAACAGTATGAAGTACTTTGTGCTACTCGCCTAGCAATTTAATTCTTTGACATTGAATAACTGTCTAAACATGTGCACGCTTAAATAAAGTCATGACAATGATGAGTAAGATATCCTATGGAGTTGAGTCTATTTTAAACATCTAGAAGGTCAGGATGACTATTGAACTTGAATATAAATTGGAGACTTCATTTAATCTTTCATTGATGAATCGGTTCAAGCGCAGATGGATGTTTTCACTCAGTATTATTAGTGCAACTCAGTTAAACTTGTGAAGTGAATATGCAAAACAATATTTTGCAGTTTCATCAGAAGAAAAGTGAGGTCTGAATACTGCAGTATGGTTGAAAACTGGGACTAAATTATCAAGACAACAAACGCTACTTCCAGAAAAGGTTGATTAGTATTCCTAGCATAAGTGACATATTACTCGATAGCAAGTCAAAAGTCAGATAAAAACGTAGATGTTGAGTGATTTTTGGAATTACGAGGTGCTGTTTATAATGGATACTTGATCAAACAATAACAATACGCAAGACCTATTTCTATCAACAGTGCATTTAAGAAGTTTTAGAATGCAAAACTTGGGAAATTTTGTTGGTTATGCTTCAGATTTTTTGCTTTGAAAGTCAGTTACAAGAAGAGTGGAACGTGATACAAGTGCGCCGGTTTAAGTTGTTACACTACATTAACATAGTGAGATAATATTATCAAGAAAAATCCTAAAGCAGTAGAAGTGGTAAAAGTACCAGTAGTAGAGAAAAGAATTAAGTGTCGAAAAAAACTGATAGTGGGAAAGACAAGGTAAAGGCAGTATGATTTGAGAGGAGAGAATGTATTAGCACAATAAAAACGTATAAGATAATCTTGTAACTAAAGATATAACAGAAGGTTACGACAACGGTGAGGACTCCAACAAAGTAGTCTTAATCTACCAACACGGATCAGTACATCAGTCGGTGACTTCATGGACTGATGCTACATCTTAATTTCAAGGTCCACAATTCTTTTTATAACCTACCATCGAAATGCTCTCACATGGCCATGCGTATATAGCCTCTGCCAGGGAAGTCCTACTCACTGCCTTCTCGTGGCGGGGGTGTTATTTACAAAAATGAGAGGACGAAAAGCAAATGTCCAGCGCTTTAATCGGATCCCAAACTGATGGTGCACATGGGCTCCAGTATCCTGTGGGAACAAATGGCGTATGAACCAATCGTTGGTCACCGGCTACCATGGGACTGCATCTCCTTACGATGCTCCACTGCCTTGTGTATCAGACCTCTAGGTCAAAGGCTCGGGGAGTGGCCCCCTAAGAAAACCACCTGCTTCGGTTTGGGCACCCGGGCAGTATCACAGCCCTCACACATATCGAATGAGATTTGTGTAGCGCATATGTATTTGGTGCCTCCTTGTACCAATATCTGTGTTAAAATAAATAAATGAATAAACAATCACATTTACTTAGTACCCCATGTCTAACCTCAGTACTGCATACATAAGAAATGCTAAGAAGACATCTACAATCAAAAGCTAGTAACTTGCAAACTATACTTCTAATACCTACTATACTTAAATAACCACATTTCACAGCCATAAAGTAGACCAGAATGAACTACTGAGTATATTCGTATTTTAGTTGGGAGATGGACGTCTTGCCTGAGCCACATGTGATAAGAATTTAAAAAAGTAAGATTTTGAGAATAATTGTTAGAACTGCATTTTACAGCCATACCTTTGACAACTGCGAATTTAATCACCGACATGCAGAACCATCTACAGTCAACAATATAAACGCGGTAAAACAGTAAATAGTGTAACATCTTTATCGAGTTCTGGTTTATGAAACGCGCTTTGAAATACAATATTTATGTGATGGCCACTGATACGACTCGACTCTTCATAATGAAGCAGACGAAAAGGATTTCGAATCTATGACTTGCATTGTTCTAACTAATACGAACGAGAAGAAATGGAGTTGGTCGACTTACAGTTAGCCTAAAATAACTTACAAAAAAGAATTATACTGTTTCATAGTAGCTCGAACTAGTTGCTACTGAGTTTAAAGAACCATCCATTTTTAGCCACTTAACTATAATTTTAGACAGAATATTGGATGGGTAGAAACCTATACATAGAATGCGACAACTTTGCAAACCGAAACGTATTTCAATATTGTTTCGAGTAGATAAAATTTAAGTCTTCGACATTTTAATTTGATTATATCGTTATTAGCATCAACTGTGACCGTGTAATTATATAGATATTAAAAAAATCAAGAACATGGGGTAACAAGTAAGTTCTGTTGCAACTAAGGACAAAGTTACAGATCTTATATCCAAAAGCGTAGAGGAAAAAACGTTACGTGACAAACCTCTGAATATCCAATAGCAATATCGTCAGTTACAGGGTTGGCAAAGATACCACGTGGATCTCTGCGAACCAGATTTTGGTGAATTTCAATCAGCACGGTATATAGGTTTCTACTTGTAACTTCAGTCAGAACATCGGGCTCTGTGATAAAAGAAATCATAAGATTTATCAATCAATAAGAACGAAGTGATAACGATGACTTATAGTAAACTTGGTGGAAAATCATTAAACACGGGACAGATGGTAAGTTTATCTTTTACTAAGAGAAATGACGCAAACACAACGTTATGAAAATGCCAGTTGCTATATCACTAAGTTTGACTAGCTCATACACATTAGATCATTATATCTGGGAATAAGGGTATCATATAATCATCCAAGATGTGGTTAACGTAAATCACAAGAACTTTTCCTGACATCAGCCCACTAGTCCATTTATCGGAACAATAACCGGTAAACGAGATGGGATCAAAAAATTGCCTATGCCTACGCATATTGGTTAGCATTCTGAGTAGAAATAACGTTCCAGTGTCAGGACTTATATGTACTATAAGTTTGTTAAAATACATACTACTTGAGCTCTCAAATGCTTGTAGAAATCACACAATTCATGGAAAGTCCGTCAAAGGAATATTAAAAATCTTAAGGAAAGTAAGACAGAAACCCAGGACTCAGAGTTTAGAAATAAGGTATCCATGATATTACAGATCAGTTGTACTGAAAAATCCGTTGAGATTGAATTAAAAAGATCAAGCCTTGAAGATAAAAACACTTAATTCCTAAGCAAAATTTTTGTCAGTTTTAACATAAAAATTCAGTTACAATATAATCAGTCGAGAAGGAAAATGCAAACCCACGTAGGAAAATAGGCTAAAAAAACTGTACCAGAACACTCTTGCGAACATTTTCCTCCAGAGAATGATATCTTTAGCTTTAAGGCATTATCTGAATCAGCAACACAATGTAGACCGCCGGAGTTCATTTCATTTAGCATAACTGTAACACTAAATGCATTTTGCGCGCTGTTACTTAGACAGATTACAGCACTCCGAATTTCTACTATGTCAGTTCCCATTATTGAGGATAGAACTGCAGTTTAGTTTGGTTTTTAAATGACGGGAAGCTGTGCGTTAAACTGGGAAGTTAGGGTTCTTTAGTTAACCCAGCTTAAGTTTGAATGCATTAACGAGGTTTGGTAGTAAAGCAACCTAACTTTGCTTATGTGGTATTTAATGATGCATGCCTCTACGTAATACGAAGAAAGCTCTCCTACTTTTGAAGATCATATTGTGTGGAGTAACTAACTAGTTGTATATTGCACACACACCCCCGACTATAGGCCTTCTCGAGTTACTGACAATCTCAAACCCAGAAACATGAGGAGGAATGGGTATGAGACGACAAGGTTACCGAATAAGCTAACACGAAGAGTATCATTCAAAACATCTAAACTTTTCAATGGGAGTTGGAGGGTCTTCGATTATAAAAATTATGACTCCTCTGTCGGGGCAGTGAAATGTCAATGAGCCCTACCCAAAGCATCCGGCGGTTGGGTCACTGAATATTGGACAGATCATCGGTCTCTGTCAAGGTAAGGGACAGCCAACGTGCATCAGTTGATCGCATGCCATGGAATTCCCGATGCGGTGGTGGTCCCACTATCTTCTCTGTACTTACTATTACTAATACATTTCCGTAATAACGTCCTTTGCGTTGTACGTTTTCCATAGACACGACGAAGGGGTAATCCACGTTAGGTGCTGACCGTGAGGTGTGATTTCGACTTTAGCTGTTAATCACACCATCCCCACCTAACTCGAGTATGCCCCCAATCATTCGACATGGGTCATCAAGGTTGATGACCTACGCCTCATACAGCCCAGTTAATTTGGAAGCTGTGAGACAAAATTCCTTTCTAATAACCAAAGCAACAAGTAATATAAGTATGCAGAAAGTCTTCACAATATGGAAAACTGTGAGCACTAGTCAAATATCTGCGGAAATGAGAAGACACAACTTGGCGGTGCTAGGAATACAAAAAAATCCATTGAACCCATACTGAACAGAACAGACCAGATTCGAGAGTAGTTTCATTCTATTCTGGTCACAAAGATGCCTCACACACAAGAAGTTTCACTTATGCTGATCAGAGAGGCATGGAAAGCAATTATAGGATGGGAATCTCATGGATCTAGAACTACCAAGGCATAATTTAAAGCAAAGAGGGGACCGCAGAAACTATTTTCCAGAGCTATGCACCCTTCAATAACATCAGCGAACAGGATAAGGGTCAGTTTTGTTGGGGGGGGGTTGCAGCTGATCACAGGGAGGTACTTGGAAATAAACGTGGCAATCCTTATAATAGACCTAATGCTAAGGTCGGAATGGACAACACCGGATATGAAGATATCATGGTATGAAATGGACTAGAAGAAAGGAACCAGAATGGTGACAGGTTTACAAATTTACGTGCAACCAATAAAATAGGTATAAGTAGCGCAATATTCATCAGCAAACGAGTGAACAAAGCTATATGAATCTAATCGGATCACACCAAAAAGAAGCAGATCGATCATAATGTATCGCCGAAAAAATCAGTACGTTAATGGTAGACGTGAGACCAAGCAGGGGACTTACTTGCTTACTTACGCCTGTTACTCCCAACAGAGCATAGGCCGCTGACCAGCATTCTCCAACTCACTCTGTCCTGGGCCTCCTTTTCTAGTTCCATCCAATTCTTGTTTATTTTTCTCATGTCTATTTTCATTTCCCGACGTAATGTGTTCTTTGGTCTTCCTCTCCTCCTCCTACTTTGGCCTCCAGGATTCCATGTGAGGGCTTGTCTTGTGACGCAGTTGGGTGCTTTCCTCAATGTGTGTCCTATCCACTTCCAGCACTTCTTCCTGATTTCTTCCTCCGCTGGGATCTGGTTTATTCTTTCCCACAGTAGGTTGTTGCTAATAATGTCCGGCCAATGGATCTGAAGTATTTTGCGTAGACAATTGTTAATAAACACCTATATTTTCTGGATGATGGCTTTCGTGGTTCTCCAGGTTTCCGCCCCATACAGTAGAACTGTCTTGACATTTGTATTGAAAATCCTGACCTTGGTGTTGGTTGACAGTTGCTTTGAGTTCCAGATGTTCTTCAGTTGTAAATATGCTGCTCTTGCTTTGCCGATCTGCGCCTTCACATCTGCATCAGATCCACCGTGTTCATCAATGATGCTGCCCAGATATGTAAAGTTTTTCACATCTTGCAAGGCCTCCCCGTCAATTGTGATTGGATTGGTGCATTCTGTGTTGTATCGGATAACCTTGCTTTTCCCTTTGTGTATATTGAGACCTACTGCTGCCGAGGCTGCTGCTACACTGTTTGTCTTCTCCTGCATTTGTTGTTGCGTTTGGGATAAAAGGGCCAGATCATCTGCGAAGTCTAGGTCGTCCAACTGCAACCAAGCAGGGGAGCTTGGTATTTTATGATCTAGTTTGTTTTCAATACTGCTAGTATACAAGATCTAGTCCTGAAACTGCAGACGTCATACGGAATTCCCAAGACGGACTACAGTGCAAAGTCGTGCACGGTGGACAGCTGACAGATGCAATCCAGGTAAGAACAGGAGACAGACAAGGCTGTCTACTCTCTCCCTTCCTCTTTCTTCTCGTGGTCAACTGGATTATTAAGGCCTCCACATCTGAAGGAAAAGACGGAATACAGTGAACAGCTCAGAACCAATTTGGAGATTCGGACTTCGCACAAGAACTCGTCCTTATATCCATACACACCAACAAATCCGCATGAAGACAACTGGTGTAACAGCAGCCTCTGCATCCGTAGGCCTCAGCGTACACATAGGAGAAAGCAAGATCATCAAATACAACACAGAGAACACCAACTCAATCGCATTTCATGGAGAAACTCTAGAAGATATGGAATCTAACTGGGAAGCATCATCGATTAACAGGGAGGATCGGATGCAAACGTCAAGGCGAGGATTGGCAAAGTAAAGACCGCATTCATACAGTTGGAGAATATATGGAACTCAAAACAACTGTCTGTCAATCAATATTAATGTCACAATCTTCAATACGAACGTCAAGATAGTCATTTCTACTGTAGGTAGCTAAAACGTGCAGAACTACTACAACCATCATCAAGAATGTACAAGTATTTATAAATAGTTGTCTACACAAGATACTCAACATACATTGACCGGATATCATCAGTAACAGTCTACTGTGGGAGAGGACAAACTAACTTCCATCTGAAGAGGAAATTAGGGAAAGACGATGGTAGTGGATAGAACTTACATTTCGGAAGTCACCAAACTGTATCACCAGGCAGTCAACAAGGTGAAACGAAAGGAAACAGACCAAAGAGTGACTAGGGCTGTGGACCGGAAGTATAAATCAAAATAATGGATAGCACTTAGGGAAAACCTGTTAGTAGCGCCTAGGATAGAGCTGGTAGGGGAATCATGGTTTGTAGCGTATGCTCCATGAGGGTTAACAGACGTAAGTACGACTTGTACGAAATTCTCATCAAAACTGTTCGAAATCGAAAACTAGAAAAGTGAATAAAAATAATATTCGAATTAATTTGCTGACTATGAATTGCCGAAGCGATGCAATTTAAAGCAGGTAAAACTAAATGAACGTAATTAATTTGGCATTCATCACCAGCGGTTCATAAAGTAAAATCAATGATTGGTTCATACAAATATTACAACCACCACAAATTAAATGGTTGTCCAGACCCCCGTAACCTGTTGCGCATCTTCTCCTTAGCTCTATCACGTGTCTTTAGGTGTGCACAGTCTCTGTACGATCCGGAATACACCCATTAGTATTAGAACTAATAGCAAAAGTTGGAACGGACTCACTGGAATCCTAATAAAGTATTCAGTCGTTGTGACTGGCTCGCATTTGCATTCTATACTCATTGACTTGTTTTAGGAGACCTTCCCTAGATTGTGGGAAGGGAGTTCTTGTAGAAAGTTAATTTTGTTTAGGCAATTATCAACATCGTTTCTTTAGCGTACGGTCTAGCGATTCTGCATGGAAGACTTTGTCTCCTCTCCTCTCCTCTCCGGGTCTTTAAATTTTACAGCAGTGATAGAACTGACGTTTGTTTTCAAGGTCTTAAAATTTCTTGCCTGTGCATGAAAATCAGTGAGCTTTGGAGTCGTACGTAATTCTTCGCGCTCCGTCTACGTAGTTAGCAAGTTACAGAGTACTACAAACGAAGAATAGAAAGGCGAAGGGACTGTTTCATAGAAAGTCAAGGTAGCTTTGTAGCATATTAACATTATAGATTGAATACATCATTTGCATAACTACCTTCAATTGTGTTCTAAAGACTTCATAATTCTTCTGATCTTATTGTTGTTGTGATTGCTCTACGTTTTCCTTCATTTTCTTTCTTTTCCACTCTTCTGCTGATAAGCATTCTACTTCCAATCCCTTCTACATACTACTTATGTTTGTCCTCATATGTAGTGCACACCATAATATTATCAATGATAAGTCAATAGTTTTCTTCATTGGCAGACTTCTTGGTGAGACTTTATATTTTTATACAAATCTTGGTATCCATCTCGTGTAGTAGTATGGGAGTCGAGATTATGTGACTGATTGCCGTTCAATAGTCAGGAATAAAGTAGCTCAAAAGTGACCTTGTAGTACTCCACATGACACTATGAAAATATCTGGCAACCGATAGGAAATCATAACAACTTGTAATCTTGTGATAATTAGAATTATTTGAACTATTATACAAACTAAGAGTTCCTGAAATAGCGTAATTAAGGCTGTAGGGCCAAAGCATCCGGCAGTTGGGTCACTGAATATCGAACAAATCATTGATCCTTGTCAAGGTCAAGGATAACCAACGCGCATTAGTTAATCGTACTCCATGGACTTGCCCATGCGGTGATGGTCTTATCTTCGTTTGTATCTACTTTAACTAATATATTTCTGCAATAACGTCCTCTGTGTTGTACAGTCTTCAAAGCATATATAGTACCTTGACATGCCAATGAGGTAATCCACGTAAGGTGCTGACCGCGAGGTGTGACTTTGACGTCAGCTGGTTCGTCACACCATTCCCGTCTAACTGGAGTAGGCCTCCAATCATTGGACATAGATAATCTACGTTGGTAATCTACAAGGCAAAATAGAACTGGGTGAGCGCAAATGAACATATTGTATTTGGAATGCAAAATCAGGCAGTCATCCAGCACAAAAGAATCATTAATCCATTTAAACACTACAAATATTCCATCAAGTGATTCCGTAGCCACTTAATCAAGTGGTATTTTAGTTAAGTGTAATAAATCCAAGATAATTATTGGGACATCATAAATTTGTGAAAAGTGACACATAAACGAAACTTACAAATAAGAAAGTATTAATCAAATCAGTACTGAAATTAAGAGAATTAAATAAAAATGAAGAACAAAAGAAGTACAGCTACGTGAGGGATAAACTCAGGGTTCTCCATTTTTATATAACGTCACTTTTAATGCAAGGTAGTTTAAAGAATAATTAGCTCAATAGCAGAAACATGAACAGATCACTTTAATGATCCAATGTATTTGGCTCATCATGTGAAATACCAAGCAAAGACTCTGGTTTCATGATATGGTAATAACGGATCAGTATTGTCTGTCCCAGAAACATCTCTTCATAAAATGTGTAAAGTTCCACGAAATTCTCAAGGGTTGTTGTGGGTGAACAATCCTATGAAACACAGAATACAAGTCTGTACTCAATCCCAACTGTTATGACAAATTACACAATCAGATTGGATGCCATTATTTGTTATACAATACCATTAACCTTACACTTGAATAAAAATGTTTTAAAATTTGTGTAGCAATACTGTCTGTATTAATACCTTAGTAGTGAATAGTCTACATACCTCTGATTCTTATCACTCTGACTCTGTATGCAACGTGATCTTGGTCAGCTCCATTGAAGCAGTAAAGTCGAACAAAAGGATTCTAATACAATCAAAGAAATGTTAAATGTATCAATTTGATACGGGATCGAAACTTTATATGATTTGAATGAGAAGATCGGAGAATTCGTTCCACACGGCACATTTGTCCTTAAACGTAGTGATAAAGAAGGGTATAAGACAAGGTATGGAGGAGCTTGTGAGTATTAGAAGGATTTATCTGACAGGAATGCTGATATTGTTCTATTTGACGAATTTCGACCACAAGAGTACCTTCTAATCTTCCATCTGTTTTGTATATTCGTTGGCCAGTCAGCGTACTTGCAACATTTTCCATTAGTTAATTTGCTCTTTTACCAGCATGTTATATACTTGGTAACTCTGTAAGGGTAAATTTTTTGCTGTTGTTTATTATGGAAAGCACTATTCTTTTCGCCAAAACTGGTCCCTAATTTTCAGTGCGGCTGAAGTTCACGAATCACCACTCCACGCTAAATTTTGAGGCTAGTCATTGATTAAAATAAGATTACTGTTTAATTGAATAATTTGTAGAAACTAATTCGTGACCAACAGGCAGGATTCCGTAAGGATAGATCGTGTACAGACCAAATCGCAACATTACGGATCATTGGGAAACAATCAGTTGAATGGAATTCATCACTCTACATCAACTTCATTGACTACGAAAAGGCATTTGACAGCCTGGACAGAACAACACTATGGAAACTTCTTCGACAGTACGGCGTGCCTCAGAAAATAGTTAATATCATACAGAACTCATATGATGGATTACACTGCAAAATTGTGCATGGAGGACAGTTGACAAAGTCGTTCGAAGTGAAGACCGGTGTTGGGCAAGGTTGCTTACTCTCACCCTTTCTCTTTCTCCTGGTGATCGACTGGATCATGAAGACGTCAACATCTGAAGGGAAGCGCGGGATACAATGGACATCTAAGATGCAGTTGGACGATCTCGACTTCGCAGATGATCTGACCCTTCTATCCCAAACGCAACAACAAATGCACGAGAAGACAAACAGTGTAGCAGCAGCCTCGGCAGCAGTAGGTCTCAATATACACAAAGGAAAAAGCAGGATTTTCCGATACAACACAGAATGCACCAATCCAATCACAATTGACGGAGAAGATTTGGAAGATGTGAAAACCTTTACATATTTGGGCAGCATCATTGATGAACACGGTGGATCTGATGCAGATGTGAAGGCGCAGATCGGCAAAGCAAGAGCAGCATATTTACAACTGAAGAACATCTGGAACTCAAAGCAACTGTCAACCAACACCAAGGTCAGGATTTTCAATACAAATGTCAAGACAGTTCTACTGTATGGGGCGGAAACCTGGAGAACCACGAAAACCATCATCCAGAAAATACAGGTGTTTATTAACAATTGTCTACGCAAAATACTTCAGATCCATTGGCCGGACATTATTAGCAACAACCTACTGTGGGAAAGAATAAACCAGATCCCAGCGGAGGAAGAAATCAGGAGGGAGCGCTGGAAGTGGATAGGACACACATTGAGGAAAGCACCCAACTGCGTCACAAGACAAGCCCTCACATGGAATCCTGGAGGCCAAAGTAGGAGGAGGAGAGGAAGACCAAAGAACACATTACGTCGGGAAATGGAAATAGACATGAGAAAAATGGACAAGAATTGGATGGAACTAGAAAAGGAGGCCCAGGACAGAGTGAGTTGGAGAATGCTGGTCAGCGGCCTATGCTCCGTTGGGAGTAACAGTCGTTAGTTAGTAAAGTAAGTAAGTAATTCAATATGACAACGGTTTCTACGTTTAAGAAGATCCTCAATTTTTTTATGAAACACAGCTTAACTGAAGTAGGAGGACTTTGTATGTGTAGTAACAAAACATAACCTTGAAACACGTGAGAAATTAGCCGGTTAAAAGTGATAACAATAAATCGGAAAATAAAAAAGGCTATTTCGGAAATGTGAAATAGAAAATTGTCTTCAAAGTTATCCTTACAGTAAAGAAATTAATCTTTACCAACTAAAGCTAAATAAGTATGGGGACTTGTAGAGACTGTACTATTTTTACAATTAAAATCACGAGTCTATCTAATCTAGACTATCATTGAAAACCTAGAAGCACCGGAAGACCGTTTCGTCCTAGTGTGAGATTCCTCAGCAGAATACAACCATGACATCGCACAAACACTAAACTTCGAAACAACTGAGCCATCGTTCAACGATGGCAGCGTCTAACTTTAGCCAATTCATGATATTGTGCGACCATCTTCCATTGTCAGCGGTGGGTAACTGTCATACACCCAACAAGGTTCAACTCCACTGGTCACGGCTTCTCACTAAAACTCCAGGAGTTACGTTTTGAAGATAGTCACCTATAACCGGTGGAGTACAATGTGTGTCGGATATGCAATATTTACCCACCAAAGACAATTTAAGAAACGTTGTGCAAGATTATAGATTGACTGAAGTTAGACATTAATACCACTGGATGACGAATCAATGGTCTAAGAATGAGGCGTTTGCGCTCGTGATCGAAGGTTCCCGGCTCGAATTCCACGTGCTGGATTGTGAATGAGTACTGACGAGGAGCCCCATACTGAGACGAAACGCCCGTCCAGTACTTCTAGATTTTCAATGGTGATCTAACTTATATTGAATCATGATTTCAACTCTGATAAAACTAAATAATTTGATGTAATTTTAGTAAATACCATAACCATATTCAACTTCTTTGTTACGTTACCTTCCAGATATTTCAAGTACCTTTATTTAAATATCTTATATGAATTTTAAATGCCCCCAAATGCCCTGGTATGGCCGAAATACTCTCACACGGTCACGCGTATACAGCCTCTGCCACGGAAGTCCTACTCATTGCCTTCTCGTGGCGGGGGTGTTGTTTACGAAAATGATAGGACGAAAAGCGAATGTCCCGCGTTTTAACCGGATTCCAAACCAATGGTGCACATGGGCTGCAGTATCCTGTGGGAACAAATGGCGTATGAACCAATCGTTGGTCACCGGCTACCATGGGACTGCATCTCTTCACGATGCTCCACTGCCTTGTGTATCAGACCTTCAGGTCAAAGGCTCGGGGAGTGGCCCCCTAAGAAAACCACTTGGTTCGGTTTGGGCACCCGGGCAGTATCACAGCTCACACACAAACAGAATGAAATGACAATAGTTACGAAAAATACTTAATAAATAGAACGAAAATCATTGATATTTTTGAATTAATCATTGTTATTATTCAGCAAGGTGGTGAAGAAAAGGATTATGTTTAGTTTTGAATCAGAAGAAAACATCAACAACCACTGTGTTACACAAATAGTAAATGTGCATTTAAATTATACAAAAATATCTCGATTCTCAAAAGTCCCTCCACACACACACACACACACAACAACAACACGCACTACACAAATTGATTCACGTCATAACTACAAACATTAATGAATAAAGATTGTAAGAGTAGAAAAGAATGAGAACTAATAAAACTAACATAATTGATTTTAATGAAATTTTTTAAAAGATATTTTATGATAAGGTAAAAAAAAGAAAACAAGCACAACAAAGTTGGTTACTGTTATCACTGTCATCTACTATTACTATTTCTCCTTCCTGCTTTCTTTTATGCTTTAAATTTAGAAAACTAATGAATATAAAACGCATATTGACTACATATATGTATATAATTCCCATTCAAACATTCGAAAAACTAAGTTCAGCGAAGAGGTCTCTTTTCAACGAATTTAAGTATTAGTGTCGTAACGACAAGAAATAAACATGATAATGTAATAGAAGGATTAGAATAATGGATTACGTAATAACAATAAAGGATCGTGTGTATGCAAATAGAATGCCTTGTAAAATTAATAAGTTAGCAACGAATTATAATGTGAATGAAGTGGAATCATTAAAATAGTCTTGTTACGATAATCAAAGGTAATAGAAGGATAAAATGAAATGAAGCGATATCATAAATAATTATGAATAAAATCATGAGGATCTGAGAAATAAATAACGAGAAAGGGGGTAAATATTTTCAAATATGAAATATAAAAATATAATATAATAATAATAGTTTAAGGCCGAGGTAACGATAAGGAAAAGATGTTCTTATTTTGTACCTACAGTCCTGGCTTTAACCCTTGAATGGTATGAGCTTTTGCTGTTTTGAGGAGTTAGGTACGAGGGAATCTAGGTAGAGCTGGACGAATTATACGAATATTTTTTAAAATCAATTTATGGATCAGTGAAGTGATTACAGTCAATTAGATATTCAAGAATAGAACTTATAGTTGCTTTCCTCTCACCCTTGTAGAACCACACTGAGACATTTGAAAGCAAGCACTAACTACGGCCACATTACGTAATCTAATACTACAATCTTTCTATTAAAACATCACATTTATTCCTTGTTCATATGTCTTGACGGAAATAATACTTTATATATTGGATAGTTTCAAACTTCTAAGGACTCAAAAGGCAATTAAACTGAATAAGTAGAAATTCATTTGGTGTTGTTTTACTTGTATCTTCCCATCGTTATTTAGGACTGCAATTGATTAATCTCTTGTTGGCGTAACAGTGAGAAGATACAAGTAAAACAACACCAAGTGAATTTAAACTTCACTCCATTGCACATGCTAGTGACTATCAGGACTCAGTAGCTAAGTAGATAACGCGATGGCATTTGAAGCGAACGGAACTATGTTCGAATCCCGGAGTCAACATCAACTCTGAGGTGCAGGTACACCCAGTTGGCGAGTCCCAAATAGAACGAAACGCGCGTCTTGATTTCTACTGCTAGCCACTATCCATCTTTGCTTGAATAAGTAGAATTTAATGTAGGTAAAAGAGTGTAGTTTTATCCTATTAAGTTGATAAAAATGAAGGACAATATCTATCATAAATGAGTGATACAATTAATGTTCATTAAATTGATTGGATATGATTAATTATGTCTTATTTATTTACTTTAATGCTGATTAATGATTATCATATTGATTTTGTTGATTCTAGGAATTTCAACATTTCAAGTGTTTTCTATCCTCAGGTTTATACAACCAGTCACGAACTAGAGTTAATAAAAGAATCTTCAGTGAAATCGTTGTCAGTAATGAAAGTTCCCTACTACCTTTGTTAATCATAATTTATACTGAGCATTTATTTTGATGAATATTATGGAAAAGAGTGTGAAGCTGAAAAGAACGTTCAATATTGATTCGTGTAAATTCCCCTCAGGTTTCTAAGTTGATGCTTACCTCGTGATTCAGTTTGATGATTTCTAAAAATGTATGTCCCATTGACTTGCACAGTCTTTTCCTAATTCCTTCTTCAGCTTGAAGTTGCTTTGTTCTTTCTGACGGTAGATTGTTACTCTCTCTCTCTCTCTCTCTCTCTCTATATATATATATATATATATATATATATATATATATATATATATATATATATATATATATATATATATATATATATATATATATATATATATATAAAGTATGGGGAAACTGAAACGTCACTAACTGTCAAATTGAGTTGAGTCAATGAGTACAGGCAACCGAGTTCAGTGTCACACGATTATTATAGTCCATGGTTCGATAGGTTGGGTGGTATGGCTTGGAATAAGTTGAAACACGATAAATCCTTTCACTTTGTTTTCGCCTAATCCTAAGATTTGAAGTATATCATTCATTTTATTCTTTTAATTCATTCGTACTTTACGAATCACATAATTTATGTCCGATCTCTGGTACTATCAGTGGTACTGTTACTACTACTAATACGCTGGTATCTCTCTGGTGTGGCGTGAAAACTTAAACCAGTGCACATATGCCCCAGTATCTAAGTAGCTTATAACTAATATGTATTATGCAAAAGTTTATTTGTTAGGAATCTTGGCATCTACTAAAAAGTAATAGTGAGCACCCAAAGTTCGATGTCAGATAACTGAAATTAGTGTATTGAGAGTCATTAACCTAGTTTTTGTTCTCTTAAAGACTGTTTACTAGGATCCGTCTGCAGTATTGAGATGAGAATCGCCTAAAGGATTCGAAACTTTGTTAACCTGTATCAAAATATAGGGAATCACTTCTTTACTTTACGGGATATGACTAAATTTATATCACATTGTAATCCTTGTATTAGACTGTCACTCAATCGTAATCAATGTCATAATATCTGGCCCTGAATATTAAACAAATCCAATCGATATACTGACCACACTGCAACTTGATCAATACAATCCGATAGGTTCTAAACTTTATACGACATGATATTAGTAACATTTCAGTGACTAACTAATAGTTAATTATGACGCTTCATGGTGAAAGCCGAGTTCCTTCGGAAGCCACGAGGCCGATGCCCCTTCTAACAACCAGAGCAAAAATTTTTATAGGTACATGGAACGTTCGAACAATGTGAGAAACCGGGAAGACCAGTCAAATAGCAATGGAAATGAGGAGATACAACTTAGCAGTACTGGGAATCAGCGAAACCCACTGGACCCAAGCTGGACAGAAAAGGCTAGCTACGGGAGAGATGCTGCTATACTCCGGTCACGAAGAGGACAATGCTCCACACACTCAGGGAGTAGGTCTTATGCTGTCCAAAGTAGCACGAAATGCACTTGTAGGATGGGAATCCCACGGATCCAGAGTCATAAAAGCATCATTCAAAAGAAAGAAGGAGGGGATCTTAATGAATATTATCCAATGTTATGCACCCACCAATGATAGCAACTACGACATTAAAGATCAGTTCTACGAGCGGCTGCAGTCAATCATTGAGAAATGCCCAAGAAAAGACCTAACTATTCTGATGGGAGATCTAAATGCCAAAGTCGGAATAGACAACACTGGATATGAAGATATTATGGGACGACATGGACTGGGAGAAAGAAACAGAAATGAGGAAGGGTTTGCAAATCTATGTGCATTCAACAAATTGGTCATAGGGGGCACAATATTTCAACACAAGCGTATACACAAGGCTACATGAATCTCACCGGACCACACTACAGAGAACCAGATAGATCATATTTGCATCATCAGAAAATTACGAAGGACAATGGAAGATGTGAGAACCAGGAGAGGAGCTGACGTAGCTTCAGATCACTACCTAGTTGTAGCCAATTTAAAACTGAAGCTAAAAAAGAACTGGACAAGTGGACAAACAGCAATACAAAGGTTCAATACAGCCTTCCTTCGAGATACTGACAAACTCGATGAATTCAAGATAGCTCTCAACAACAGGTTCCAAGCCTTACGAGATCTACTGAAAGAAGAAAAAACTACTATGGAGGACAACGCGAAAGGCATCAAGGAAGCATTAACTTCAACGTGTCAAGAGGTTCTGGGCCTAAAGAAACACCATCATAAGGAATGGATCTCTATAGAAACACTGGACAAGATCAAAGAAAGGAAGAACAAGAAGACAGCATTTAACAACAGACGAACACGAGCAGAGAAAGTCCAAGCACAAGCTGAATACATAGAAGCAAACAAACAAGTGAAGAGGAGCATTGGAGTCGACAAGAAGAAATACGTTGAAGAACTAGCAACGACGGCAGAAAAAGCTGCTAGAGAAGGAAATATGAAACAGCTTCACGATACAACGAAGAAACTAGCAGGGAAATACAGTAAACCAGAGAGGCCTGTCAAAGACAAAGAAAGCAAGCCGATCACTGAAATTCAACAACAGCGAAACAGATGGGTAGAATACTTCGAGGAACTCCTGAATAGGCCGGCTCCAATGAATCCACCGAACATCAAAGCAGCACATACAGATCTTCCTATGGACGTCAACCCACCAACGACGGAAGAAATTAGAATGGCCGTCAGACAAATCAAGAACGGGAAAGCGGCACGACCCGACAACATACCAGCTGAAGCACTGAAGTCAGACATCGAAGCAACCACAAGCATGCTTTATCTTCTGTTCAAAAAGATTTGGGAGGAGGAATTAGTGCCGATGGACTGGAAAAAAGGGCACCTCGTCAAGATTCCAAAGAAAGGAGATCTGAGCGAATGTGAAAAATACAGAGGCATAACACTACTGTCAATACCAGGGAAGGTCTTCAACAGAGTTTTGCTGAACCGGAAGAGGGATGCAGTAGACGCCCAACTTTGAGATCAACAGGCTGGATTCCGTAAGGATCGGTCGTGCACAGACCAAATTGCAACACTACGGATCATCATCGAACAATCAGTTGAGTGGAACTCATCACTATACATCAACTTCATTGATTATGAAAAGGCATTTGACAGTGTGGATAAGAGAACGTTATGGAAACTTCTTCGACACTACGGAGTTCCTGAGAAGATTGTCAATATTATCCGGAACTCATACGACGGACTACAGTGCAAAGTAGTGCATGGAGGACAGCTGACAGATGCATTCCAAGTAAGGACCGGAGTCAGACAAGGCTGTTTACTCTCTCCTTTCCTCTTTCTTCTGGTGGTCGACTGGATTATGAAGACCTCGACATCTGAAGGAAAACACAGAATACAATGGACAGCTCAGAATCAATTAGACGATTTGGACTTCGCAGATGACCACACGAACAGATGCAGATGAAGACAGCCAGTGTAGCTGCAGTCTCTGCATCAGTAGGTCTCAGTATACACAAAGGGAAAACAAAGGTCCTCAAATTCAAAGCGGAGAACAGCAATCCAATCACTCTTGATGGCGAAACTCTGGAAGATGTAGAGTGCTTCACATACCTGGGAAGCATCATCGATGAACAAGGAGGATCCGATGCAGACGTAAAGGCGAGGATCAGCAAAGCAAGGGTCGCATTCCTACAATTGAATATATGGAACTCAAAACAACTTTCAACCAATATCAAAGTGAGAATCTTCAATACGAACGTCAAGGCAGTTCTACCGTACGGAGCTGAAACTTGGAGAACTACAACAACCACAATCAAGAAAGTACAAGTATTTATAAATAGCTGTCTACGCAAGATACTCAACATCCATTGGCCGGATACCATTAGCAATAGCCTTCTGTGGGAGAGAAAAATTAAACTCACAGTTAAAGAGGAAATTAGCAAAAGACGATGAAGTCGGTGGATAGGACATACTTTATGGAAATCACTAAACTGCATCATGAGGTAAGCCCTAACATGGAATCGTGAAGGGAAGCGGAAAAGATGAAGGCCAACGAACACATTACATCGAGAAGTAGATATGAAAAGGATGGATAATAAATGGGAAGGATCTGAAAAGGATTGTCCAGGACAGAATTGGATGGGTAGTGCTGGTGGGTGGCTTATTCTCCTCCACGAGGGTTAACAGGCGTAAGTAAGTTGAAGAAAGCTAAGACCATTAAATCTTGGAGTCAATCATTTCAACTCTTAGAAACAAATGATTAGATCATAGTTTTGTCAAGTTCTCTCATTTCTTGTTACAAAATATTTTTCTAATTTTCAAATAATAACATAGAAATGAATATCAATAATGTTCGTTATTTAATATTGTAAACAATTAGGTCAGTAAATAGGAAGTGATTAAATAAAGCAATAGATAAATGATATCAGAAGGGGTTTTTGTGGATATTATAGTGATTTCAATGGTTGAGATCATGAGTCCATTGAAGCTAGATCACTATAGAAAACCTGCAAGCACTGGACGGTCGTTTCATCAAGGTTTATCATGGTGGTCTAGCTTCAATCGACTCATGATCTCAACCATTGAGACAAATATTAAACCAAGTTTTATTAGGTGATTAGAAATAATGATTTTCGTTCTTCTGTCAATAGTTATTATGTACAAGTATACAAATAATAAAAGATAGCAGTTAACCTGAAGTTTGTAGAAACGTTTAATGAATAGACAGTAATATTTATCCCTAATATATTTAGTAAAATTGTATGATATATGTACTCGTTGGCAGTTTTAATTCAGATGGATTTCTTGAAATTATCATTGTAAGTAGTAAAGAATAGATTTAACTAAATCATTGATGACTGATTGTGAACTACGTTAAATTGTCAGTTACGTTGAGTATTAAATGTTGATCATACTGCGTTCAGATTCAGTGAATTTCGAGAGAATAAACATTCTGAACCTTAACTCTGTTTCAGGTCATGGGTATGGATTGTTGAGAAATCTTAGTAGGAATAATAATGGGATGGATTTGCATGCATATAGTATACAATTCTTTTAGAACCTAACACACAACAATAGCATCATGCACTATCCCATCGCCCTTGGCAGATCAGGCCACCTGAAAGTTACGAGAATACCATCAGGGCATACGACAGGCTAGTTACCCCTGAGAAATCTGAAATTGCGAAAAAAATATTATCCATTGTTTCTTGATTAATAGTGATTTTCTAACTAATCTAAACTCATAACAAATACTATCACTTTATTCCTTAGCTTACATTTTGTTTAATAGACAATGCATCTTTTGAAAACTGTTGGCTTCACGTAGAAATCTTGAATAGGTAAGAAGGATATTTTTTCTGGTGATAAATATTCACACTGCTTGTAAATAAAATCATTGACTAACTTTAGTTAGATAACCATTGAAAACTGAGAGGCACTGAACATATGTTTGATCCTAGTATGGGTCTCCTCAGAAGTATGAATCTATGAATACATTAAGGTGTCAAAGCAAGAGTTAAGTCCCAGACATCTGAGTTGAAATGTAATCGTTTACATTTGTAACTTCAATCAATTCACGATATTGTGCAACTGTCATTCATTAGTATTAGTGATGTTTATTTCCCTTTTTACGTGGTCAAGCTCTACTATTCATGGATTCTCATTAAAACCTAGAGAATTACCGATCAAAGTGAATCACTGGTAAGAACATGATAATTTATCAGTGTATAGGGTTATTATGCAGACAACTAAATTAAATGGTTAATCAAACTCTTCTAATTTTAATAACTTTATTCTCCATATTGTATGTCATAACTAAGGCAGTCATTTCTATATTGTGAACAGATAGGGTTATTTTGGAATATACTTGGTAAACAGATCGTCTAGACAAACATATCACTGATAACAAAACAAAAACCCATACTTAAACGTTGACATAACAACTGGTTATATAATATCTCATTGAGTTTGTCAGTCCATATGTAATGAGAAATATGAAAGGAACAAGGATGACTTATTGATTTATGCAATTGAATCAGTTAAACCACGTACCTATATTGTCTGTAAACAAGTTGATATCTCAAATTTATATCTGTACAGGCGGGAAAATCTAAATGTCTCTCTATAGATTAATATAAAATAAAAATGATCTATAGGATTAACTGTGAAATAGATTATAAATCTTTATAAGGAAATTGACAGGATCATAGTCTCAGAAATATAATTAGTTAAAATTCAATCATCCCATGTATATTTTTTATCCTGAATCTGGTTCAGATACTACTAACCTATTTTTAATACCATGGTTATTGTTTAAACATGTCATACCTTATTTCTTTCATTTGGGATTTCTGCTGTCATTATTTGTTTTTTGTTTTTTTGTGTGTGTGTTCATGTAGACACCCTGGAAAATTCCCTTGTGTGTTCACATTTCTTTTTTTTCAGTCTAATTTATCCCACAATAAAAACATTCAAAGTTAATTACATTTGGTTTATTTCATGAGATCATTCTGTACACACTGATTGTTACAGCTTACAAAATAGATATGGATCTTATTACAAATAACTTTCATATATCTGTAGATAACTAAAAAAACTCTCTAACAAAGTCTTATCTCCATTCTTCATACTGGAATATGGTTATCAATCGTTGAAGTGTTATTGTGTAGTAGTTGTTCATTCTTATTGGTCACGTTCAGTTTAGCATTATATTAGCAACATTTCTAATCATTCATAGTTAGACTTTCAAACTAATACTGATCATGATAATGTGTCTAAATAATAATTTATTCTTATTAAAAATTCTATGTGATAATTTATTTCAGATGATTAAGGTTTATGAAAGCTTTAAAGGAAATGAAAAAAAGGAAGGTCGAAAAACATACAACCTCAGGAATTGAAAGCGGACATAAATAAGATAAATAGAAACTGGAAACAACTGGAAAGGATTGCCCAGGACAGGATTATATGGAAAATACTGGTGTGCGACCTATGCTCCTTCACGAGGAGTAACAGGCGTTATTGATTAATTCAGTAATGAAAGCTTTAACATTGTAACTAATTTTTGTAGTTATTTAACAATTTAGATGTTTCATTACTATTTATTCTTAAAACATAGATTTTCGTTAACTTCAGGTTAATCAGTCAGTCAGTCAGCTGCAACGTAGGACCAGGCACATACATGCATCGGTTCAATTTTCCATACTTCATTAGTACAACAAGATGAACACTGGATTCATTGTAGTTAATTCAGTGGCGGTAATATGTAAAAGATTGTGAATCAGAATATAGTACAGGATGAGAGAATTAGTTCGTAGAAAGAAAGATATATAGCAATTTTAATCTCATCGTTTAAAGAAAGACAAAGAGTGTATACACCCACGCCATTATGATCGATTCTGAGCCATGCCACACAGTCTCCAACCATGCGTTATGATAGTTGCGCGAACCCCAGCCAAGTAGTCTGCATCTACCAACATGACTAAGACCAGAAAATAGTGACTTCAAAGACTGATTCCACGTTTTGTTTTGGCCGCCCATAACTTTCTTACAATAATCCCCTACACTAGTCAGCATCGTGCGTCGTGGTAATCTGTGTTCAGGCATACGTAACATTTGGCCCAACCATCTCAGTCGATGAAGATTCACAACCTCATCGACTGGTTTACCATCATTTCCTAATACCCTGTGTCTAATCTCACTATTACAAGGATTAATGCCAAGGATGGGCTTGATAATGACAAATAAATTGAGCATTTGGTGAAGAATTAATAATAAATATATTTTTGTTGTTATATCCCAATGAGCAGGGAAGTTGAAAATTTACTCTGGAGAAGTGTCACACATTAAATTACGAAACGTCGGAAATACAATTTTTATACTCATATGGATATAACAAAAAATGTATTTACTATTTAGAGTAATAGCAAAAACTGCCATTCTTTTGTTAATTTGATGATGTTTCTTTTTTTTGCATTACTGCTACTTATTGGTTTAGCTTTACTCTTTTGACGGTATGGCGAGACTACAGTTACTGAAAGAACCAATAAGATTTACGATAGGAGGTCGTGGATTTCAATACGAAATTCATTCATACATAAGGTCAAGTAACATTTGAGTATTATAGCTGATGTCAGTTCGTGATTAAAACCCACAGACTTTAATTCTCAACCCTAACCTCCAACTTTAAAACCTTATCCTGGTTCCTCACACTAATTTATAACTCGCATTTTACCCTAGTAAGTTAGTAGAGGTCGCTTAAAGGTCGTTCATAAATTATAGTCTCATCACCAGTATTGATGAGTAAATTTGTGACCAGATTGTTTGAAATGTTTTAAACAAATGTATAACACTATCAAACTAGCTTTTATAACCTAATCTTAAGCTTACAGGTTAATTTCTAGAATTGATAATTTAGTAAGCTATATGATTTAATACATAAATATAATATCAGAATGGGTTTTGTGGATACTATATTAATTTTAATAATTCAAATCATGAGTCCATTGAAGCTAAACCACCATGCAAAACCTAGAAGTTGGACATTAACACCGTTGCATGCTGACTCAGTAGTCTATAGGTTAAGCGTTTGTGTGCGAGACCAATAGGTCTTGGGTTAGAATCTCGCGAGGCGACATCATGGATGCGCACTGCTGAGGACTCACACAATAGAACAAAACGACTTTCCATTGCTTCCACGTTTTCCATGGTGATTTAACATGAATATAACTCATTAATAAAGTAGAGAAACCGTATTTTAATGGTTTCAGTTATAGACCCTCAGCTATTGCATTATAGATTCATGTTCTTCACCCACCTATTACAATTTTTACATGAAGAAAGTGTTACTGTAGTAAACAGAACACGGATGGGGACAATCGAATACATTTGACACAACATTACAGGACTTGTTAATAAAATCTAACAATCAAATAGTAAATACGTAATTTGCAAAGTATCTATCAATTATCTCAGAATGACTCTGTTCCCATTCTTTACTATTTTATCCTCTTGTCTCTCTGCCGCCAAACATTCTGTTCCTGACTAACATCACATACTACTTATATCGATATAAGTAGCACACACATTACTTACTTAGCGTTCTTTTAGCGAGTTAGTTTTCTACGGGATGGGGTCGCTAACCCCATGCCAAACCCTCCTCCTTTATCCAGGCTTGGGACCGGCAGTAGCCCCCGGAGGGACTCCAGGCGGAGTACATATAATTAATATAGTTCAAAATTAAGTACAACAATCTCAACATAATCACTAAGATGCCGATTACATGTCTGCTCAAGATCACAGTTTCAAACCATTTCACTTTAATTAATATGGTACAAATAATGACAGAAGGTAATATCAAATACAAATAAACATCTGTGAAACTATTTTTTTGTTTGTTAAAAAACAACAACAAAAAAAGACTAATATTCTCCTCGTAGTTACAAGATAACAACTACACATTGATAGAAAGTTACATATGTTATCATTAATAAAAGAACAAACTATATGAGTCAGTATTACATACAATTTAGTGTTAGAATTTAGTATCTACATTATATGGTAAGAATAAATGGTTATTTTTAAGTTAATTTACACGTATACGATTATTATTATTAATACTATTATTACTGTAGTGAAGGAGAACACAGGTGGGGACAAAAGAATTACGTTTAGCACAAACTTACAAAGTTACTTGGTAAAATAGAAAAACCATACTATAATACTTAATTTGCAATATATTTAATTATTGTCTCGGACTTCATTGTTCTTGCATTTCCATACTAATTACTTTCTATTCCCGCTCTTCCTTCCTTGATCTTCCCCATCTTCTGCTGCCAGACATTACATTCCTGACTCGCGTCATATACTACTTATATCAATATAAGTAGCACGCACCACACTATTACTATTATTATTACTACCAGTACTATTATTAACAATACTATTACTATTATTATTATTACTATTACTATTATTATTATTATTGTTATTTTTTTACTGTCTATTGTCTTAAATTACATTGACATATATTTGGGTAAATAAGGAAATTAGTCAGTACTAACAACTATTTTGTCTGTGCAAAATATTATTTCTGTCAAATAATAAAATAACTAATCATAAAAAGAAATATTCTTGTCATTAGAATGATAACGTACTACCATGTGATGTGTGCTACTGAAATCGATAGATATAAGTAGTATGTAACGTCATTGGAAAGTAAAATACCTGGCAGTAGAAAGTTAAGAAGATTAAAGAAAAGAGAACGAGCATAGAGAATGATTATTGTGGAAGTGAAGGAACAGTGAAGTCTGAGACGATTGATTGATATTTTGCAAATGAAGTTATTATTGTATGATACATAGAATTTACTAAGGGATTCTGTTACACAGTGTTCTCGTTAACTACACTACTAGTTATTATTTAAAATTTATTTTTGTCTACAAGCATTGGTGGAAATTATAGAGCATCGGGTAAATGTTTGATAGTGGTACTTATTTGCAACAAAACCAGCAACTGAATTAAAGACCTCCATGTCTATTGATAGGAACGAAATGCATAGACTATTTTTAGTCAGTTCTCAGTACTCCATTAATAAAGAACTGTTAATCGGAATTTAGTTTTCAGTGGTTATTCAGTTAATAATAGAAATATTTTAAAACTGTATAAACTTTAATTTCATGCTAAGTATTTAATACCTTACTTATTTACTTAATTACGCCTGTTAACCCTCGTGGAGGAGAATAAGCCACCCACCAGCACTACCCATCCAATTCTGTCCTGGACAATCATTTCCAGCTCCTTCCCATTTGTTATTCATCCTTTTCATATCTACTTTTGTTTCTCGATATAATGTGTTCGTTGGCCTTCATCTTTTCCACTTCCCTTCACGATTCCATGTTGAGGCTTACCTCATGATGCAGTTTAGTGATTTCCGTAATGTATGTCTTATCCACCGAATCCATCGTCTTTTGCTAATTTCCTCTTCAAGTGTGAGTTGAATTTTTCTCTCCCACAGAAGGTTGTTGCTGATGATATCCGGTCAATATATGCTGAGCATGTTGCTTAGACAAGTATTTATAAATTTTTGTACCTTCTTGATGATGGTTGTAGTAGTTCTGCACGTTTTAGCTACCTACAGTAGAAATGACTATCTTGACGTTTGTATTGAAGATTGTGACATTGATATTGATTGACAGACAACTGTTTTGAGTTCAGTATATTCTTCAACTGTAGGAATGTGGCCTTTGCTTTGCCATTGTTCAACTTACTTGTGAAAATAAAACAATACTATATTGCTTTACATCACATTCAATATTTTCTAATACGTTTAAATTTGATAATATCATACATATGAAATAATAGTGTAAACAAGGCTTAAAAGATAGCTGATTTTTTTATTTGCCAATCTTCGCCTTGACGTTTGCATCCGATCCTCCCTGTTAATCGATGATGCTTCCCAGTTAGATTCCATATCTTCTAGAGTTTCTCCATGAAATGCGATTGAGTTGGTGTTTTCTGTGTTGTATTTAATGATCTCGCTTTCTCTTATGTGTATTTTGAGACCTACGGATGCAGAGGCTGCTGTTACCCCAGTTGTCTTTATCTGGATTTGTTGGTGTGTATGGGATGTAAGGGTCATGATATGTGCGAAGTCCAAATCGTCTGACTGGTTCTGAGCTGTCCATTGTATTCCGTGTTTTCCTTCAGATGTCGATGTCTTCATAATCCAGTCGACCACGAGAAGAAAGAGGAAGGGAGAGGGTAGACAGCCTATGTCTGTCTCCTGTCCTTACCCGGATTGCATCTGTCAGCTGTCCTCCATGCAAGACTTTGCACTGTAGTACATCGTACGAGTTCCGGGTAATGTTAACAGTCTTCTCAGGAACTCTATGGTGTCGAAGAATTTTCCAGAATGTTCTCCTGTCCACACTGTCAAACACCTTGTCATAATCAATGAAGTTGATGTATAGTGATGAATTCAACGAATTTTCTTTATATTAAGATATTATGACTTCTGTTTCTGTTATGCAGTATTCAACCGACTAATTATGTTACCTTTTAAAAGAAATTTTTTGTACCTTATGCTGAGTCAATGCTTGAAATCAATACATTTCATTTTCTATGTTTTTCTGTTTCATGCCTCCCTCAGATGTCGAGGTCTTCATAATCCAGTCAAAGGGGTAGAATAAGTAGCCATGTATAACTCCGGTCTTTACTAAGAAAGCGTCTGCAGCTGTCTTCTATGCACCGCTCTGAAGTGTAGTTGGTTCAGCGAATTCCGTATGATGTTGACAATTTACTCACACACCATAGTGTCCAAGAAGTTTCCATAAAATCCTCCTATCTACACTGTCAAATGCTTTCTCGTAATCAAGATAGTTGATGTATAGTGAGAGATTCCATTCAACTGATTGTTCAACGATGGTCTGTAGTCTGGCAATTTGATCTGTGCATGACCTATCCTTACGGAATCCAGCCTGTCGATCTCGAAGTTAGGCGTCTATTGAATTTTTCATCTGGTTCAGAAACACTTTGTTGAAAACCTTTCTTATTAGTGACATTAGCTTGATACCTCTGCAGTTCTTACAGGTACTCAGATCGCCTTTCTTTGGTATCTTGATTCATCACACTCATGTCTGACTGTTAATATCGATTCACGTTTGATTAAATCGGTTTGGCTCTCCACTGAGCGTCATTTTGTTATGTTTGATTTGCAATCCATTCTGATATTTGATCTATTTAATTCCGTTATTCACCAACGCGATTTAAATCAACGATTCTGTACTTGAATTGGCGGCATGTATATTTCAACAGCAATCATTCTATAAAAATCATTTATCTGATCTACCTAAAGTCAGATCGCGAGTCCAAAAAAAGCTTATCGACTGAATCATTTCAGGAAGATAAACAATGTATTTGTTATAACTTGTCGTTTGAATGCTTATTGTCTTGGCTTTTTTAATGCTACTTTTTGTATCTGGTCGTCGCTGATTGTTATGTTGGAAACGTTTATCACTTATACTCGGAACGAGAGACCTCTACAATTCCTACGATGCGAAAGTAAGAACACAAAGACTGGTATAAGTGAAGATTTATTAACCCCAGAACACGACAACGACGATTCTAGTAGAAAATACACTCATTTATATATTGATTGTACACCCATTTTGATTGATAATTAGGATAAAATCACATATATAAAAAATACTTAGTTATAACAAATCACATACTGAGCATAGTTCATGTCAATGGAATACAAGAATATCGTATATTATACAAGAATACAAATACTACATTCAGTAATCATTACAATGAATCAAAACGGAATTAATCTTGAACCAAAACTCATAATGAGTAAATCAATCGAACATTGACTTTTCTTTCCATCATATCAGTATTTCCTTTAAAAACCATTTCATCAATGTCGGATGATGATACAGCCCTATGGTTCAGTACATAAAATTATATTTTACCCTTGCAATATCTAAATTATCCGAATCTCTATTAATGACAATTTGACTCAAGTTTATTTAAACAGTCATTATTTTGGTGGAGTTTTGTTCTCTGAGCTGGATGGTTTGGTCGTGGAACAATGAAAGCTCCACGACCAAACCATCCAGCTCAGAGAACAAAACTCCACCAAAATTATCCACCTGAGCTACAAATCTTCTCCACCAGTCATTATTTTATTAGTTATGTAAAAGAGAAAGTATCATTATCATTACTTTTTCTTTTTACCCTGTAAGTACACATTACTTAATTCTTATTATTCAATTACTTTACTTAAGAAAACTGGTAATTAAATAATATCACATGAAAAATGTTAAACTTTCATCTTGAGATAAGAAATACTTTTGTATCATTTGGAATATTCATTTAAAACTTCTAATCTATAATGAGTTCTTTATGAAGATCACATGAACTCTATTAAATGTTTTGGTAAAGTTAAACTATTAAATGTATAATGTTAGTTTATTAGTAATTATATGGTTTCGAATGAAAAGTTTTTTCAAGATTAGTTTAATTTACAAAGAGTTTTCTTTATGGAGAATCAAGAAATATTAGACAATTATCTGATTCAATTATGGAGTTGCTTGAAGTTTAGTTCAACAACTAGGTTAATTTCAATAGTTGAAATCATGAGTCAATTGAAGCTAGATCACCACAGAAAACCTGAAAGCATTGGACGGCCGTTTCATCCTAGTATGGGACAACTCAGCAATGAGCATCCACGATCTCGTCCCCCCCTCGAGATTCGAACCCAGGAGTTCAACCAGGTCTGTTGTGAGTTATCAGCTCACTGAAGACAATGGTACAATGTAGCTCAATTTCGTAGATGGGTTGAAGTTAAAAATCAACATCGTTGAATGACAGTTCAGTGATTTAATGGTTAAGCGCTTGCGCGTGAGACTGATAGGTCTTGGGTCCGGATCTCGCGGGGGTGGGATCGTGGATGCACACAGATGAGGGGTCCCATACTGGGACAAAACGACTGTCCAATGCTTCCAGATTTTCCATGGTGGTTTAGCTACAATTGACTCATGATTTCAACTATTGAAATTACTAAAATCTCCGCAAAACCCCTTCTGATAACTAGGTTAATTGTTAAAACTAAAACCTATAGGTTTTGAAGTTGGCTTATAACCTCTGCACTGTCAACTTATTATTTAGTGATCTATATTGTTAATTTCATTTACTCAGTGTAAAAGTGTAGTGATTATTAAATTTTCCGAATGATAGTTGTCTAATTCGAAATATATATAAATTTCAACTTTCTTAATTTCTTATCGGGTACCTAGGAACTTATTTTGAAGCATTTCAGCAATGAGCATAGGAGTACAATTTAGAAAATAGACTTTTTTTGGGTTACTTTAATTTTTCAGTGTTCTTTACAGAGGTTTACATTGTAACTGTAAATAAACAGGTAAATATATGAGTGTGTTTTTTGTATCATAATTGAAATAATGAAGTACTATCTACATAACTAAAAATTCTATGTATCATACTTTTGAACGCAATGTAAGTTTATTCGAAGGTAAACATTAGAAATGCACTAATCACATAATAAACTGCATAATAAAACTCGGATAATCTGCACGAAAAGATAGCGAAGATGATGAATTTGAAAAGGAAATGTTGTTGTGTATGCTACTTATGTCGACAAACATAAATAGTGTGTAATACCATTCGGAAGGGAGAAACGTGGTAGTAGAAGGCCAAGGAGATTAAACTGACGATAACAGAAAGGGAAATAGAAATGAAAATAAATTTCCGACTGAACTAAAAGGTATGTACATAATTTTTTTCCGGTACTAAATTAAATAAAGAAAAACTTGAAGTATTACGAAACCGCGTAAATCATATACAGTGACATCCAATTTGAAAATTTAAATCGTCAGATATCAGGTCTAGTCCCAACATCTGATCAGGAACTTGAACGTTTCAAATCAAACCTAATTGACTTCTGCTACCAGTTTAAGAACAGTATGTAGAACTACAGAAGCATTTTAACTATAAAACACAAGGAGGATATCAATGAACTCATTAATGACGAGAATTTAATTATCACGAAAGCTGATAAATAACAGGAATTGTTCTACTTAAGAAAAAAAAACATATTGACAAGTTGAATAACATCTTGAATGATCACCAAAACTTTCAGAAACTGGATGATCAAAAAGATGTCAAGAACAAATTAGAGAGTGAACTGACCAGATCTTTAAAAAAGCTCAGAGATCAACTGGCGATTCCACCAAACATATAATATGCAATTAAGCCGATAGGTACCTACTTACCTAAGTTATACGGACCACAGAAGGTACAAAAACCAGATATCCCACTGAGACCGATTTCGGAAATGTACGATTCCCTTTATTATACTGTAGCCAGGTGGTTAATAACAATTTTAAAACCACTCCACAAATACCTAGTGAAGCATGGTATTAAGGTGTATTCCAGTTCATCGACAAGATCAAAAACATAAACACTAATGGTCAGATGATGATGTCTTTTGACGCAACGTCATTGTTCACAAATGTCCTACTCAGAGAGACTGTAGAATATATTTGTGAACAACTTAGAGAACAAGAAATAGAGATAACAATCTCTGTGGAGATCATCAAAGAATTGTTACTAAAATGTACTATGAATGTAAATTTCAAATTCAGTGGTGAAATATATAGACAAATAGATGGTATCGCAATGAGTTCACCCCTAGGTTTCATATTATCTGACATTCCTCTCTCTACACTAGAAAACCGCCCATTGGCATAACAGATTGACAAGTTTCCATTTTACTGCCGATATATGGATGATACGTTTTTCTTTTGTAATGACCATACTGACTTGATAGAAACACTTGAGCGATTCAATGAAGTTCATCCGTCCATAAAGTTCATATTTGAGGGAGAAAATGGAGGTAAAATAGCCTTTCTATACATTTTACTCACAAGGAGAAAAGACGGGTCATTAAGAAGAAACATAAACAAGAAAACTACTTGGACGGGCCAATATACAAATTCTCTTAGTTTTGTTCCTCTACAATACAAACGGAACCTGATTAAGACACTTCACCACAGAATCAAAACCATATGCTCTCTAGATACGGTTAAAGACGAAACAAAGGCATTGTACATGACACTGAAATAAAACTAATATCCTGAGAAATTTATAAATAAACATATAATCAATAGAAGAGAGTATAAGAAATACCTAACCGTAAACAAGAAGCCTCTGTATATACGCTTACAATTCAGAGGTGATGCACCAAATGAAATGCTGAGGCTAAAGTTACACAGATCAATCCAAAGAACTTTTAGTGCAGTTAAAACATAATTAATGTTTTCCACACGTCCAATGATCACTCCGAAGTTGAAACATAAATTGCCTGGACTAACCACTTCTTTCTGTATCTACCAATTCAATTACTGCTGTGGAGTAAGTTATATTGGCATATGTTCTAGGAATTTGTATATTTGGGCTCGTAAGTACCTCCCAGTATGGTTAAGCAAAGGTGTAGTTAAAACTGTTAACAGCTCCATTTTAGCTCATTTAATTCAAACGGGACACACAGCCAACATAGAGCAATCTTTCACAATAATATATCGTGTTAACAACAGTCTACCTAATTCCGTCAGACTGAGAATCCTTCAGCATCCAGCCCTAACTGCTGGTTCTTGCCTAATTTATATTATTCTACATATTGCATGAATTCCGATTTGTAATTACATTATTCTCTTTCTCACTCCATGTTGACCATATTTATTCTGATCATTTATCTCACAATTTTAATTGAATGTATAAACTTATTCAAGTTATCATTGGATATTAGTCATCCCAGTATTAACGATTTGATTTGATTTTATATGACCAATAGTCCTTGATTCTGATAGAGTTTTGTTCTTTGAGTTCGATGGTTTAGTCGTAAAGCTTTCATCAATCTTCTGAACATCATCAGCACAAACTTCAGGTAGAAGTGAATTGTTCACCACTATCTCAATCCTTGATTCACATGTTACGATTTTAAATGATGTACTCTGCCTTAAACTTGGCAAAATTATGGATTATTAATTTGGATATGATGATTGTAGAACCTGATAAAAAATTATTGAAAAGAATATTCGGCGAGACTCTAACCTAAGGACGAGCCGATCAGAAGCGTTTGAGAGATTTCAAGGTTACAGTGCCAACTTCAGTGCCTAATGCTAACGTACGATAGGTTCACATGGAATTTTGCGCAAAACGTGATAATTGAGCGGCTATAACAAATAAAACGGCGAGACTATAATTTGTGGATGGATCAATCAGGTATAAGATAATAGATAACGGATTTTGGCGCGAAAGCCTTTCATCCATTTGGCTTATAGATTTTTGGCATTATAGCTAATGTCAGTTCGTGATGAGAACCCCATATATAATTCCTAACTAAGGCAAATTACGACAATTATTGCGAACTGGATAATAAAAGCACCAGTAACACTGGCTGCAGCCACGTACTATAATATATAAGAATTGGAGAGCGTAAAGACTCCTACATAGGCTTGATTACGTGTATCATGTCATTATCCACAAGTGGCATTTTGTAAAGTGAACAAAAGAAGTGCACACAAACAATATTGAAGCTATGTGGTCGAGGCTAAAAGAATCTTTGAGACTTTATCATGGCTCCAGAGGCCGACTATTCTGTAGTCATATGGATGATTTCCTCTACTGCATGCATTACGATTTTAGAACCTCTGAAACTCTTTCTAACTTTGACAAGTTTTTGAAGTATGTCCACTTAATTTCCTTGGTTTTGTAGAACATATTTTTACTGTATACTGACTGTTTGCTGATTAGCTAATATTTCTCAAAGTCACTTAAGATTCGTTCAAAGGTCGTCCATAAATTATAGTCTCGTCGAATATTCTTCGTTCATATTAGTTGTATTTCAATAAAATCAGAATTTTTTCAGCGATTAAAATAGAAATAGATCGTGAGTTGGAAGAGTCATACAGAATATGAAAGATAATTGATGGAAGATTAGCAAATGAAGTATTTTGGTGTATGATGTATGGTGTATTTTACCAGAATATTCTGTAATTTTATATTAAATAATAAATTGGTTATCATTCACAAAAATACGATCATATATCAAATTAATGATGGAAATATCTTCAAAACTCCTACCTCAACATGGAATCTCATCTAACAAAACACTGTTAACAAACCACCTAGAATCCAAGTTAACCGGTATTCTGCGGTTATTAGAAAATTTACTGAAACTAGTAATTTGATATTTTAAAATGATTTATTTCTATTATAACACTACTAAGTATGTCCTATTTTTCTAACATCTACAGATCCTTGTATTTATTTATTTAAATACAAAAACATCGGTACAAGGGGGCACCAAATACATATGCGCCACACTTTGTCATTCGATTTGTATGAGAGTTGAGATACAGCTCGGGCCAGTCAGACAGTTACAACGTAGGGACTAGCGCACACATTCATCGTTCCAAGTTGTCACACCTAATTAGCATAGCAAGACGAACACCGGACTCATAGAAGCAGTTAACTCAATAGTGCCCGGGTGCCCAGACCGAAGCAGGTGGTTTTATTAGGAGGCCACACCCGGAGCCTTTGACCTGAAGGTCTAATTCGCAAGGCACTGGAGCAACTTCAGGAGATTCAGTCCCATGGTAGCCGGTGACCAACATTAGGTTCATACACCTTTTTGTTCCCTCGGGATCCTGGAGCCCATATGCACCATCGGTTTAGAATCATGGTTTTCCAACTTCTCTAGGCGGATCCTCCATATCCACCAACCCGGTTAAAGCACCGGACATTCGCTTTGCACCCTCTCGATTTCGTAAACAGCACCCTCGCCACGAGAAGGTAGTGAGTGGGACTTCCCTGGCAGTGGTTGTTAACGCGTGGCCATATGAGAGCATCTCGAGAGAGAGAGTTGATTCTCCCCATTTCCGAATGTATCAGGACATCTTCGAGCCATTGTAATATATATATATATATATATATATATATATATATGAATAAACAGCTCAATTTGAAGTTACCCAAAGTGTAGAAGATTATGTAAAAAATGATTTATTTCATTAAAATGACAAATTTTTAACATGACCAGTTATGTTATGAATGTACAGGATAAGATACATCCATAAAATTTCAGCACATCCGTTTTTCAAACAATAAATTTGTCCTCAGTATCAGGCTTTTCCTAATGTTCTTTCATTCACTTGGTGAGTGATTATTAGATCTAAAAAAATGATTTCACTGACGATGTCAATTCAGGCTCTAATTTTCATTTCATTTAGTACTTTCATCTGATCACTTGAAATTCTCCACAAGGATGTGTCTTAAGAAGATATATGTAGGTAACTCTAGAAGGTTGAAATAAAATCATTAATCAGAATAATTTTTTTAATTATCCAACTATCATCATAATCCAATCTCTCACTTGAAATCCTCAAAGCCAAAGGTGAAGAAGAAAATCAAAGATGACATTTGACCGAGAAATGAAGACAAACATAAGAAGAATGAATAACAATTGGATAGAACTAGAAAGTAAGACTCAGAACAAAGTGGATTGGAGAATACTAGTCGGCAGCCTATACTCCACTGGAATTAACAGGCATAAATAAGTAATTAATTATGCAACTATCATCTAAAAGATGAACGAAAAAGTTGTTCGAAATTGGTATTAACGAGCGAAATAAAGGTATATCATTTACTGATTGAAATCATGAGTCAGTTGAAGGTAGACCAGCATGGAAGATCTGGAAACACTGGATGGCCGTTTCGTCCTAGTATGGGACTCCTCAGCAGTGAACATCGACTGTCCTGCACCCCGCGAGATTCGAACCCAGGATCTGTCAGTCTTGCGCCAGGAGCTTAACCAACTAGACCACTGAGCCGGCATCCAATGGTGTTAATGTCTAACTTCAACAAATCCACGATGTTGCGCCACCGTACACCATTGTCTTCAGTGAATTGATATCTCACAACCGACCTGGTTGAACTCCACTGGTAACAGCTTTTCATTTAAACTCCAGGATTATCTCTTGAATTCAGTCACTAGTGAGTAGATGATTATTATCAGAAGGGGTTTTATGGAGATTTTAGAAATTTCACTGATTGAAATCATGAGTTAATTGAATCTAGACCAGCATGGATAACCAATATGGGACTCCTTATTTAACTACTTCTATAAGTAGTATAATAAATTAAATATATAAAATAAATTTACTGGTTTACATGATTCAAATTAAATTAAATTTTATCAGGCGCTTTTTTGTTGTTCTATGTAAACAAGTAATTTTAAAAAAATAACTATCACATGATTTATGATTGGTAGATGGAAATTAGTTCTCCAGGGAGATATACTGTCACTAATGTTGTGAGATAATAATAATAATAATAATAATAATAATAATAATAATCATTACAGTACTTAGTTGTTATGACAAGTTAATTAAATAGTAGAAATTAACTAAAGAAATAAAAACAAATTCCCTTTTTTCTCTCCCATTTTTTTAATTCAATTTCTCCAGTTATTTCGTAGTTTGATAATAAAATACGTGTAATTGTTTTTTGTTTGTCTGAAAACGTAAATGACGTTTTTATCGAGAATTCGGATACGACTATTATTATTATTATTATTATTATTATTACTACCACCATTATTATTATTATTCCTATTATTACTACCACTACTACTGCTACTATTACCATTATTATTATTATTATTATTATTACTACTGCTACTGTTACCATTATTATTATTATTACTACCACCATTATTATTCTTACTACTATTATTATTACTACTACTACTACTGCTACTATTATCACTATTATTATTATTATTATTATTATTATTATTATTATTATTATTATTAATGATAGTTGCGTTATATTAATGTAATTATGATAAACAAAAATTAATAATTATGTCAGATATATTGAAAAATTGAATTAAGTATTAAGGCGAAATGTTAAGTAAAAGCGTGATAGACTTTTGTTTTTTTAAAAAAAAGTGATCTATTTAAAAGAAATTTAATGTTGTCATATTGTTTAATCAAATTAGTAATTAAATAATTAAAGATAAATTATTGAAGATATTGACAGATATTTCCCATTGAAACATTGAAAAAAAACAGCACGAAGTTCAGTGAAAGGATCTCTTCTCAACGAATTTATTATCAAGTTGTACAATCGTATATATATATATCTATGTGAGAATGTTTTTTTGTTAATGTACTAGTTCCATAAGGAACTATGGACACGAATAACTACGATAATGTAATAGAAAGATTGTAATACTAGATTGCGTAATATGATACATAATACAATAGATTTAGTGAGTGTAATAAGATTATTGTAATGGTTTTCAATAGTTGAGATCATGAATCAATTGAAGCAAGATCCTCATGGAAAACCTGGAAGCACAGGACGGCCGTTTCGTCCTAGTATGGAACTCCTCAGCTGTGGCTTGGTTGAAGTTAGACATTAACATCATTGGATGCCGACTGGCCCCGTGGTCTAGTGGTTAAGCACTCGCGCGTGAGACTGATAGGTACTGGATTTGAATCTCGAGGAGGGCGGGATCGTGGATGAGCACTGCTGAGGGTTCCCATTCTAGGACAAAATGACCGTCCAGTGCTTCCAAATTTCCCATGGTTATCTAGCTTCAATTGACTCATGATTTTAACTGTTGAAATTACTAAAATCTCCACATAACCCCTTCTGATAAACTGCTTTTGTTACAATAATTAATGGTCATTATAGGTCATAGAGGTGTAATAGTGAATAAGGTGATATGATGAACATTTATCAATAAAATAATCAGAATATAAGACATAAGTAAGGGGGAATGCAATAACAATAATAGTTATTAAGGCCAAGGTAAATATAAAGATAGGACGTACTTTTTTTGTACGCATAGTTCTGGTTTGAGCTCATGGATGGTAAGATCTTCGACTATTTTTAGGAGATGGATACGAAGAAATCTATGTAGACTTGAACGAATCATATATACAACCTTAAAATTAAACTGTAGATCCGTAGAATGATTACAGTCGATTAAGTGTTCAAGTATGAAGCCCCGAACTGCTTTCCTCTCACCCCTCTAGAACCAAACCAGAACGTGTTCCGGTATCCGAGTTATTATTACATTGACTAAATCTATTGTATTAAGTATCACATTACATAATCTAGTATTATAATCTTTCTATTACGTAATCCTTATTATTCGTGTCCACGATTCCTCATGGAAATAGTACATTAAAAAAAACATTGTCATATAGATATATGCGATTGTACAACTTGATGATAAATTCGTTGAAAAGAGATCCCTTCACTGAACTTCGTGTTTTTAATTTTTAATATTGAAGATATGCTCCTTAAATTCTGAATATTAGTTAAGCTGCTCCCGTAGACCATATAATGTAGGTTGTACACAGTGCATTCATTCATATGAATTTGTGTATAGGTATCAGCATGATAAGTTGAACAAATTAGATTAATATGGGCCATACAATATTCTAAGCATTTATACTTGAAGGATCTGATGATATATGAATTAAGACAATTCTTCTAACCTTTATTAAATTTACGAATGAGAATGAAAATGAAAATGGTGAGCTGCCATTTTTAGATTGCTTAATGAAACGAAATCTGAATGGAATTCTAAATCTATCCATCTATTGAAAACCTACACGCACAAATTGTTATATTGACTTCAATTCAGCACATCCATTCAGTGCAAAGATTTCGCTAGACCTAAATCTTTTTAGAAGAGCTAATGAGATTACCACATCGGGAGAGGATAAACAAAAAGAACAAAAGAATGTAACCAGAATCTTACATTTTATTAGTTTCCCTATGAAGATTATTAGAAGTATTTTAAAACAAGGCGTATCATAATAATTCGAATTAAATACCATGGGTTGGTACTGCAGTCTGAACATACCGTCATGGAACAACAGAAGAACCCCAAAGAATCTTAAAACAACACAGAATTAAAGTATATTACACAACAACAAATACACCTCGAAATACTTTAGTTCGCTTAAAAGAAAAAATCCTCTTCATGCCAACAAAGGACAGCGTCTACAAATTAGGTTCTGTCGATTGCGATCCCTTCTATATTGGAGAGTCATCTTGCAAAATCTTGACTCAAGCCAAAGAACATATTAGTTACACAAAGAAACCACCTAATAATCCCGTAGAACTGGACAAACTTCGAATTAAATCAGCAATAGCAGTTCACGACATTTCCAACGATCACCAAATTGATTTCAAAAATATCAAAATATTACAAAAAGATTTTTCTAAATACAAAGAAAGGAGAGTAACTGAAGCGTTCCATATAATGCTTAGTCCCACTGCTCTCAATAGAAAAAAAGGCCTTACTATACATCCAACTTGGACTATCTATTCTAGCCACCTAGTTTGATATTATTCACAATTCACACTATTATTTTACATACGAATTAAACTCTATCCTTTCTCACCATAAAGTCACACATTCTTCATCCTCAAACGTGCACACATACACAAATTTGCATACATGTCGCTTATAAATCGCCTTGACCGAAATGACATGAAATTGATTCCTTCAGACCCGCTTTTTTGATTATTCATATAATATTCTTGTTGTTCTGCTGTACTATTTAAACTTTGATTAATGTTGATTTGGTTATTTATTCTCCGAAGAAGTAGCATACGTTGAGTCACGAAACGTCATAAAATTTAATTTATTTTTAATTCTTTCACATGCCTGTTGTTTTCAAATACCTACTTACTTACGCCTGTTACTCCTAATGGAGCATAGGCCGCCGACCAGCATTCTCCAACACACTCTGTCCTCGGCCTTCTTTTATAGCTCCATCCAATTCTTGTTCATTTTTCTCATGTCTATCTCCATTTTCCTAAGTAATGTGTTCTTTGGTCTTCCTTTCCTTCTCGTTTGGCCTTGAGGACTCCATGTGATGGCTTGCTTTGTGACTCAGTTCGGTTCTTTCCTCAATGTGTGTCCTATCCACTTCCAGCGCTTCTTCCTAATTTCTTCCTCCACTTGGATCTGGTTTGTCCTCTCCCACAGTAGGTTGTTTCTGATCGTGCCTGGCCAATGGATCCGAAGTATTTTGCGTAGACAATTGTTAATAAACACCTATATCTTCTGGATGATGGCTTTCGTAGTTCTCCGAGTTTCTACTCCATGCAGTATAACTGACTTGACACTTGTATTGAAAATTGTGACTTTGGTGTCGGTTGACAGTAGTTTTGAGTTCCAGATTTTCTTCAGTTGTAAATATGCTGTGTTTTCAAATAAGCTATAAATAATTTGTAACTTACAATGCCTCCAATATTCACTTCATAATATAATTTCAGGGATAAAGGTAATGGGTTCCATTAAAATGTCTTTATTATACAGTTTGATAAAATTCTAACAAACTAATAACTACGAAAATATCATATTCTTATTGAGACTCTAACCCAATACCTTCAATTCAAATGTCAAACACTACCTATTGAGTTACTGAGCTCAGATAAACACTAGACCATTCAATTTTATCTCATTTGTAAGAATTTGAATCTTTCTTCTTTAGTATTAAAGATCTTATGCGCTTGAAGAACAAAGGGAACATGTCCAGACTTCAATAGCAATATCAATAATAGGATACAGGTACATTCAACTAACAACCCCCAAATAGTATGAAATGTAAAATATTTTATTAAACTAATAGTCAGTATCAAAAATGTGCTTGAAAAACAATGATTAGATTATCAGTTTAGGGGTTGTGGAGATTGTTAAGTTTTTGATTGAGATCATGAACCGATTGATGTTAGATCACCATTGAAAACCTGGAAGCACTGGAGGCCGTTTCGTCCTATTGTGGGACTCCTCAGCAGAGCGCATCTACGATCCCGCTCGCGGGATTCGTCCAGTGCTTCCAGGTTTCCAATGATGGTCTAACATCAATCGGTTCATGATCTCAACCAAAAATGACTAGATTATTGAGAATATCGAGACGATTCTTCCAGTATATACAGCAGATATTAAAATGAGATTGATCAACTGTAGTCCACAACAATAACAACGACAAATTCCAAATAAAATATGAAACAGTGATAGTTTTATATCTTACCGATAATATAAAACATTTACTAATTTGTTTTTAAAAAAACGAAAAGAAGAAATTGTCAATTCATTAGTTAATCTCTATGATAATATTATCACCTTACATATCTGAATGAAGTCTATTGCCAAAAAATAAATCAAAGGAATACGATTCATTAACAAATTAATGCACCAACAATCATATTATCATGAAAATGAATGAAGTATGGATCTTATCTTTTATAAAAACTACATCAGTATTTTTATAGCACATTGATAAAAGCTAAACTATAAGTAAGAAGAATTTATATGACAATGAATGTATCGTTAGTTTAATGAATTGTACTAAGATATAAACAACTATAATAATGTAAGGTAATTTGTTAAGATTGTAGAAGTTCTATATTTCAAGTTATGATCATTAGTGAAATCTGTAAGCATTGAATAATTGTTTCTTCCTAGTACAAGACTCATCAGAAGTGCCCACGCACGACCCTATATCTTAGAACTGAACTCAGGGAAATTAGTCTCGCGTATGAAACACTTAATTTCTAGACCAATGTGCTGGGATTCTACTGTGTATGTGTTTTCAATTTCAGTCAGTTTATGACATGACCCATTCCTTATATACAGTCTTCAGTGGATAACTATCTCACAAATGACATGGCTGAACTTTGCTAATCATTGTTTCGCACTAGGATTGCGCTAGATTTTCTTTAGAAAAATAACAATGTGCACATCAAGACAGTTCTACTGCAGGTAGCTAAAATGCTTTTAAAATATTTAACTTGATCAATAACGAGTTCAAAGGATACGTATGTAAAATAGACGAAAATAACAAATTCTTAATTAATATCAGAAGGGGTTTTGTGGATATCATAGTAATTTTAATAATTGAGATTATGAATCAACTAAAGCTAGACCACTGATAGCGCACTGCTGAAAAGTCCAACAGTAGGACGAAACGTCCGTCCAGTGCTTCCAGGTTTTCCATTGTGGTTTAGTTTCATTTAATTCATGATCTCAACTATTAAAATTCCTAATTGACAATGTTGTAACTTACATGTATACAAGTCATCAAAACTAAATCGTACCATTGAAAGCAAGACTAAACAAGCTATATATATATCAGATGGGTTTTTGTTGAGATTGTAGTATTTTCAATGGTTAAGATCATGAGTCAGTTGAAGCTAGACCACCATGGGAAACCTGGAAGCACTGGGCTGACTGCAAGAGGTACTCCTGGAGTTCTAGTGAGAAGCCGTTACCAATGGAGCTCAACCAGGTCGGTTGTGAGATATCAACTCATGGTGTACGGTAGCGCAATTTCGTGAATTGGTTGAAGTTCGACATTAACACCATTGGATGCCGGCTCAGTGGTCTAGTTGGTTAAGCGCCTGGTGCGAAACCGATGGGTCCTGGGTTCGAATCTCGCTGGGGGAGGGATCGTGGATGCGCACTGCTGAGGAGTTCCATAGTAGGACGAAACGGCTGTTCGGTGCTTCGAGGTTTTCCATGGTGGTCTAGCTTCAATTTCACTCATGATTTCAACCAATGAGTAGAAAATACAAATTGGTAGTGAAATGACAGGTATACTAGTTGTGATAAGAATAACCAAGACTTCAATCAGTGTTTCATAATTTGAAGTAGGTAAGCAACTTAGGAAAACAGACATTAAGATAACACTTAATAAAAATGGTGAAAACTGCATAGAAAGAAGTGTTCAGATAATTGAACAGTGAAGTGTATATTTGAAGAGGATAAAGAAAAATAAATATACAGAGAGTATAGAAAGTAGTAATAATGATAAACAAAATCGTTTGCTAAGTATAATTCGTCCAAGGAATAGATAAGCTACTGAACAGATTTATTATGAGCACAAAGACTCAGATCATTAATTCAAACCCTAATAGCTTCTGGTGTGAGACGAGGTCAAATTGTGTAATAAAAGATTGTAGGTATACGACAAATTACTTTATTCTATCTACAACACGGCTATTATCTATCGAATATGACAGAATGGAGCTGTTTTTTTATGATACCCTTTCCTAAACATGTAGGGGGCTGTTCACTAGCTCATTTACTCAGTTGTCCAGTTGTACACCTGTAATCACATCAATTTGTACTTTTACTTATCATATTTATTTATAATAACGAAGAAACACTAGATAGCTTTTCGTTGTAGTATGAGACCCCTCAGCAATGAGCGTCCACGACTCCTCTTTGAATAGAACCCAGGAACTTAAGGTTTAACAGTGAACGGTCAATCACTAGGACAACTGTCTTAGAGCCGGTCTATGCAACTTCAGAATCAATTAATTTGCGATAAAGTGGAAATCCTCCAATACTATTATTGAGAACTGTCTCATTGATTAATTGTCAGAACTTCACTATCCATGACTTCTTGTTAGACTCTAAAGAACGTCTTGATGCAAGTTATTACTGAGGTTAAGCTTATTATTATGTGTTCAACATATACAAATGTCTTGGAAAAATACTCAATACACAACTGCTATGATTAAACTAATTTTGGGAAAGCTGTAAATTGTATTATTAGACATTTATACTACTGTACCCTTATACTATCTTAATTGTGAGTTTCCGTTTAGTGTAAATACTATTGTTGTATGTCTTATCATTCTCAACTTATTTGTAGTTAATTTTGGACCTATCATAGTTTCTATTTTATTTATAGTGAGTTATTGTAATTCCGTATTGATGTAGGTATGTGGTCAAGAAATTACTTCATATTGTATAGATTGTGTCATAGAGCTGAACTGATGACCAATGGGAAAGATATGGGCTTGTTAACTTCCTCTTCTGATTGGACTCCGAGTTGGAAGATGTATGTTTCTGTGTATATATGAGTATGTGTTTGGGAAATCCCTCCTGTATGTTGTTTTCGCATGGCAATAACTACTTGTTTTTCCTTAAATGTTGAGCTAATATATTCTATACTTTCATTCTTTTGTATTCACTTCAATTTTTGATTTCACAGGCGACTGGCATCATTCATTTTGCTTACAGCTTTTGTTTTATAAACATTTCTCGTAATTAGTTAATACTTCACTGACTGCCTTAATTTCATTTTACATAATCACTGAAATTTGATGGCTGCCAAATTGCTTTTGTGTTTTTTTTTTGTTACTACTTGGCATGGCTGGATTAAGATGTTGTTTATCGATCGAAATACATCTCTAGTTTGTCTATGGTTTATTTTTCTCTTTAACAAGTAATCAGTTTTGTGTTTCTTAAACATTGATCTATATAATACATTGAAGTTTGTCTCTACTAAGTTCTTTAGTCACAGAACAACGTTTTGTGCTAGGTAATGAACTTTTATTTTTGATCAGTTAGTTGTACCAAGTCTGTTGGGTACAATTTGGGATATATAACTCATTATCTTAAAAATACTCAAGGCATTATAGTACCACCATCACAATCAAACTGTTGTATTTTTGTAGTTTAGTCGAAGCATCATGAATATGGTAAATGGGTTAGACAGAATAGACTAGGATACTAAGGGTTTTGAACGTAATAGAAGCAACTTGAAGACTGGAAGACATTAAGTTCCCGGTCTTTATTCCTTAGTCACTAAGTCATAAGTGAAATAAGCCATCAGTCCTATAGGCATCTGATGAATTTAATCAGTGATCGGACTAAATAATAAAGACCCGATCATAAGGGACTTGATACGATTTGAAAATAGGATACTAACTTCTTATAATTATCAATAGTGATGAAAACATTAAAAAAAATAAATTCACTTGATGTTGGTGCCTATGAAGACTCAGTAGCTAAGTGGATAATGCTATAGCGTTTGAAGCGAAAGGTACTGGGTTCGAATTTAGGAATGAACATAAACTCTGCGATACAGGTACATCAAGTTGATGAGTCCCAAATAGGACGAAACGTGCATCATAGATCCCACTACTAGCCACTATCCATCTTTGCTTATGAATAAATTGTTTATGATTACAAAACTCTCTGTCTGTCTATCTCTCTCTCTCTCCCACCATATATATCAACTTGAATTATGTACCAACAAAATTATAATTTCTAGGTGTTAACTACAAAGATACAATATATATATATATATATATATAGTGACATAAAAACGTCAACTTAAACGTCTATAATGTTTATAATAATAAACCCCAATCAATACGAAAAACAGTTAAGACCAAAGTAATAAATATTCAATGAGTATACAGTTAAACAACATAGTTGGACACTTAAAAAAAAGCAGCAAAATAAAACATAAAAAGTAATGTGAAAAATTAATGAATATTAATAATCCTGTTTTTGCTTTCATAACAATCAGTACCTTTATAATATACGTTTTTTGGAGGAGGGGGGAGAATACTGGTAACTCTGACGTAAACGTTTGGGGGTGGGTGGAAAACAAGCATTCAATATGTTCAATATTAAATATTTTGTAACTTGGTTACAGTAATTAGTCTATTTGAGTAAGAGTAAGAGAAATAAACCAATAATTAATATAAAGTGTTTAAAAAATATCCTCTTTTTAGTTTTGTTTAATATTAAATGAAGTGAATTCTAACACAGATAACAAAATTTTTGAGATGAAGTTTTGTTCTCTGAGCTGGATTGTTTAGTCGTAGAGCTTTCACTGTCCTTCTGAATGTTCTTCTGAAAGTTCCACAACCAAACCATCCAGCTCAGAGAATAAAACTTTATTAAAATTATCCACCTGAGATATAAATCTTCTCAACTATGAAGTTTTGTTAATAGCTATGAGTAGAATCAAAGATTCACGTTTCATCCTATTTAAAATTTGTCAGTTAGATGTATCTGCATTCAAACTCTTAAAAATGAACTTGAATTTCATCTCTGTTGTTTGAGTTAGTGAGTATTTGGATTCAATAGCTGATTAGATTAAAGTGAAAAGTTGTGGGTTCGAGTTTTGATAATAATATCAACATTGGGATACAGGTAACTCCGCCTGGAGTCCCTCCGGGGGCTACTGCCGGTCCCAAGCCCGGATAAAGGAGGAGGGTTGGGCATGGGGTTAGCGTCCCCATCCCGTAGAAAACTAACTCGCTAAAAAAACGCTAACCAGAAAAAATTATTCAAACCTTTTAAACTCTGCCCTGGGAGTCAGAAGGTCTTCATTTAGAAGAATTATGACGCCTCATGATGAAAGCCGAATTCCTTCGGAAGTTACGAGGCCGATGCCCCTTCTGACAACCAGAGCAACCATTTATTTAGGTACATGGAATGTTCGTACAATGTGGGACACCGGAAGAGCCTTCCAAATTGCTGCAGAAATGAGAAGATACAACCTAGAGGTACTTGGGATCAGTGAAACACATTGGACACAAGTTGGACAACAACGACTAACTACAGGAGAGCTCCTGTTATACTCCGGCCATGAAGAAGAAAATGCACCACATACACAAGGAGTTGCATTGATGCTGTCCAAACAAGCACAAAATGCACTTATAGGATGGGAATCTCATGGACCAAGGATCATCAAAGCCTCCTTCAAAACAAAGAAAGAGGGCATTTCAATGAACATCATCCAATGCTATGCGCCTACCAACGACTACAATGAAGACGCTAAAGATCAATTCTACAATAGGCTGCAGTCAATCATCGAGAAGTGCCCAACAAAGGACCTGACCATTCTGATGGGAGATTTCAACGCCAAGGTTGGAACGGACAACACTGGATATGAAGACATCATGGGACGACACGGACTGGGAGAAAGAAGCGAAAATGGTGAGAGATTTGCAAATCTATGTGCCTTCAATAAGCTGGTCATAGGCGGCACCATATTCCCACATAAACGCATACACAAAACCACATGGACTTCACCGGATCACTCTACACAAAACCAAATCGACCATATTTGCATCAACAAAACTTTCAGGAGGACTATAGAGGACGTGAGAACCAAGAGAGGAGCTGATATAGCATCAGATCATCACTTACTGGTCGCCAAGATGAAATTGAAACTCAAGAAGCACCGGACAACGGGGCAGACAGTATCACAAAAGTTCAATACGGCCTTTCTTCAGGATACTAACAAACTCAACAAATTCAAGATAGTCCTCAGCAACAAGTTCCAGGCCTTTCATGATCTACTCAATGGAGAAGGAACTACTGTGGAGAGCAACTGGAAGGGGATCAAAGAGGCAATCACTTCAACATGTCATGAGGTCCTGGGTCACAAGAAGCACCACCACAAGGAATGGATCACTGTTGATACACTGGATAAGATTCAAGAAAGAAGAAACAAGAAGGCAGCGATCAATACCAGCCGAACAAGAGCAGAAAAAGCTAAGGCACAAGCTGAATACACGGAAATAAACAAACAAGTGAAAAGGAGCATCAGAACCGACAAACGTAAATATGTGGAAGATTTAGCAACGACGGCGGAAAAGGCTTCAAGAGAAGGAAACATGAGACAATTGTATGACACGACAAAGAAGCTCTCTGGAAATCGCCGCAAACCAGAACGACCAGTGAAAAGCAAGAAAGGCAAGGTAATCACCCACATTGAAGAGCAACAAAACAGGTGGGTAGAACACTTCAAAGAACTCTTGAATCGACCAGCGCCACTGAACCCACCCAACATCGAAGCAGCACCCACGGACCTCCCAATCAATGTTGGCTCACCAACAATTGAAGAAATCAGCATGGCCATCAGGCAAATCAAGAGTGGCAAAGCAGCAGGACCGGACAACATCCCAGCAGAGGCACTAAAAGCAGACGTAGCGGCAACTGCAAGCATACTCCACATTCTCTTCAATAAGATTTGGGATGAGGAACAAGTACCAACAGACTGGAAAGAAGGACTTCTGATCAAAATACCGAAGAAAGGCGATCTCAGCAAGTGTGATAACTACAGGGGCATCACTCTTCTCTCAATACCGGGAAAAGTCTTCAACAGGGTATTGTTAAACAGGATGAAGGACTGCGTAGACGCCCAACTTCGAGACCAACAGGCAGGATTCCGTAAGGATAGATCGTGTACAGACCAAATCGCAACTCTACGGATCATTGTGGAACAATCAATTGAATGGAATTCATCACTCTACATCAACTTCATTGACTACGAAAAGGCATTTGACAGCGTGGACAGAACAACACTATGGAAACTTCTTCGACACTACGGCGTGCCTCAGAAGATAGTCAATATCATACAGAACTCATATGATGGATTACACTGCAAAATTGTGCATGGAGGACAGTTGACAAAGTCGTTCGAAGTGAAGACCGGTGTTAGGCAAGGTTGCTTACTCTCACCGTTTCTCTTTCTCCTGGTGATCGACTGGATCATGAAGACGTCAACGTCTGAAGGAAAGCGCGGGATACAATGGACATCTAAGATGCAGTTGGATGATCTAGACTTCGCAGACGATCTGGCCCTTCTATCCCACACGCAACAACAGATGCAGGAGAAGACAAACAGCGTGGCAGCAGCCTCAGCAGCAATAGGTCTCAACATACACAAAGGGAAAAGCAGGATTCTCCGATACAACACAGCATGCACCAATCCAATCACAATTGACGGAGAAGATTTGGAAGATGTAAAAACCTTTACATATTTGGGCAGCATCATTGATGAACAGGGTGGATCTGATGCAGATGTGAAGGCGCGGATCGGCAAAGCAAGAGCAGCATATTTACAACTGAAGAACATCTGGAACTCAAAGCAACTGTCAACCAACACCAAGGTCAGGATTTTCAATACAAATGTCAAGACAGTTCTACTGTATGGGGCAGAAACCTGGAGAACTACAAAAGCCATCATCCAGAAAATACAGGTGTTTATTAACAGCTGTCTACGCAAAATACTTCAAATCCATTGGCCGGACACTATTAGCAACAACGTACTGTGGAAGAGAACAAACCAGATCCCAGTGGAGGAAGAAATCAGGAAGAAGCGCTGGAAGTGGATAGGACACACATTGAGGAAAGCACCCAACTGTGTTACAAGACAAGCCCTCACATGGAATCCTGAAGGTCAACGGAAAAGAGGAAGACCAAAGAACACATTACGCCGAGAACTGGAGATAGACATGAGAAAAATGGACAAGAATTGGATGGAACTAGAAAAGAAGGCCCAGGACAGAGTGGGTTGGAGAATGCTGGTCAGCGGCCTATGCTCCATTGGGAGTAACAGGCGTAAGTAAGTAAGTAAGTGGGATACAGGTGAATTCAGTTGACTAGTTCTGAATAGAATTAAATGAATTAACCAGATTCTACTACTGGTCACTATCAAATGTTCATTTACAAATGATTAGAGCTGGATGGCAATATAGATGCAACCCTTTGAGAATGAATGGATACCAAAAAGAAACTGATTAACTTCAACAGCTGTTAATAAACACTTTTATCTTCTGGATGATGGCTTTCGTAGTTTTCCAAGTTTCCGCCCCATACAGTGGAACTGTCTTGAAATTGTATCAGGAATTCTGACTTTTACTGTTGGCTGACAGCGTTCTTTCATTGTAGATATGCTGCTCTCGCTTTGCCGATCCACACCTTCACATCTGCATCAGATCCACCGTGTTCATCAACGATGCTGTCCAGATATGTAAAGGTTTTTACATCTTTCAAATCTTCTCCATCAAGTGTGATTCGCTTGTTGCATGATGTGTTTTATACGAAAATGTTAAACCAATCAAGGTAATTTAGGTCAATCATCACAATGAAATAGAATAAATCACCACACATAATGGGTAAAAGTACAAGTTGATAGTAGGAAGACAGGTGTACTGATAGCAATAAGAATAATAAAATACGATAACAAAAGTCATATCAATAGTTAAACCTTGGAAATAGAAGGTCAGACGTGGGTAAATAGGATTAGGATAGTCATCACATCTGCATCAGATCCATAGTGTTCATCAATGATTCTGCCCAGATTTGCAAAGGTTTTTACATCCTCTAAAGCTTCTTCGTGAAGTGTGATTTGATTGGTGCATGCTGTGCTGTATCGGAGAATCTTACTTTACCGTTTCTGTATGTTGAGACCTACTACTTCTGAGGCTGCTGCTACACTGGCCGTCTTCTCCTACATTTGTTGTTGCATGTCCGATAGAAGAGCCATATCATCTACGAAGTCCAGATCGTCCAGCTGCTTCCTATCCGTCCACTGTTTTCCATGCTTCACCTCGGATGTTGACGTCTTCATGATCCAGTCGATCACCAGGAGAAAGAGAAAGGGTGAGAATAAGCAACCTTGCCTGACACCGGACCTTACCTCGAACGAGTCTGTCAATTGTCCTCCATTCACTATTTTGCAGTTTAATCCATCAAAGGAATTCCGTATGATATTAACTATCTTCTCAGGTACGCCGTGGTATCGAAGTAGCTTCCATAGTATTATCGTGTCCACGCTATCAAATGCTTTTTTGTAGTCAATGACGTTGATGTAGAGTGATGAATTCCATTCAACTGATTGTTCCACAATGATCCGTAGAGTTGCGATTTGGTCTGTACACAATCGATCCTTAAGGAATCCAATTTCATTAGATACCTATCAATAATATTAGAAGATGGCTATAGAATATCTCAAAAGTATACCACTGTATTCTAAATAATCTATGGATTGAATATCAACCACCAGATTTGTAAGTTCTAGCGTTGATCCCCATTAGAGTTGTGTAAGCAGAGTATCGAAATGTAGCATTAGTACAAAAAAAGTCATTCAATGCTGTTTAGTTTTCAATCAATTTTTAACAAAGATTATCTCAATATAGTAACCATTTAGTTTGTTATTAAGGTGAATATTCAAGAAACTTTCATTCTATATTAACCACAGTCAGTCAGTCAGTGGTCTTGAGTGGTGTTAGAGGTGTGAGGGTGGTTATCACTTCCCGGTTGCCCACACCATGGAAGAATTCTTCTGGAGGTATCTGAAAAAGAAGTGGTCTTAGTGACCACCAGAGAGTGACCGCAGTGCCCAAGGGACAACTGCTTGAGGTCGGTCACACACGACCTTTTTATGGGTAAGTTGTGTGTTAGCTCCGTACTCGTTGAGACCTTACTGCCGGAAACGGATATCCGTGAGATAAGGCGAGGTGTGCACTTTTAGAGTCGACCTATTCTAACCCCACTCCTCCTTGTGGGAAGGCAGCATCGCTGTCATGTTGGTTGTCTGAAGGAAACACCTCACTGCTGTCACACCTCTGTACAGTCAGCAGTACGACTTCGCCTTCGGACTTGGGTTTGTTGCTTTTAGTCTTACCGCTCTTCAAACGACCTTTCTGACATGATAGGACCTTGACGAACGGTTGTTCCAGCCGGTATAGCTCGGTTGCTCCATCACGATAGGCAAGCCCGACCACCACGTTAAGGTAGCAACAACGGTTGGGCTATATTAACTACAATAACTTTTGAACTGACCAAAGATTATGTTTTAGTTTTTCTAAAACGTTTTCTTTTTCTCAAAAGAAGTCACATTTGTCATTTTTATCTTTACATTGACAAATGTTTATTTATAATGAACAACGTTAGTGAAAACAAACGATCTACACCGATGAATCATCATCAGTATTACACATTTGTAATTGTAGAAATACAATGATACATATACATAACTATGTACACATATATGCTGGATATGACCATGCCCTATTTTATTTCTATATGACTATTTACACTACAATTATCCTACTAACTGAGTCATCATAACTAAACACCATAGACAATTATCATTATTAACTATTATTGTTGTTTAAATTAGTTCCAAAGAATTATTTACTAAAATCGTGGCTACTGAACATTAAATATAGACAATCAAGAAACAAGTTGATCATTCCTTTTGTTCTTTTCTTTTTCTTCTTTCTTCTTATTCTACTTGTATTTTTGTTGTTGTGTGATTTTGTGTTGTTCTTCTTGTTGTTTTTCTTCTTTTTTTGGGGTATTTGTCATTGTAATTTGATATTTATTATTATTGTCAACACAAACAAGAAATAACAGCCGATAAATGTAATTGACTGAAGAAAGGAAATACAAGAAGATAGAAGTAATGATAATAGTAACAACTAGTAGAACCATGATATATTTCATGTGACTCGTCATTAAAAGCTTTTAGTTGTATTCAGTTGTCTATGGAAATAGATTCTATAATAAAACATTATTTTGCAAATTACAAATGAACATGAAATAGATTACTTTCTTTTTATTAAATGAAATGCATGGTTGACTTTATAGTGGCTTTACTTCGTTCATCGATCACCTCGATATAACTGTTATAATCATAAATCTCAACGGTGTTTAAAATCAGAAGGCAAAGAGAAAGGGGAAATCACAGTTTATTAGCGGATAATGCAGATCATAAAGCTATAAGTACATCAAGTGAATTTGAAGCAGAGAGGCGGATAAGGATATACGAGCAATCACATAGGCAAATTTATAGTTTGGTTGCATAACGACACAGTAAGTCAAAGCAAGGACTAATTATAGGATTTGAGTACATACATACAAGGGGAGGAGGATGAATCATCGAGTGATATTTAAGCAATCAGCATTTTAGCTCGAGTCTGTCATGTGATCTAGTGATTATAACGTTACAAAGACATATGCGAATTGTTACTGTTCAAATAATATTATCTGTTAAGTAAGTTAACAAAAAGGGCTTAACCAAAATTAACCATAATGGAAATTGGTCATAGGATAGTTGCTATAACTTTTCCAAGATAGAGTTAACTACTTTCAAAAAAGGTTTGATGATTCACAAGCACAAGCCATTGTGTGTTAATTGTTTATAAAGGAAATAGTGTAAAATAGTTTGACAATAATGGTAATCCGTAAACTGATTTTTTCTCAATATTGAGTACTTTTAAGTTGGCATTGTGTTGATAAAATTTTTAATGTGACGGTAGCAACGTCTTTTGTTGTTGTTGGGATAGATCAATCATCTAATGTTAACTTGTATGTGGTAACTTGATTACCCTTATCTAATTTTAATTGTTGTATCCTATTCACTAGTTTAAAGCAATTGGATGACACATAGAGTCTTTATAGCTATTTAAAAACATTTAATTAAATACTGCAAATATATAAAATAATTATCCTACTGTGGGAAAGAACAAACTAGCTTCCTGTTGAAGAGGAAATTAGGAAAAGATGATGGAAGTATATAGGACATACATTGTGAAAATCAGCAAATTCCATAATGAGGCAAGCGCTAACTTGAAATTGTGAAAGGAAATGGAAAAGAGGAAAATCAAAGAACACACTACACTGAGAATTGGGAGCATATATGAAATGAATGAATGGCAACTGGAAACGACTGGAAATAATTATACAGGACAGAGTTGGATGAAGAATGGCTGTGTGGCCTATTTTCCTCGACGAGAGTTAACAAGCGTATGTAAGTAAGTAATGAAATAGATGAAACAAACGAAACTGTCAAAATTCATAAGGCATTTTCACTTCCTCAATGTTAAATGGTTAAAAGTAGTTGATAGAATACTATGGACCTATATTTGTTAATGTTCCTGTGCCCATCAACCAAATTTATTATTAATCTTGATAAAAATGACGTATGCCACAAAATTTGAACACACAGCAACTAGTTCTGATTGAAAAGCAAATAAAGCCATTCAATCATAAGGAAGAAACTGACAACATGACATAAATAAAAAAATAGTCACTCATTAGTTTGAACATCTTGATCTTATACTAGATACATCGCAGGTTAAAATAGCTACCTAGTAATATTTCTGGATACGTATCTAAGTTTTAAGATGGTGGTTTGAGGTAGTCAACAGGAGACGCTGGAACTAAGTTTCGTGCTATTTGGCACTCGCGAGTAAAGTGTACTCGTAATCTTGAAAGAACTGGTGCTCCCTGACGGATTCGGTCTCGTGTCACCCAGCTTCACGGTCAGAGACGTTACCACTGTGCTGTCCGGGAGGCGACCGAACTCCTGTAGGACTGAGATGCATTTACAATTGATTGATCACTGGGTGGTGATCTAAGTTTTGTAGGTTTAAATCCGACTGTTAATTTCGGCTAATTCACGAATAAGTATTTTGGGTCATTCAAGATTAACAGTTAACACAAATCATAAGTTCATGAATTGTTGATGATTGCCTTCAATTATCTAACATTTAAAAGAACACAGTAGTTTTGAGTTACTTCGAACAGTGTATACACTACAGAGTTCAAGCAATACTAAGGACTAGAGAGTATTCTCATATTTGGAAATCATCTTTGTCTCGCTCTCTCTCTATTAGCAACGTTGAATAATACTTGATATCATTTATGTTTTAGTTGTGCACAGTTTGAGTAATACATTAAACATTAATAGAGATTACTATTGCTCAGTGGTTAGTTATCACATAAAAAGCATATAAGCATTTTAAGGTTATATAATTTAGGTATGAACAATATTAGCTTACTTTTGTAATCAGAAAAAGAAAAAGAAAAGAGAAAAATCCAAGTCGTCTATGTGATGTGGTTGACTTATATTTATATAATTGGTATATGATGGTGGTCAGGCATAGAATGTATTTCAGTAGAAGATCGATACGGAAAGAAAGGAAACGGAACACAATTGGTATAACCGATTTACTATATGGTTATCAGATTTTAGTGAGGTGCTCTGTAATTTTGTGCTCAAATACATTCGATTGTCCCCACTGATATTCTCATTCATTAAAGTTTCCATGAAAGAAGTTTATCATAACGTTTTCACATCAAAATGTTTACTGATCATTCATTATCTTTTAATGATTATGCAGGTTTCCGTTGGTTAAACAAAATATATACGAAATTTATACTGTTACTATATGACTTTTTAAAAATCTAATTATTACATTATAATGGTTATCAAAAGGTTAACTCTTGAGAACAAACTTAAATAGATTTACTGTTGGGATTTAATTATTAAAAAGCTGATGTTGAGATGATGGAGAACATTTATGGTTCAAGTGAAGCTTTATTCTCCGACCTGGATAGTTTGGTTGTAGAGCCTTCATCGTTCTTCTGAACAGTATCATCAATCCAAATATTTCATTTCTATTTAAATTTTTCACTGATGATATTGTTCAGAAGAATGATCAAATATTCACGACCAAATCATTCAACAATACTCCATCAAAGAAAAGATTGATGTTGAGTGCATAATTTTTATCAGTATTTATTTCTCAGTAGAAATAGACATACATCCTTTAAATAAAGAAAGTCAACGTAAACTGTTTATGATCGAAATCATGAGTCAATTGAAGCTAGACCACCATGGAAAACCTGAAAGCATTGGAAGGTCGTCTCGTCCTAACATGTGACTCCTCAGCAGTGCGCATCCATGATCCCGCACCCAGAGGGATTCTAACCCAGGACCTATCAGTCTCGCGCCAGGCGTTTAACAAACTAGACCACTGAGCCGGCATCCAATGGTGTTAATGTCCAACCTCAACCAATCCACGAAATTGTGCGACCATCTTCCATCGTACTGAGATAGACACCTGTTTCTACCCGACACGAATTAGCTCCACTGGTCACGGCTTCTCACTAGAACTCCGAGAATTTTCTCACGAAGCTAGTCACTAGTGACACATGGTAATTATCAATTTAGGGGTTGTGGAGATTGTTAAGTTTTTGACTGAATTGGCCGTCCAGTGCTTCCAGGTTTTCCATGTTGGTCTAGCTTCAATTGGCTCATGATTTCAATAAAAAAAGCTCAACAATCTCCACAACCCCAAAACCGCTAAACTGTTTAATTTGTAGTTTACAGTATAAAGTAATTTTAAATAAACAACTATTCAAAACCGGGAAGCCTTAAACAGTTTTAAATTAATGATTGGCAATATAATAGTGGTTAATCGCTCGCGCTCAATTATGATAGATCCTGGGTTCAAACTTCACGAGGCGGGATCGTGGATGCTCACTGCTGAAGAGTACTGCAGTGGGACGAAACAGCCATTCAATGCTTTCAGGTGTTCCACGGTGGTTGAACTTCAATTTACTCATGATCTCAACTATTAAACTTCTTATAATATCCACAAAACCCTTTCTGGTATTAAAGATTATTTGTCTATCACGAGACCTAAATTCTTTTTATTATTTGGATACCTAGGAAGTTTATGAATTCTGTACTCAAACTAAGAAGCTATCCAGTACTTTCCGGTGTTTCGTGACTTTTATGATGTTATCTATTCCCTATGAAAAGTATTTTCATAATGATTTTATTTATTTTTATGTGGTGATAATAACAATATAAGTTGCAACATACATAGTTTTACTTCAAAGAATAAACATTAGTCTGAGATCTAACATCCTTGTAAATTGTAAAAAGACTATTCACTCAAATACATGTTGATGGGTTTGTTTCAAGATCAGATTTTTTGAAGTACTACGGCTAAATAAATAATTAACACCAGATATCAATTCAGTGAAAGTAATCATAATAACTATACTTAGAGTATATGCTACTGTAAAATAATTTTTGCACCTCTTTGACAAAAGCAGAATGGTCGTTTGAATTCTTTCCAACATGTTGTTTAGGAAACTTCAAAAAAGGTTAATTTATTTCAGATAGACACAAGTATCTACGTCAGATAATGGAAGACGGTCGCGCAATTTTGTGGATTAGTTGAAGTTAAACATTAACACCATTGGATGCTGACAAAGTGATCTAGAAGTTCAGCATTCGAGCGCCAGACCAAAGGTAGTGTGTTCAAACCTCTCTCGCAGGATCATAGATGTGCACTGCTAAGAAGTCCCATACTAGAACGAAACGGCTATCCAGTGTTTCCAGGTTTTCAATGGTAATCTAACGTCAACCGATTCATGATCACAATCAAAAGCTTAATGATCTCTACAATCGCATACTGATACTTTAAATTTTGAAGTCATAACTAATTTTAAGATCTACCTATTATAGTTTTATGGTAAATATAAATCTATAGAAGGATAGAAAAAAGGCATATCATCAACTCTGAACATATCGCTCCGAAGTAGTCTTTTTGCAATAATCTACGCAGTTAAAGGAATTGGATCAAACTGAGATCTAATCATAAACGTATGCACTTCTTAGGCACTGGCAACTCACCAACTCAAGTCTCAACTCTGCGTGCATAAACGATACATCCAACCTCTCATCCTTCCTTGGCCCTAATTCCCTATTGTAGTATAATTTGGTTTTTTAAAATTAGTGTTTTGTTATTTTAAACCATAGTCAGTTATTATTATCCTTTGACAATTTTCATGATTATTATACAGTTATTATTATAACCTTTATATTCTTCGTTTTCTTCTTCATATCTATCAAGTGGACAATTATCTTTCATGAATCTGACCCATAAATAATTTTCATACTTATACTCTTCTCTTACCCCTCAATTATTGCGTAACCTCATTTGATAATAAGAGTTTCGAATCAATTTATGATTCAATCTTTTATATCATTCTATATGTGTATATCACTGGACGGCCGTCCAATGCTTCCAAGTTTTCAATGGAGGTCTAGCTTCAATTGACTCATGATCTCAGCTATCAAAATTACTATAATATCCACAAAAACCCCTTCTGATGTATATATATATTTGCCCATTTATTATAATTTAGTTTTGTTGGCTAAAATAAGTATCACTCAGCGTTTGTGCAAATTATTCGTTGACCAAATAGAAATCCTTTTGAAAATTTAGTACATTAAGATTCAAAAGCAAGTCGATAGCTAAGAATATGACTTTAAACATTCATTAAAGAAGACTAGTTGTTTGTTTTGCATCTGAATCTGAAGAACAAAATTATTCAAAACTCTGTTACATTTATTTAACGAATTAACTTAAAGAAAAATGATGGATCATTACTATAGACTGATATCAATCAGTCGGCGGCCTATGCTCCATTGGGAGTAACAGGCGTAAATAAGTAAGTAAGAAACTATAAACAAGTATTTTATCACACGTTGAAACGTTTGCGAAGTAATGACCCAAAATGACTAGATTTAAGAATACGAATTTGTAGATTCCAATTCAGGGGTTTAAACATGACACTTGAATTTTATGATTACCATCATGTATCGAGTTTTGTGTGTACACTCTTAACAAACCATAAACTAGACCAAAACACTTGTTCATAATACTATTTGATTTCGAGAGATTTTCCTTCAGTATGAATAGAAAAATGAATGCATTGTACTTGTCTTGGTAATGTTGGCCTCCCAGTTGATCCTAATATATTTCTGAATACGTTAGTAAATGAAGCAACTATCACAATTTGAGATTAGAGGTTCAGTTGGTTGATGATTCAGCGAGAAAGTCGGCAGTCAGAGGACAAGTAATCGGTTTCCAGCTTGTAAGAGTTACTAGAGTGTCCTATTAAATTTTCTGTTTAAAAGTGCACATAAAATTAAGTGTAAAGTTATTATTAACTAATTTGAAGACCATGATTAAATCACTCCTAGTACATATGTATGACAAAGGGAATAGTGTCTAGTTTAGTCAGTCGCTCGTCATAGGCAAGTTTTGAGCCTCCAGGAATAAACTTATTTAAAGTTCCGTGAAACTTTTCCAACAGTTTACTGTTTTTCTTTGGACAGAGAATCGGTGCTTGCATACAGTGCTTGAGTTTTCGTTATACGGATACTGGTCTAGAATACATTATCATATACGTGAGTGAAGACCCTACATGTTGACCAGAGGGTTCTAAAGCATCATGACGAAGGCATTGGATTACCTTTATATAGCTTCTATACTTTTAATATCAGAATATAATAAAATTTAAGTTATACAACTTGGCGAATACATCAATTTAGGAAACGTCATACTACAGTTCAAACAAAACAGCATGATCTCATCTAATTATCAATCAGTTTATTCCCTGCTATCTTATTTACGAGTAATTTAAAGGAGTATATATAAACATATTCATTGATTAATCTTTTTCCATGCTTCAATATTATCTAATATGTCATGTATCTGAGGCGAAGACGTGTGAAATTGACTTCTAAAGTGTTCTATCGGTTTTTCAATGCCTTTTTTTTAATGCTTCACTTAATTCACTTTCTATGAATCATCATTAGTACAATACCATATAAAACAAGTATCTAGGTAAGTTATATAAAATGTTATACTTTTTCCAAATTATTTCATTCTAAATGTCTATCTTAAGAATAGACTGATTTGCATGTCTTGTTTTGTTATTATTTAAATATCTATCTGCCTAATTATTCATGGAAATTCCTTTAACTTGGTGTTAACCAGTACTGTGAATAGATTATCATATATTAAATAATATGATTTTGTATTTCGAGTTTGGAATTTGTTTTTGGTTGATTTTATGATGTATTAGTTGTGCATATATTAATTTGTTAATCTTGAGGGAACCGATGATTCCTGACAGATTCGATCACGTGTCACCCAGCTTCACGATCAGAGATGTTACCACTGAGCTATCCTGGCCACGTCTGACCTCCTGTAGGAGTGAGATGTATTTACAATTGATCGATCACTGGGTGCTGATGAATATCATGCGTGTCAGGTTTTTCTTAGTACAGATTGAATGCTATCGATCAAGTTGCAATGTAGCCACTAGTCTGTATGACTCAACATAGCATGCACTATGTTGAGATAAGATGGTGGTTGGATGTAGTCAACAGGAAACTCTGACATTCATCACCACCAAGTGATCAGACAACTGTCAGCATTGGTACTAGATAAATGAACTGAACAAAACAGGTGACTTGTGAAGGAATTTCAGTATATGAGTGCTTTATATCATGGATGGAATTCAGCTAGAGATTTCGTAAGTGAAAAAACAGAGCTTGTCTCTAGCGGTTTTGTAGTAGCCTGAAATTTTTCATTGATGCACCTTCATGACTTGGCTATGAAGTAACCGTGGTAGCCTAAGATTTCATGATAAAAACATCCTGCTTCAACCACCAGGTTATCATTCTTTGTTTATCCCGTGATTGGATTATGTACATGAGCTGTAAAAACCGATTGCTTCTTTTTAAGTGAATCGCCGGTTGAATTTCATCCATAATATCATCAACAAATTAAACTGTTCATCGCGGTGTCAGTATTCTGCGGTTACTACATTTAAATGAATAACTGTTCTGTAGAGCAACGACTAACCTAAAAATAATTTATAAATCCGTTTACTTTGCCAGGTAACATTGGTAATGATATATTGATGCTAAGTTATTCTACAAATAAATTTATTATTGAGCCATAATCATGGAAAACAAAAGTAAAAGATGGTAATAAAATATTGTTTGAACAACACAGCACTATACTATAGAATGTGATTGTCCTTCTTGGCACAATGCCATCTAAATTAGTAGATACACTGTATGATCAGAAAATCTATCAAAAGCAACGTAGAACCTGGTTAATATGTGTATGGGTCGTGGATGCCCACTGCTAAGGAGTCCTACAATAGGACGAAACGGCCATCCAGTGCTTCCACTTTTTCCATGGTGGTCTAGCTTCAATTGACTCATGATCTCAACTGTTGAAATATGTGTATCAGTTTAAACTATCACATCAAATCAACACAGCTTTCCGACATTCTGAGCAATAATGACAGAGAAGTAGTAGAAATAGTTACAACATTAGTTGTATTAGAAAACATTCATCGTGAATTATATGATATGAGAAGAAATTAATTGATTGTATAAAAATATAAGGATAAACGAAGAGTGAATGCATTCGCTTAGCTGCGACTGATTCTGTTACATATCACTAAGCCTCTCTAAATACTGGTTATTTAAACTCGTAATGACTAACAAATCACCAAGAAGCATTCGATCATATGTTGGTTAGGGCCCTATGTTAATTTAATTTTACCAACTCATTGTTAAAATTGATCAGCAAAAATTAATGGAGTCAGGTTATCTGCTAATTAGCACTTATTAAAATGGTCTGTCTGAAATTTTGAATTACTGAATGATGGATATGCGAATCTCAAAAGAGCATCGATTGCGTTAAAACTAAACATTAGTTATGCTGAAGAGTTGAATTAAATTTGGTGCTTCCTTGTCATTAAACATACAGCATTAAAATTAGTAAACGTTGTAGAATATGTGACATAAACTTCAGAAGCGAACATTAGTGGAAAATCATTGATTTACATTTGCTTCAAATGAATTTTTTAAAAAAGAAACTACATGATTATGTAACCGATGTTGGAGATGGTTGAAAGAAAGTTAGGGGCATCCAAACCAAAACGTGGCATCAGTGCTTGAAGTCACTAACTTGTAGTCTGAGCCATGTTGGGAGATGCAGACTACTTGGTTGAGGTCAACGTGACTATCGTAACCAATGGTTGGAGACTCTGGGTGACGTGGCTTAGAGTCGATCACAATGGCGTAGGTTTATACACTCTCTGTCTTCTCTTAAACTATGAGATTAAAATCGCTTCATATCTTTCTTTCTACGAACTAATTCTTTCTTCCTGTACTATATCCCTATATGCAATCTTTCTTTTATATATTACCACCTTTGAACTAACTACTTTTATGAATCCGGTGTTCATCTTGTTGTGTTAATGAGGTATGGCAACTTGGATTGATGCATATATGTGCCAGGTCCTACGTTGTAGCTGACTGACATAATTATGTTCTTGTTTTTTTTTAAGTTGTCAATCATCCACCGTAGTTAGACATTAACACCGTTGGATGCCGGCTCAGTGGTCTAGTGGTTAAGTGCTTGCGCGCGAAGCCAGTAGGTCCTGGGTTCGAGCCCCGCGTGGTGCGGGATCGTGGATGCGCACTGCTGAGGAGTCCCATACCAGGACGAAACGGCCGTCCAGTGCTTCCAGGTTTTCAATGGTGGTCTAGCTTCAACTGACTCATGATTTCAACCTGTGAAAATTTCTAAAACTCTCCACAAAACCCATTCTGACATCCACCGTAAATTTCCTACACATGTGGTGTGTGCTACTTATGTTGATATAAGTAATATATAGCTCCAATAAAGAATAAAATATCTGGCAGCCGAAGATTGAAAAGATCGAGGAGGAAAGAACGAAAACAGAAAACAATTGGTATGGAAATACAAGAACAACAAAGTCTGAAACAACTAACAAACATTTTGCGAATGAATTATTGAATTATGGTTTTTCTATTTTATCAAGTAATTCTGTAATTTTATCCTAAATACAATTAGTTATTCTCATTTGTGTTCTCGATCACTACACACATATTATTGCTTAGAGAATAAGAAGATTTTTCGGTAAGACTATAATTTATGGACGACCTATGAGCGATGCTAAAGTGTCCACCTAATATCTAGGATCAAATGAGGGTTATAAATTAGTGTGAGGAATTCGAATGATGATTTACAATTGATGGTTAAGATTAGGAATTAGATTTAAGGTTTTCATCACGAACTGACATAAGTTATAATGCCAAAACACTGTTTAGCCAAACGGATGAATGAATTTCGCGTCAAAATCCAAGACCTATTATCTTATACCTGATTGGTTCATTTGTCAATTATAGTTTTGCCGATTTTTCCCAACTATCTATGTAAAAACCACTTAGAAATGTATGATATTTCCAAAAAATGTTAATGATGTTCACATGTCGTTCCGATGGAATTATTCATTGTTCTTTTTAAAATCTGATTAAGATCATTTTGTTTTTTATAGCAGATCAACTATGTTCTTCTTGTATTACACAATTTATCTTACCAGAATGGAATGTAAAAACAATGATATATTCCCTTTATATATTTCATATAGGAATTCATTTTATGTAAAAATAGGTGTATCTTTGAAATTGAAATCATGAATTAGGAATTATAGTTATGAATGTCCAATTGATTGAATATATTACTATCAAAAATTAAACAGTATGATATAAAACAACTGTTGAATATTTAAGCTTAATCTATATGATCCATCATATGATCAAGATCATAATACTCAATTCAGTAGTGTAATAATTTACCAAGGATCTTCCTAGATTGTTATAGAGAAGAAAATATAGATGCATAAGCAATGTATGTATATTTATATAGCCAATTGTAACACTATACAGATATTGATAAGATACTGATAGGGATTTATTATTGCGTAAAAATCATATATATTCAGATTTAGGTAAGTAGATTTCTTTGTGATATATTGTACTCTGACTATCTGTGAGTTCAAGAATTCCAGTTGATTTATAATTATCTTGATCATGTGTCACTTGCATTGTTTAAAAGAACTTCTTATAGGAACTTTTGAATTCAAAGTTCATTGTATCATGAGCAGTAATAGAATTTAAGATAAATGTTTGGTCGAAATTGGGATAATCCAATAAAACACACATGATGTCATATGTTCCTAATATAACCTGTAAGCTATTAGATCATATATCCTTGGTAGAATCATTAGTTTTTCAAAGCTGAAGTGAAACATCCAATTAGTTCTTGTTTATTTCTAGTAGTTCTTTAGTTCATCTATATACGTGTAAACACGTGTACCTAAGCATGACCAACTGCTATAACTTATGAACCTGTGTGCCCTGTTTATTGGATAACGCAACGATACTGCCAACCAGAGAGTAGCGAATTATCGATCGGACCAGTGACGCATAAAACGCGTACGAGTAGTCTAGAGTCCTGATTGGTCCAGAACACCAGTCTCAGCCTCTGAGATATGAATCATGTATTTCAAACATACGGGGTTTATATACCAATCAAACAGACCCCAACGTAACATTAAGTAGAAAATTACATTTGTACCATATTTGGCCAAAAGTGGCTGTGAATGAGAGAGGTGGTGACTGACATACAAGGAATAATTCAAGAAAGGTAAATCGTATAATAATAGTTCATAGGTCAAAATGAACAGTTTAGTTACATAACAAAAATATACTCATGGTATTGATCCATAATTGGATCGCAAAAGTTACCATTCATTATTCTTATCACGATATAACACTAATCAGGTGTGTTTTTAAACACTATAAACAAGCATCTACTTTAAATTTCATGATTCTGAAATTAAAACCAAATCAATAAATACGTTTTACCCTTTTGTATGTTGTATTTATTCATTAACGACTTCACTAATTAGCAGAAAACTGACTTAATAAGTTATTTTTTCTTCGTATCTGTCAACTGAACTATTATCTGGCCCATACATTATTTTCTTCCTTACCATTTGATTAATACATAACTTCATTTGTTATTTAGTCTCGAATCCATTTTTGTGATGCCATAGTTTCTATCGTCCTATCGACATGAGAAAAATGAACAAGAATTGGATGGAACTAGAAAAGAAGGCCCAGGACAGAGTGGGTTAGAGAAAGCTGGTTGGCGGCCTATGCTCCATTAGGAGTAACAGGCGTAAGTAAGTAAGTAATAGACCTATATTTTCCATATATAACTATATATACAAATATACAGCTTAAGTGAATAATTTCGTTGAAAAGAAAATTCTCTTGGTTGAATTCTCCATTTTTCTTATTCAATAACACTATGGATTATTTTAATTATCTAAAAAAACTTATTTGTTTTTAGAAAATATTTAGAGTGAATTAAAACAGTCATTCAAAACTTATCAATTAGAGATATTTTTTAAATAAATTTAAATGGAAGTTAAATGGTTGATTTAGTTCACCTAAAGCCCCTCTGGGCCTACTGTCAGTCCCAAGCCCGAATAAAGGAGGAGGGTTAGGTATAGGATTAGCTACCTTATCTCTTGGAAAACCAAGTCGTTATATAACGCTAACCAGAAAAAATAATTCAAACCATTCAATCTCTACCCTGAGAATTAGAAGATCTTCATTTAGAAGAATTATGATGTTTCATAATGAAAGCTGAGTTTCTTCGGAAGTCACAGTGCAAATACTCCTTCTGACAACTAGAGGAACCATTAATTTAGGTATATGAAATGTTCGTGGGTTGGATAATGTTGGTTGTCGGCCTATGCTCTATGGGGTATAACAGACGTAAGTAATTAAGTAACAATAACTAAAAGACATAAATATTGAAAATCTCTCATTTTCTTCCGTTTATATTAGATGGATTATTCCAGACATTCAGTTTTTGTTAACATTCATATTTTCACTTGTTGTCGTTGTTTTAATACAAAATAAATTACATGATTTTTAAATTTATTAAATAGACCATTTTGAATATTTCCTTTGTTAATATCTATCAAATGGACAATTAGTTAACCTTAACATTTTTTTCTTTAGCCGATCATTATATAACTTCTTTTCAGTATCTGATTTTCATGTCTTGACAATAAACGGCTTCAAGTGTTTTACTTCATTAGTACATTTGTTATCATACAAAAAAAACAACACTATTTTAGCAAATAAAATTGACTATCAATGCAATTGTACAGCTTAAATAAATGAAATCATTGAAAAAGGATATTTTCTTTACTGAATTAACTTCTTTTCTTTTTCAGTGACATAATGGGTTGTTTTCGTTAGTTAATAAATAGATAACAGTTAGTAAAATGAAAAGTGTATCTTGGATGCAGTATTTAATACATAAAACACATTATGATAACTGCTCTTTCTACAAAAAAAGTTAATATAAGGTGAAATGAGAAAGCTGGGTAGACTAAGGATATGTGAAAGTAAATGTTTGTAATACGGTTCACTTCACAAGTTTAACTACAGCTAGAATAGCAATTTTGTGGAATACAAGGAATTCATTGTATCTTATTGATTTTTCTTCATCTCACTACATGTTAATAAGTTTAGGTACTTCGATTTCCCAACATAATTTGAGATATGTAACGATAAATAATTTATCAATATAGATTGGATGTTCGCGTACGAGACCGAAGGTCCTAAGTTTGAATACCGCGTGCGAAATCATGAATAGCTACTGCTGAGGAGCTGCGTACTCGGACAAAATGGCCATCCAGTGCTTTCAGGTTTTCTGTGATGATCTAGCTTAGATGGGCTCGTGAATTCAACTGTTAACATAATTTGTCATTTAGAATGTAAATGTTGTAACTTTGAGTCCGGCTTGCTATCACGTGATTTATTTGCCTATTGAAATACGACTTATACAATCTTAGCACTGTGTCAAACCAATGACGTTCATCCAGTATGAGCAGCCAAGAGTACTTATTGGTCCTTTGTTCGCCTAACCTGTCCAACTGAGTCCAGAACACCAATATCAGTTTTCACTATGCGAGCTATTTATTTCACACATACTTGGTTTACATACTAATCAAACAGACCTCATCAAACCATAAATTAGAAAATAACTTATATACAAGATCAAGCCAAACAGTGGCTACGAACGTGGGAGATGGTGACTAATAAGCTGAATATAATTTAGGAACAGTAAAACGTATAATAATAATAATAATAATAATAATAATTTATAGGTCAAAATGAAGCTGATAGTAAGAGGAATATTACTTCTCTACTTACTTACTTACGCCTGTTACTCCTTATGAAGGAGCAAAGGCCGCTCACCAACATTCTCCACCCAACCCTGTCTTGGGCAACACTTTCCAGCTCCTTCCAGTTCCTATTCATCTTTTTCATATCTGCTTCTATTATCCGACGTAATGGGTTCCTTGGCCTTCCTCTTTTCCGCTTCCCTTCAGGATTCCATGTTAGGGCTTGCCTCGTGATGCAGTTTGACGATTTGCGTAATGTATGTCTATCCATTTCCATCGTCTTTTCCTAATTTCTTCTTCAGCTGGAAGTTGGTTTGTTCTCCCCCACAGAAGGCTGTTGCTGATGGTATCCGGCCAATGGATGTTGAGTATCTTGCGTAGACAGCTATTTATAAATACTTATACTTTCTTGATTGTGGTTGTTGTAGTTCTCCAAGTTTCAGCTCCATACAGTAGAACTGTCTTGACGTTCGTATTGAAGATTCTCACTTTGATATTGGTTGAAAGTTGTTTTGAGTTCCATATGTTCTTCAATTGTAGGAATGCGGCCCTTGCTTTGCCAATCCTCGCCTTTACGTCTGCATCTGAACCTCCATGTCTATCGACGATGCTTCCCAGATATGTGAAGGATTCTACATCTTCCAGAGTTTCGCCATCAAGAGTGATTGAATTGCTGTTCTCCGCTTTGAATTTGAGAACCGAGGTTTTCCTCTTGTGTATGCCGAGGCCTACTGATGCAGAGACTGCTGCTACACTGGCTGTCTTCATCTGCATCTGTTCGTGTGTAGGTGATAGGAGGGCTAGGTCATCTGCGAAGTCCAAATCGTCTAATTGGTTCTGAGCTGTCCATTGTATTCTGTGTTTTCCTTCAGATGTCGAGGTCTTCATAATCCAGTCGACCACCAGAAAAAAAGGGAAGGGAGAGAGTAAACAGCCTTGTCTGACTCCGGTCCTTACTTGGAATGCATCTGTCAGCTGTCCTCCATGCACTACTTTGCACTGTAGTCCGTCGTATGAGTTCCGGATAATATTGACAATCTTCTCAGGAACTCCGTAGTGTCGAAGAAGTTTCCATAACGTTCTCCTATCCACACTGTCAAATGCCTTTTCATAATCAATGAAGTTGATGTATAGTGACGAGTTCCACTCAACTGATTGTTCGACGATGATTCGTAGTATATATAGGCATACATATTCTAGTTACCGAACAGTTATATAATAGGAATACATATTAGTCCATTAATAGTTCTCAGAAATTACTTGTAGTTTCAACAGGGTTTCATAAATGCTCAGAGTGACAGTTCTTTTTATGTAACGAGTAAAAAAATCTTATTTTCAGTTTTACAACTTTCAAGTGAATTACATAATTAATACCGAGACAATACTAAGTGTATTGATGTTGTCATGGAAGATAGTGAAGGTTTTTTTTAATAATTAAACCACCCAGTTTAATGAATGACAATATCAACAAAAATTACTGACCAACCAAATAGTTTAATTTAATATTCAGTCGTGTAATTCTTTTTTTTTAACACTTTGACTGACAGTTAACTACTACTACTATTACTATTACTATTACTGTTACTATTACTATTACCACCACTACTACTACTATTATTATTACTACTACTATTACTGCGTGATTCAGACCGACTTTTCATTGTAAAATACGAATATGGTATAAAAACAAAACCAAAAAAAAGTCAAGTTGATGACTGATATGTTTATATGTATAGAATTGAAGTAGAAAAAAAGAAAAGAGAAAAAAAAGAAAATCTGTCATTTGTTTTAACTGATCTTATATACCAATTCATAATCTTTTTCCGCGAAGTTGAAAAATAATTGTATCCAACCAACTGGATTTTTCTCACTCAAATTTCTTATTCCATTTTTAAATTTAAATACATCTGTGGATGATTCTTTTTCCTTCTCAACAACAAAAAAATTCAATTATTGGAAATTGTTATATCTTGAAGGTTGTTTTCTTAATATGCCGCGTATAACTCAGCACTAGAACACCAAAACCCTTCCGAGTCGCAATAAGAAGACAGAAGACTAATGAAAGGAATATTATTCCAAACAGTGTCAATTATAGTACAAAATTGTCAGGTATTTATAGTTTTTACTAAGAACGAAATCATCATTACAGTCCGCCAATCTGCATACAGGGGGTTAACCGCGTTGTCCAATCAGGAAACTACGAGTAGGAATTCTAGAATATTCTACCAAAAGATGATTGGATGGGATATCTTCGGCTCCTTCTGAGCCTACTACAGCTTCCTCGAGTTCATCCGTAGTCCGTCGTCACAGAAATAAAGATTTTTCCAAGTTGAAATTTCATCATTATTCTTTTATCTTGTCTTTATCTGGTCACATTATATTGTCTCCTTACTTTTATATCTTTTATAGGATGAATGAGATAAAGTTACTGGGGAGGGGGGTTCTAATTTGGAATTAATATAAAAAAAAAACAATTGACAAAATGTAGTAGAAATTTTAGTAGTTTTATTTGTGTTACTAACAGAATAAATCACTTTGTTTTAAACATTCTCACAAATTATCACTTGCTTACTTATGACTCGTCGAGGACAATAGGCTACCCACCAGCACTCTCCATCTTATTCTGTCCCGGATAATCCTTTCCAAGTGTTTCCATTCATTACTACTCACTTTTGTCGTATATACTTCCAATTCTCGATGTAGTGTGTTCTTTGATCTTCTTTTTCCATTTCTTTTCACAATTCCATGTTAGCGCTTGCTTTACGATGTAGTTTGAGGATTTCCATAACGTGTGTCCTATCTACTTCTATCGTTGTTTTCTAATTTCCTCTTCGAAAGGAAGCTGGTTGTTTTTCTCTTTTACAGTAGGCTATTGCTGATGGAGTCCGGTCAACAAACACTGAGCATGTTGCGTGACCAGTGGATATTACACACGTCTGGAGTAATACAGCTATCACCAATGACGTTCATGAATTAGGTTTGAAACGTGTACCATAATATCCTGACTCATTAGTCTAACAGTCAAACACTCTTTGGCAGAACTATAAACCTTGTGTTGAATCCCTGAAAGTGTCATGGGTACACACCAATGTCTGGTTTTCCCTTGTTTTTAATAATACTTCATCTGAGCTTATTCTGCGAAAAATATCATATAAATTATACGAATCATCAATAAACTCTTACATCTCTTTGATCACAAATCTTATTAATCCGTTGTTTTCATTCATGTATTTAGGAAAAGAAGATCAGTTTATTAGATATAGTACAGGATAACAAACTGATGAACATTTATAAAAACAATACATTTTGTGATCTGTTGTGACCGGATTAATACTATGAATATAAGATTTTTAAAAAATAGCTATGAGCGAACCCTTTAATGAATTTTTATTTGAAGCAACTGATATATGACATATAATAATGTGTTTAACAAACGTTTCATCAAATATATCATTACTAGTACACGTGATGTTGAATCAGCAAGATTAGTGGTCACATTTCAACTTGATCCATAGAATTCAATCAGCACTAAGAGGGACCTGACATACATAACCATGGTCACTACATAGTGATCAATAAATTATAGATACATTTAAGTCCTACAGAAGCTTAATGGTGACCTAGATAACTCAAAGATAACGTTTCTGACTGTGAAATAAGTGACACACCGTCGAATCAGACAGGGAGCATCAGTTCCGAGTAACAATTACTTTACTAACGAGTGTGAAATAGTACGAAACATAAACCCAGAGTTTCAACTACCACCTGTAATTGTACCTTGTTAATATTCTGTATTATACACAATCTACAAAAATGCATTAAATATATCTATCCAATAAACTTGTAACTACCTATTCCATATTACCATCATATGTAATAATAAGTTGAAATGTTCTTTATGGAAATCTTAATTGAAATCAACTTCAAAGATGAAATTACAGTAGATGAACTAAATGAGGTAAAAGAAAAAATAACAAAATAACAAAAAAGAAATTTTATGGAAAAATATTTAATCAATATGGAGCTGAGCAAATCAACTATGAATGACCTTGTATTGTGATCGATTAAAATGAAAGTTATCTTTCAATGTATATTCATTGTCAAGAAAGAGAATGAATTTCTTAAGAGAGAAGAAACATTTAAAAAAAGAAAAAAAAAGTAGATTTATCATAATAATTTTGATGTAAATATGAAACTGAAAATTGATTGAACTTCTGTTGATTTGCTGCTGTTTTACATGTATCTCCTCATTGTTATTTAGAATTGTAATTGATTAGTCTCTTGTTGGCATTGGTAAATTGCGGTCCTAAATAACAATGAGAAGATACAAGTAAAATAGGATCAAATAAATTTCAATTTCACCCAAATACACAAGCAGGTGGTTATTAGGGTTTAGTAGATAAGTGGATAACGTGGATAACGTATTTGAAGTGGACGGTATTAGATTCGAGGCCCAGGAGTAAACATCAACTCTGGGATGTAGGCTCACGTAGATGACGAGCCTCAAATAGGACGAAACGTGCATCCTGGATTCCACTGCTAGCCACTATCCATCTTTACTTATTGAAATTATGTATTTTTTTGTCATAAAGAATCACTAAGAAATTCATTAACCCGTGACTTGATAAACTTTCTACAATATATATATATATATATATATATATATATATATATTGTTGTTCAGTAGACTTGAAAGTATTTGGACAAGGTTTTGTAATTACACCTGCAACCTTACGTGGAGAGTAGGCCACCGACCAGGATTGTACAACCTACTCTGTACTCCGCTTTCCTTCCAAGTTATTTCCAAATGCTGTTCGTTCTTTTGATCTCTGTTTCTGATTCGGGACTCATTATTTTCTCTTCCCTTCAGGATTCCACCACTTACTTAAGTCGGTTACCTTTCACGGAGGAGAATAGGCTACCCACTTCCATTCATCATCTTACTCCGTCCAGAGCAATGCTTTCCAGTTGTTATCCACTATTTTCATGTCTGCTTCCAATTTTCCCCGTAGCATGTTCTTTGATCTTCCTCTTTTGTGTTTCCCTTCATGATATCAATTTAGGAAGTGTCTCGTGATGTAGTTTGATGAGTTCAGTAATGTATATCCTATCTACATTCATCATTTATGAATTTCATTTCGTTTAGAAACTGGTTTTTTCTCTACCATAGTAGGTTGTTACTTTTGGCATCCGGTCAGCGAACATAAAGCATGATGTACAGACAATTGTTTATAAATACTTTTACATTTTTGACGATGTGTGTGGTAGATTTCAAAGTTTCATCTCCGTACAATAGAACTGTCTTGACGTTTGTATTGAAGATTCTGACTTTGATGTTGGCTGATAGATAAATTTTTTGAGTTCCATATGTTCTTCAGTTGTAAAACTGCTGTCTTTACCTTGTCAATCCTTCCGCTTAATGTCTTCATCAAATTTTCCATGTTCATCGATGATGATGTTCAGGTACGTGATTATTTCTACCTCTTTCAGAATTTCTCCATGAAATATGATCAGTTCGGTATTCTTTGTGTTGTATTTGTGAACTATGTTTTCTCCTTTGTGTATGTTGTTTGAATTTTGGAATGAAGAAATTCAAACAACTTATTAATAAGAAAACAATTGCAAAAGACCACCAGAAGTCACTTATCTACTCTGTTCTTATCTGTTATGACTTTATGTCCGGCTTTTTATCACGTGATTTATCCACCAATCAAAATACAACTTATACAATCTTAGCACTGAGCCAAACCAATGACGTTCGACCGGTATGAGCGTCCTTATTGATCCTAGGTCCGCTTAGCCCGTCCACTTGAGTCCAGAACACCAAATACCAGCTTCCAATAGGCGAATCGAATCGAATAGTTTATTTCAGACATACTGGGTTTATATATCAAACAAACAAACCACAATGCACCATAAAATACTAAATAACACTTGTACACAATAAAGCCAAAAGGTAACTTAGAACATGGGAGGCAGTAGTTAATAAACTGAACATGGCTTAGGAACAGTAAATCGTACAATGATAAATTATAGGTCGCAATAAAGCTTATCATAAGAGGAATATAAATATACATAATCTAATTATTGAATAGTTATACCATAAGAATGTATAGATAATATTAGTCAATTATTATATCTCAGAAGTCACTCGTGATTTAATCTTCTCTGGGATATAACATTAACAGTATTTATTATACTTACACATAAAACACGAGATCTTAGTAACACGTAACATTTATGAAATGGAACTTTATTGTGGTCATTTTTTGTTTTCATATCACTTTTTAAAAACTTAAACAGTCCGGATTGTTTAAACTTAACTTTCAGATATTCCATCAGTTGAATTCACAATGAATAGTCTACCTGAAATCTTAGATCTATTTCATCGAAGAGTGTTAAATACCATGTTACCCAGATAACGTTTATACAGGTTGCCTTGATACCATTTAACATAAAACACAGATTTTTTTCACACATTAAGTATAAAATTAACATTTAAGTTTTAAAAAATATGTAATTTAACAAATGGATAAGACATTTATGTATGTATCTATGTATGTATGTGTGTGTGTGTGTGTGTGTGTTTGACAAAAGACTTTACTGGTATCTATTCATGTCAGGTAGTTGCAAGTTTCTTAATTTGGATTCTTAAACATGAAATAAAATAGTTTAACAAAGGAAACATTAAATTCATGAATTTTATTTTATTTTTTTCCTAATAATAATCATCATAAAGGGTAAATGTCACATATCATCATAGAAAAACTTGTCAAACTATTATGTAATCTCTTTGTTCATTCGAAAGGGAATAAACTAAATGTCAATGCATAAATGTGAATTATTCACAAATATATGGATTGTAAAATAAGTAATTAAGGAAATTTTAAAGTTTAATATTGTGAATTTGTGAACAAAAAAAAGTCATCTATCTACATATCAGATATATTGGTATTAAGTTTTGTATCTAGCCTATGGGAAACTGATTGAGATTTCTTCTAATATTAAGAATATTCAATAGAAATGATTTGATACATAATATTCATTTATTTGAACATATAAATATTGGTAGAAGGAGGCACCAGATATATATATGCTCCACGCAAAACAATAAAAAGAGAAAAAGAATGTAAGGTGCGTATAAGAAAAAAAAGCACAATAACGACCACAGATTAGTGTATGGCAGTGTAATAATAATAATAATAGTGGGGGAAATGGAAAGGTACAACCACAAGAAATCTTTCAGTTAAGGAAGTTACAACAACATTTTATGAAGAAAATAAAAGAAGATTACACCAGGATTACCACTGGCTTCTATTCTGAGCAATTTCTTATAACGTCTCTAGCCACTGTGTTGTACTATCTCTCGGACCCCATCCAGGGAGTCGAAAAGGACCAACTGAATCCAGCACTTTGTAGCTTTCTTTCATACCGCGACACCATATCATACACTGACCACCTCTCCGCTTTTTCCAACCAGTCTCAGTGTTGGCAAATAATGCACGACGTGGAATCCTCTGGGACGACATTCGTAGAACATGTCCAAGCCACCGAAGTCGATGTTTCAACATAGTGACATCAATTGCATTATCGTCTCTGCGTCTGAATACAGTGCCGAACCTCTGCATTACTGACATGGTGTTGCCACTGGATGTCATCAATCCTTCGGAGACAGCGATGATGAAACACAGAGAGTCGTCTTACATCCTCAACTCAGAGAGGCCAGGTTTCACAAGCATAGATCCGACCTTTTACAGCCAGACTGATATCATGAAGGCGCAAATGATGGCCCAGATTGACATAAGCCGCTCTGGATCGATGGCCAAGTTGAAGAGGAATGGTGAGATTGGGCAACCCTGTTTAACCCCACTTCATTTAATAGGTATTCACGAAGTGAACGAAAACAATAAGAAATTAAGAGTTTAGGAAATGCTTAATATTGAAGAATATAAAATCAAGAAAGAAAAAAAGTAACTCTTTATATGTATAAATGAAAATAAGGTGAGAAAACAGATAATCAAGTCATGAAGCAATCAGTTAAATAATAACAGAAGTTAATGTGAAAATATGGATCAGAAAAGTCTTATCTCGGTCAGTATGAAATATTATTAATTAATAACAAAAAGGAAATAACCTGGTTTTCCTAATAGATGAGAAATAGGTAATTGAATAATTAAGGATAGAAGATAAAATTTCGGGTTTTTAAAAAATGAGTTACAATTAGTTTTTAAAAGTTCTGTTGTAGCCTAACCTAGCTAAGTGTTAGAAAAAATACATACATACATACATACATACACACATACATACATACATACATACATACATACATACATACATACATACATACATACATACACTTTTCAATGCTCAGTTAGCCATATTGTAAACGGTGTTAGTTTAACTGTATTTACTCGAGAACAAATAAGCTGCTATGTCAACACGATATCATGTCATCATTTTGTTGGTTTACTGAGGATCAGTGGAACATTCACTACTTTTGCAGAACTTATCTGCATTGCCATCTAAATTTGAGATGTTTTAAAGTAGTTAACAGGACACCGTGAAACTAGATTCAGTACTATTTGGTAAGGCCTACCTAAGGTTTTGATGAAAAAAGATGCTCCCTATGAGATTTGAACCTAGACCAGTGAATTTCACAATTTGAGAGGTTACTAATAAACTGTTGGGATTCCCGATGATATTCGGTAGGACTGAAATATATACAAGTGGCTTTTCATCGAGTAGTAATCAGTGTGACACTTGTTTAGTTTTTTTGTACTTACTATATACCATCATATAATTTTCAGCAGATTCTATACTACTTATTGAGCTTACATTTTAGTTTATTCTAGTCATACTTATCAATTTATGTTTACTTTAAACGAATTATGGTAGACTGAACTCTTAAAACTGGATTTAAACCTAAAAATTAATTAATCTCTATAAATGGATTTTTTTGTGATAACTTGACTAAGATCACGACTAATTATTACAATCACTGCATGAGTATATTTGTATTGAACAATATCACAGTGTTTGCAGGTCTTTTGTTAACGCTAATCAGTGAGATAAGTTTGATGCTATAAAGTACTATAAATCATCATTAAGAGCAGGGTGATCGATAGTAAAACCGAAATCCACGGTAATTTGTTGCTTTAAACACAGCTATGAAAAAAAGTGTATTGTTCAGATTGGCTTACTACAAAATAGGAGTAAAGCCATACCCTGATTCATGAATTCAATTCTGTGTTAGAAGCAAACTGAGGCACAATGAGTAGTTTGAAGCCAGAATAAAATATAGCCTGTGATCTTTGGTTTCTTGGTAATTTTATCTCGTGATGAAATCAGGCCTATTGATAGTCCAATTTCTATGGGACCAAATAATAGAATCACTAAACTAGTGACTCCAGTAATGACGAATTCACGTCATATCAATTACACAAAAGAGCTTTACTTGATCACTGTCACTAATCGCCTCCAACAACCTCTTGTTATCGTGACACTCAACAATCATGCAAATATTTTTTTCCTTCTTCATCAATCAGGACATAAAAACGCTTGATTTACTTTGCATTATCATGACAGAAAATCTCATATGATAACAAGCAGTAATCACAAGACTAAAAAATACTATAAATAGGAAATCACAATATGTGCATAATTAAGTCAGTTGTTGTGCAAAACTGCGTAACATAAATAATTATCAGAAAGGGTTTTGTGAAGATCGTAGTAATTTTTAAGAGTCGAATTAATGAGTCAATTGAAGCTAGACCACCATGGAAAACCTGGAAGCACTGGATAGTCGTTTCGTCCTAGTATGAAACTCCTCAGTACTGCGCATCCACAATCCAACCCTCTGCTAGATTCGAACCCAGGAACTATCCGTTTGGATCGAAATCACTCATGATTTCAACTATTGAAATTACTAAAATCTTCATAAAACCCCTTCCGATAATGATCATCTGCTCACTAGTGATTGACTTCAAGAGATACCCCTGGAGTTCTATTGAGAAGCCGTTACTAGTGGAGTTCAACTAGGTCTGTTGTGAGATATCAGCTCACTGAAGACAATGGAATACAGTGGCGCAATTTCGTGGACTGGTTGAAGTTCGACATTAACACCATTGGATGCGGGCTCAGTGGTTTTGAGGTTAAGTGTTCGCGCGCGAGACTGATAGGTCCAAGGGTTCGATTCTCGCGGGAGGTGGCGGGTTGGTGGATGCAGAGTACTGAGGAGTTCCATACGAGAACGAAACGGTCATTCAGTGCTTCCAGGTTTTTCATGATGGTCCAGCTTCAATTGACTCATGATTTCAACTACTGAGATAAACACTTATTTTAATATACTTTATGAATAATAATATACACTAAATGAGTAAATACAACCAACTGATTTTGAAATGTTATATATTGAATATTTGAGAAATCCATAATAAAATACATGTATATTAATCCAATGTAGTCTAATCCTTGAAGTCAAACATTTTCCACCTATCTGCCTAGGCACAACAGAATCATCATTAACCATATAACCAATTATATACATATTAATACAGTACATTTAATGTTACAATGATTTCCCTTTTATCAGTCTCCTCTTATTATTCATTGTTTAAAAATATAACAACTTAGATTGTTATATATTTAAATCAGAATGTATATGATTTAAATTTATATAAATAATTGTTATCTATTCTTTAGATAAGAAAAAATAAAGTACTTTTTATTGATCTTTATTTCTCAAAGTTTATTTAAATACTGGCGCCTTGTAATTAACATTTAGTTGTCATATAAATTTATACATTAAAAATCTCTCATTTTTTTGGGGGGGGGGATTTTTTCTCCCAAAATTACGTCATCATACAAAATAAACTAAATAAAATCCTATTTTTTTTGGTAGTCATGTAACTATGTTCATAACAAGTGAAAAGATTAATCCAAAAATGAAAAAAAACTGTACAAAACAAAAAGGATAATATCTAGAAAATAAAATTAACTTTAAAAAGAAAGAAAAGAAAAAAAAAGAAAAACAAGTTGACAATATTTGAAGGAGTTAAAAGTAAATCAATGCAGTACAAAAAAATAAAAATGAAAATTCTGATTGGTTAATTTTACATCACGATAAAATGTCAATACATGAATCTGATTGGTTAAAATAGAATACATTGATTGGTTCAATCAATTTAATAAATATTTATTTATTTGGCATATGTACAAATGATCATTTTGATCATATTAAGAAAATTATTAAGTACTTAGGCCATCAAGCCTCCTATCCTTTCCAAACTGGAACTGAAACTGATATTCTAAGGATAAACATATTTATTATTTTGGTTTTATTTCATACAAAAAATAAAAAAATAATAATAATACTAACTTAATCATAGTAATAATCTTTGGGTTTATTACTTGAAAATACCTATGTATATTATATAATAAATTGATTATGGGATGAAATTTGATCTCCATTTATTTGGTAAGTTCATTGGATTGATATTTTTTCAAAATGATTGATAAATATAAATTTTTGATAAATTTAAAGGAATTTTTCTTTTGAATTGAGATCATGAGTTGATTGATGTTAGACCATTGGATGGCCGTTCAATACTTCCAGGTTTTCAATGGTGGTCTAATATCAATTGGTTCATGATCTCAGTCAAAAACTTGATAATCTCCACAATCTTATACAGAGCATATTTCTGAATTATGCAATTTTAATTGTTATTCTCTTGATAATATTTACTTGACAAATATCTTTTCTGGAAACGACTAAATCACTAGCTTAAATTAAAGGCTTGTGTAAAAATGATAAAATGATAGTTTACAATTACAATAGACAGGATTTATAAATTAATTTTACTGAGAATTTTTAACAAAGTTACTTAAATCCTGAAGCATTTGGAGCATATGATTCAGGCTACAGTAGATTAATGAATTAGTCCGAACTATACTGACTGCGCAAGTTAACTAATAAGTCTATCTCCATTACCCAGTAGTTCCACTAGGACGTTTTATGTCAGATATTAATGTCGGACATGTAAAACGTGTAATCAAATGTTAATTCATTTAGAAGTATGGTAACTTTAATGGACTACGCCAAACGATAATCAACGTTCTTGTAAGTATATATTTAAACTTCTAATCAAAAATAAATTATTGTGTATGACCAATATTATGACATGTACCAAAAAATAGGGTTTTAACAGAAGTCTAGTATTCATATGTGAATGACAGATATTACACCTTAACTATAGAATATACACTTACGAATCCAATTGTCGAATAGTTCAACTTGATTTTGTACGACAATTTTATTTTTCATATACACAATATTCATCAGTCCAATCCAAAAGATTTAAGTAATTCTTAGGACTAAATTCATATTTAAGTAGACTGTATGATTAAGAGCATGAAAATTGTGCGTTTATATCAATTTAGCAAACTTACACTTGGTACATAACATTAAAAAAATTAGAGATTTGGCTTATGATGAAACTAGAATTTTGTGTCACTATACAATGTTAGCTGTTAATGATCAGCAAGCGCGTAATTTACAATGGTGATAGCTTTAATTCATAAAATAAATCTAGAGCTTAAATAAATCAATATCAAAAGTTTAGAGAATCAAATGACTTCATTGAATTGTATATCATTAGCAATAACAGCATCTAAATATTTCGATGAAGTAAAACTTCAGGTAGTATTTTAACTCATTATGTTATTTATATGATAACATTCGTTTCGTATTATTTACGTATGATATTTGGTCGGTATTGTAATGAACGATGACACAAGTAATGACAGTCGAATATGTTCGAACAGAAAATTACAGAACATGTTACCAAAATCTGAGAAGCATACAGTAAATACTTCATTTGCGAAACGTTAATTAATTGCCACAAACTTAATTGTTTCTTTCGCGAATATCAATCAAACGTCTCAAAATTCATTGTTCTTTCGTTTTCAAACTAATCAGTCTTTGTTGTCTTTTCTTTGATCTACTTAACTTTCTGCTGCCAGGCATTTCATTTTCACTTTATGATACATACTACTTATATCAGTCGACATCAGTAGTACACTATACAGTTTTTATACGCTTAACTAATATTATCATGTATGAATAGTTTCATAAACTCTTTCAGCCTAAATAGATTACATTGTTTTAAGAAAAAAAAGACCATTGAACAATGAGTGATTGACAATTCGTATAATAAACATTAATTATAAGTAATTTCAATGATAGAACATTTAGAGTAAAAAAACAAACACATATTAATCAATTTATTGATCAGTGATGAATTATAACTAACATATTAAGTGTACTGAAGATTATTTTGGTGAGACTACAATTTATGGACAACATTTGAGAGGTGCTAAAATGACCTTGAGAGTGTTCATCTAATAACTAGGATCAAATGAGGGTTATAAATTAGTGTGAAGATTTCGAATGATGATTTACAGTTGATGTTTAGGGTTAGGAATTAGATTTAAGGTTTTCATCATAAACTGACATCAGTTATAATGCCAAAACTCTATTTTACCAAATAGATGGGTGAATTTCGTGCTAAAATCCGAGACCTATTTTCTTATACGTGATTGGTTCTTCCATAAATTATAATCTCGCCCTTATTTTTTTTTCATCAAAAGGATATGAGGCTAAGCAAATCTATATAAAGTAACCTCAAGCTAAACTGACGCATTCAGAGAAAAAAAAAGAAATATAACCTCATTAAATGACAATTTGTTATCCTCTAGCAACTAGCATTACAATGACTTATTCATCTGAATTAAAGATTTGTACAGTTAATCACATTCAGAGAGAAATTATATCATGTTGATATGATTTCATAGGGATAATTTTGTAACATAATATGAACGAACATAAGTATATTCTTTGTGTTATGTAATGATTTAGTATTCTAGAAGTATTTCGATCATTTTAAGACTTAAACATTCTTAATGCTTATTCTTTTTTCACCGTTGTAGGATTTTGCATTGCTAAAAAACAAAATCATAGATGGAATTATTTAATGTTACTTTGCGTGATTCACAAACGATTTGTTTCCAACTAAACTCTTTTTTTTGTTGAATGGTGAAAATTGCCTTTAAAATACAAGCTTATTCACAAAATTATTCATGCATAAAGCATTATAGATATATATAAAGTTATTTATGTTCTCATTGATGACAAATTTTAAGAGGCAATTGGCAATGGTTCAATCAGATGCTGTGACTTGTGGAATTCAACAATGTAATGTATAACTTAGTTATCCACTATCAACATTGAAAGATATTGAAGAATTATTACGGACTTACTAAAGTAGAAGTACAAATCACTGCATACGATCTGAATGATCTAAAGCCTAAGATGTTGCTAAGAGAGCAGATGGTCTTTTGTCCAAATCTTGATGAGGTCACGTGTGCCGGATCTCAGTCTAACTAAATTCACTTCATGATTTACAAATGTCTAAATATTTACATTTATCAATAAATATGAACTAAATCAAAGTTTTTGTACAAATAATAGAATGTCCCATTTTAGATAGTTTTGACAATGTAATCATCAATAGAGTAAAAATACATCGTTTATGGATCTAATGGACTTATATACTTGGCTTTTTGACAGTGTTAGAAAACAATTTATTTGAACACTAATATATTATAATATACGCTTAAACATTACACTGATAAACAATCACTAAATTATTATCATCAGAAGGGGTTTGGAGGAGATTTTAGTAATTTCAATTGAAGCTAGACCACCGTGGAAAACCTGGAAACACTGGACGGCCGTTTATTCCTAGTATGGAAGTTTTCGGCAGTGCGTATCCACGGTACCGCCACCCCCTTGAGATTCGAACCTAGGACCTATCAGTTCTGCGCGCGAGCGCTTAACCATGAGATAGTAACTCACTGAAGACAATGGTGGATGTGTCGCTCAATTTCGTGGATCAGTTGAAGTTAGATATTAACATCGTCAGATGCCGACCCAGTGGTTTAGAAGTTAGGCATTCGCGCGCGAGACCTGTAGATCCTGGGTTCGACTCTCACGGAGGGCGGGATCGTGGATGCACAGTGCTGAGAAGTAGCATACTAGGACGAAATGGCCATCCAATGCTTCTGATTTTTCCATAGTGGTCTATCTTCAATTGGAGCATTATTTCAATTATTGAAATTATTATCAGAAAGAGATTTTTGTGGATATTATAGTAATTTAATAGTTGAATTCATGAGTCATTTGAAGCTTGACCATTTGAAAGCATTGGATGGCCGTTTTGCCGTATTTTGGCATTCTTTAGCATTAAATTAACAGAAATATTTTTTTTTAGTTTTCAGTGATGAATAAACTTGAAGTTTACAGATGAAATACAAGAAGCATATATCACTGAATTTATGACTTATCAACTGAATGCTACTTCGTATGAGTGTTCGTTTATTACCTATCATTTCAAATGAGTCACTCATTTAAGTAATAAATCCAGAAAGACATTAAACCTGTTTAAGATGTATCAGATTTATTTATAAAAGTTTGTTGTTTTTTGACATTCAAGATTACATTGTGACATATATGCAGTCTTTTCCGATGTCTTGATATAACATGTAGTTACAAGTTTTATTGTGTATAGTAATCGAACTCAATTAAGACAATCAACAGTATAATAAATGTACATGTACATTGTAAATTTAACCAATACACCTAGATAAACATAATGATAATCATTTACTATTCTATTGTTAATAAAGCAGACACCTCACGAATCATAATTCATATTCTAATTTGATAGATTCAAACTAAAGGTAACTACACTATGGAAGAATTTCAAAGGTAGAGCAATTTGTAGAATACTTTGAATATTACATATACTTTAAATATACTTTTATCAAGACAAGATATCTGATAAATGTTAAAGGACAAATTTTAATTGTTACTATACATTGAATTCACAAGCATAAAAATACTTGATAGAATGATAGTTATGGCATAATAATGAAAGATGAAATAATGATACTCTGATTTGTGTCTCTTTAATTAGTATCATCAATGATAAAGCAATGTGGTATGGGTTACTTATTTCCACATAAGTAGTATATAAAGATGGTCAGGCATTGAATGTATTTCAATAGAAGATCGATAAGGAAAGAACGGGAACGGGATGCAATTGGTATAAAAATCCATGAACAATGAAATCGGAGACATTGGATTGATGTTTGGAACAGAAACAGTCAAGTTTGAGATAATGGATTGACTATTTCTTATATGATTCTCAAATTTTAGTGAGGTGCTCTGCAATTTCGTACGAATTACGTACGATTTTCCCTCATTCGTGTTCTTGTTCATTCCAGTAGTATGTGTTATGTATTTTAGTCATATATTTTTTAAATATTTGACAGAATATTGATTAGATTTACTAAAATAAGAATTATTTCAGCCAAACCATGTCAGAGATCAACTAAACAGGTTTTGTTCATTATAATACACTTTAGTATTTCCAAAATGTTGTAGAAGATTAATAGCTCGGATGAATACTTTTTAGTGTCGGTGATGGAGAAGATTTGTTGTTCAGTTGGAGGTTTGTTCTCCAAGCTCGATGGTTTGGTTGTGGAGTTTTCATCGTTCTTATAAATGACATCATCAGCATTAACTTCAGGTAGAAGTGAAGTGTTCGAATTTCTCCACATGTAGTTCACAATTTGTTCTGTATACCTCGATGTCGATGCCCACAAGAACCAATCATCATGGAGGTGTCCAGGACAAACTGTGAACCACATGTGGAGAAATTTGAACACATCACTTCTACCTGAAGTTTATGTTCATAATGTCGTGCAGAAGAACGATGAAAACCCCACGACCAGTCCAAAGAGTAAAACTTCATCAAAAAGTTTTTTAATGTCGTTCAAATCTCTGAACTGTATGGTGTAGTTATATAACTTTCATTGTCATTTTGACTAATATCATTAGAGCTTAGTTCATCTGTGAGAATATACTTTTTGTATCCTTTTCTATGTTATTGAAAAATTAATACTAAATTCAATTAATCACTTTATTTTAGAAGAGATTGATTTTATAGGCTGAATAAGATACTACTTATTAGTTTTATTCATTAATGTATTGAGTTATTAGATGAATTGATTGTTTGATAACTTTATAGTAGCTCACATACATTCGAGTTTATTCATTTAATTTGGTCAAGCCCTGTTGTTAACTCATTTAACAAACAGAGTCATTCGTACAACAACTTATGTATACCACCATTGTACTTTTATTATTGTTGTACTTGTATGAACATGTATGCCTGAGTATTGCATACCGACTACCACAAATTATTATCTTACTGAAATCACTTTCTAAACATAGTTGATTACTAATTACATATTAAATTATACTGTTATAGGGTATTTCTATTCCTGTACACTTCACTTAATCTCTTATGTTCATATTCATCAGTGTTTAGCAGACCGTGAATCTGATTCCAATTAGATCGTATGAATGTTTGTTATCGCCTATCATCGTATATAATCATCGACTTAAATCCCGTTAGTCAGTAACGGAATTAAGTAAGTCGAATAAACGAGAATGAACTTGTGAATACATATATTTTGTATATAAAGCGAATGGAATAGAGAGAAGAGAAACGACGCAGAGCGGAGATGGCTGGTAAGCCAACTCCCATTTAACCAAGCGTTATTCAGTATTTATAATTACACAAAAATAGGTTGCAAACATTTGATGAGTAATGTGATAAGAAGTGTGTGCACACTCCTAGGCGCTCATATAAAAACAGTCAAGATTGATAAGCGAATAAATAACAAGGTCAGAATGTGACTCAAATAGAATGAATCAAATGGTCTGTCCAAAAGCTAGAATAAGGTATATGGGCTTAACATAATAACCGACACAACAAGTGTATTTAGTTGTAATTTAGAGGTTTTTACGTCATTGAAATTCATTTTGTTTCATCAGTAATAAAGCAGTGTTTTTCTTCTTACTTTGCATGCTATGACGTAATTGTATATTTATAGCTCATAACGTTCTTAGCAAATATAAACTGTCTAATGCATTTAAGCATTTGAAATGCGTAGATTACACTGAAATCAATTCAATCCTGTATCTAGTTTTGTATACATTTTATGGAAGCTCTATGGTTTATAGCTATTTTTTCATTGTTTCTATAATTGTCATTTATAATTGGTCGCTTGTTAGATTACAACTAACCAGATTCAACTTAATGAAGAAGATTATGTATCTGTAACATAATAGTTAATAATTCAATATCCTACCTATTGAACCACCATTTGCAATGTATTACTCACTATTCCTTATTAAGAGGACATAATTAGAAATTAAATATATAAAGTAAGGGATATTTGATTAAAAGACGGAAGACCGGATATTTTATGTCAGCATATATATATATATTTACCGCCAAACGTTTTCAGCTAGGTGTGTCACTGTATCTCACAGATTGAGAGTATACCACATTATTGATTTATCTTATCGTTTAAAATTAAAGGTGTAAATGATCAGTGCTAGTAACTGAGACATCAATCATATCATTTACTTAACATTTATCCAAAAAGAAAGAATCGCAAATAATGTCACTATGTTAAGAATGGACACCAAATATATTAATGCCAATAATTAGCACATTTCAAAATCCTTATAACATTGAACCATATTAGATTATTTATGTAAACATTCGATTGACTAAATTCTCCTATAGATCTGCTTAAATAACGTACTAATCTTCAATAGATCTTCACGAAAAAATGCAGGAATTTGGTTAATTAAAATGTTAAATAATATAAAGATATGGTTGATTCTAGATTTATAATCAGTATGGGGTTTGTAGAGATTGTAGTAATTTTAATAGTTGAATTCAAGAGGATAAAATAGTCATCCAATGCTTCCAGGTTCTTAATGATGGTCTAGCTTAGACCGACTTATGAATTCAACTGATTCTGGAATTCTCGACACTTAACAAATAATTATTAAAGTTGTAGACTTACTTAACCATCAAGAATCACAAGAATTCAAAGTAATAGAGAATGTATACTAAATGGATTACTTCGAAAATACTAGAAAACTTATAAATATCTTGTCATTTTAAAAATGATGAAATAAAAGTTATATTATTTAGAAACAATTAAGTGTAAAGTTAATATGATTACTTACTTACGCCTGTTACTCCTCATGAAGGAGAATAGGCCGTTCACCAGTATTCTCCATCCAACCATGCCCTGAAGAATCCTTTACTCTTTTCACTTGTTATTCATACTTTTCATATCTGCTTCTATTTCCCGACGGTCGCAAAATTTTGTGGATTGGTTGAAACAAGACAATTACATTACTGGATGCCGGCTGTCTAGAGGTTGAGCGTTCACACGTGAGACCGAAGGTTCGGGGTTCGAATCTCACGTGCAAGATCATGGATGCGCATTGCCGAGGAGCTCCAGACTGAGACGAAACGGCCACCCAGTTCTTCCAGGTTCTCAATGGTGGTTTAACATTGATTGTTTCACTATCTAAACCAGATGCACGCTTCTTAAGCTTGTATTTGAACAGATGAGAAAAGCACTGATATTAGCTTTATCAATATCTGCTTTTTTATTCATTGAATCAACTACGAATACACATAGAATAACCAAGTATAAACATGAATCTAAAATCGACACCTATAGCAACAAGATATGTAATATCAATTATTTCATTTAGTCTGTTATTACAATTAATTCTAACTAGAAACTGACATAATCTTGATTGAGATTTGTTATTTATCAATTACTTGTTTTTCCTTTCGAATTTTTTCTTACAAATTATACCTTTATGTCAAATGATGATGATGATGATGATGATGATGATGTAATAGTAAGAAAGAAAAAGGGTGAGGTTTCTTTTATTTCAAATTGTCTACCATTTCTATTATTTCATCATTTGATTTTGACAGTTTTAGACATAATCTGCTTTTCTTTCCTCACGTGTAATCCACCATCCAATTTTCCGACGTATATATTAATTGAATGACTTTATTGCTTGTTTCGATTACTGAAAAGCACTTGTGTTGTTGTCTAGTATCGTTTATTTATGTATTAACTATTAGATAATCAATGAAGAAATCGTTTAATAGATGATACTTATACATTATAATCTATGTGAATAAAGTTAACTTAGATAAAAATCACCCTTCTATTATAGCCAAACAATAGATTTTTTCATTCATATTGTTTTTGGACAGTCAATCTAATGTGACAGCTTTTGGAAACCATATAGCAACCTGAATCAAATTAAGGGAAGTTGGATTCGAATATGAAATCTTAATTCATGCATCTTTTGCACAGTGCAATTGCCAAGTTCACAAACTTAGCCTTGGCATCCATAAGAAGTTTGTACAATCACTCTCGCTAATTTGGTCATCGGTATAGGGAAGTTAGTAGCAGAATTTTGATAAACTATTTTTGTATTTCTTCCATTCTTTTGTATTTTACTTATTTGCAACATTCGTCTCGTGATCCTTACATAACTACTATACTACTGATCATTCATCAAAAGATTTTGTTAGTTCCTTCTTCTCTTTTTTATATATTATACAACGTAGCAACTGCTTGATTTTCGAATAATTACTTTGATTATTATTAATCCTCTTTCTTCCATGTTGTAACGGGTGGGACTGCAGGGTTTTTGATAAGCAGCGCTATTTATCGATCGCGATCTGTGACAGTGACACGTAATACACGTATGGACGACCTAGTGCCCTGATTGGTCCTGCTTCGCAGTCTGTCCCAGCTAGTTGAGTCAGGAACACAAGTCACAGCCTCAGAGTTATGAATCATTGTATTTCAAACATACCCTATTTATATACCAAGCAAACAAACCACATCGTACCATAAAATAGGAAACAACATTTGTACAATATTTAACGAGTGAAGTAAACATCGACCAATAAGAAATGTACATTTAAGGTCCAAGGCCACCGTAGACTTAACACAATAATTATTGGTATATTTTTCCGACTATCCTAACATTCCAATTACACAATGGTAATTTATAATCGATATGTCATGATATTATTATCATGTAACGTCGTTTACTCGATGAGTATTATTTCATTATTGTTAATCATATATATATTAGTGTAGAGCCAAGATGAAAAACTAATGAATATTTTAATAGTGGAGACTATGAGTCAATCGATTCTAGACCACCATGAAAAACCTGGAATCACTGGATGGCTGTTTCGTCGTACTGTGGGACTCCTCAGCAGTGCGCATCCATGTTTAAGATTTTGTTTTTTAACCAATTAGCTATCACATTTTATGATTTTAAAAACACACTGGGCTGTGGATAGATTTACAGCATACGACTTTGATCGATCTTAGTATAAAAAAGTGTGTAATTATGATAGCTGAAGCATGAAATCATGGAGATTGATTTGTTTGCTTAATTAAATGCTTTTATAAACCATTTTTTTCGGGAACATTTCTATTATGAATCATAATTTAGAATTTTTAAGGTAAATTCAAAACTCGAAATAGTAATTGTTAGTCAATAAGCAAGCGTAGTCATTGAATATTATCGACTGTTGTTAGAATAGCTATGAGTTGCAGTTCTTTCTCATTCCAAAATTTGATTTAAATTGTCATTGATTTTGTTGAAATATCCCAATCAGTGTTTCTTATCGTGTTAGTTTCATTTTGTTGTGTTGATATGAGTGCCGAGGATGTGAACTGTTGCGTACTTGTGCCTCATCTTACGTTGATTGGATACACCACTGGATGTTGTATTAATCATAGAATTCAGATCCATAGCTCTTTTAATATTTATTAAAGCAAGAAATTATCTGTTCGCAAGTGAATGACCTCAAGAATAGTGGCCCATTTACTCAACAACGTTAATGAAAGGTTGATCACTCTCTGAAGGAACTGGATAACAATCGTAACTTGATTTGAACCAAAATTTTGAAATAGATACCCTGTATTTAACTCAGATGTCAAAACATGGTCTTTTGTAAAGAAAAAAGGATATGAAATTTACAATTGATTGATCACTGTGTAGTGATTGAATCCTATCGATCTGTACTAAGAAGGACCTGACACACATGATATTCATCACCACTCAGTGATCAATCAGTTGTAAATACATCTTACTTCCACAAGAGGTCAATCGTGGCCAGGATAGCTTAGTGGTAACATCTTTGACTGTGAATCTCTGTGACACGTGATCAAATCAGTCAGAGATCATCAGTTCCCTCAAGATTACAGGTGCCGAATAGCACGAAATTTAGTTCTTGGGTTTACTGTTGACTAACTCCAACCACCATATTATCTAAACATAGATATGAAATTCATTCTAACTTTCCTAAAGCGAAAAACAGTGATAATTCTGGAGAAGCTTAGACTATATTCAATTCTCTATGAACACTATCACTGAGAAAAAATCTCTGTGAGAGTATGTTAAATGAATGATATCTGTTACAAGAATAGATTTTATCAGTATCATTGGTACATAGACAAATAGAATAAACATGGAACAACATAATATAAGCATACAATTCATAGATTACTATCTTTTATAGTGAATATTTTATCCATGGAAAGATTTGCTTCAATGAATCCACCATATTACAGCTACTTTAAAAGAAAAAAAAGAAGACGATGACAAATTTGTCAAAACTTATTCTTTGAAACATTGAAACAAAGATAGATAATGTTGATGATTATTATGAAAGAGATAATTAAAGAAACTAAACAATAACATAATGTATAACATAGTGTAGCATTACATCTCTATTTATATTCATAAACAATTATTCATGCATAAAGTGAATCGAAATTAATTTTCAACTGAATATTTAAATTTGTTCAATGATTCTTCTTCATTCTCCGTATATTGTAAACATTGAATAGGTTTATTTTTATTTGAATTAGATGAAGTATACTAGAACGAACTTACTTACTTAGTTATTTACTTACTCCTGTTACATCCGATCGAGCATAGGCCACCGACCAGTATTCTCCAACACACACTGTCCTGGGACTTTTGTTTCTACTTCTATCCAATTGTTGCTCATTCTTCTCATGTCTGTCTCCATTTGTCGGAGTATTGTATTCCTTAGTCTTCCTCTTCTCGTTTGGCTTTGAAAATTCTGAGTGTCGGCTTGCCTTGTGACACAGTTGCGTGCTTTCCTGAATGCGTGTCCTATCCACACCCAGCGTTTCTTCCCGATTTCTCGCTCCACTGGAATCGAGTTTGTTCTCTCCCGTAGTAGGTCGTTGCTGATAGTGTCTGACCAACGGATTTGAAGTATTTTCCGTAGGCAACTAGAACAAAGGGTTACAATAAAATGGAATATTGAAAAATTATTATTTTGCACGAACAATTAAAACAATCTTATATATTTTGTTGATGGCACTATTTTTTATGGACGATCATTGAGCGACGCTGAAGCAGTCTTGAAAATGTCCACTTACTAGAACTAAATGAAGGTTTTAAATCTATGCGAATGATAAGGATTGTGATTTACATTTGATGTTTACGGTTAGATGTTATATTTAACGTTTTCATCACAGACTGACATCAGCTAAAGTGCCAAGACGCTATTTAGCCAAATGAATAAAGAACTTTGCGCCGAAATCCAAGACTTGTTAACATAAATGTGATTCGTTCGTCCATAAATTATGGTCTCGTTGAAAATATTTTACTTAAGAATGTTACTTCCATTAATAACATCACACTGTGACTCGTCGATATTTATGCATAGTACATCATAATAAAGTTTAACAATTAATAGATTCAATAAAGTGACAAAAATAATCAAGCCAAATTTCTTTATCTAATTACATAAATTTTGTTCATTTGAAATGACGAGACTATAATTTATGAACGAACTTATCAAATTGAGGATAACAGGTCTTAGATTTTGGCGCGAAATTCATTCACCGATTTGGCTAAATAGAGTCTTGGCATTATAACTGATGAGAACCATAAATCTAATTTCTAGCCTTAACCATCAACTGTAAATCATAATCCTCATTCTTCAAACTGCTTTATAACTTTCGTTTAACCCTAGTAATTTGAGTTATATATATAAGCTCTAGTTAGTATGTTACGTAATGATGTTTTGATTGAAAGATTTTAATTCCATAATCATATTACAGAGAAATCTCTTTTCAATCTTCTAGTTCACAAAACAATCATTCTACTTTATTATCAGAAATCTAGCTGTTAGACGGTTTTCTTTCTTTTTTTTGCATTTTTCATTAGAATATAAGAACACAACGAAAAAGAGTGCAAACATAAAATAAGTGGTTATAAATGTATCTCCACCAACGGTAAAATATAATTTCCATACTTAATGCTACATGACTATGTTTATTATGCACTGATTTATGTAATCAACTTTTAAGTTTTAGCCAATATTATTTCGCAACCGTTAAAATGATGTGTAAATTAGACGAAAGTCGCGTATTTTCACCACATAAGTCATCAATTCAAAGTTAACATTGATTAATCTTCACAATCATGATAAATTAATATTTTTTTGATTGAGATCATGAACCGATGGATGTTAGACCACCGTTGGAAACCTGGAAGCACCGGACAGCTGTTTCATACTATTGTAGGACTCATCAGCAGTACACATGCACGTACCTGCCCGCGGGATGCGAGTCCAGGGCCTTCAGTCTCGCACACGAACGCTTAACATCTAGACTACTGTACCAGCATCCAACCGTGTTAATGACTAACCTCAACCAATCCACGAAATTGCACGACAATCTTCCATTGTGCTGAGTTAGATACCTGTCTCTACTCGACAGGGATTAGCTCCACAGGTCACTGCTTCTCACCAGAACTCCGAGAATTCCCTCACGAAGATAATCATTAGTGAGTACGTCGTAATTACCAGTATGAGGTATGGAGATTATTAAGTCTTTTGATTGTGATTGTGAACTAGATCATGGTCTAGAGGTTAAGCGTTCGAGAGCGGAATCGTGTATGCACATTGCTAAGGAGTCCCATAATAAGATGAAAGGGCCATCATGTGCTTCCAGGTTTTCAATGGTGATCTAACATCAATCGGTTCATGATCTCACAACCCTATACTGAAAATTAATATTTGTTTATTCGGACAGAGTCTTAGTATGCAAGTGCTCACTACTTTGATATTGTCTAGAAACTTATTAGTTTTTTTTAAAAATTGCTTTCATTCGATTATTTTGTTAACAAGAAATTTGATATTTACTCAAAACTATGCTGTATTATCTAAAGACTTAAAATATCTGAAAGAAAAGAAAAAGAAAAGTTGAAAAAACAACATTGAACAAACACAATAACAGAACAAAACAAAGTAAAAACACACACAAATTTCAAAATCTTTTCTGTATTCTTATTATCCATCTCACTTGGTGTTGTTTACTTGTATCTTCCCATTGTTATTAAGAACTGTAATTGATTAGTCTCTTATTGGCATATGTGCATCCTGTGCGGATTTCCTCGATATTGCCTAAGGTCATAAGCTTTCTTAGCAATGATGAATAACGGCTAGCAGTGGAATCCCTGACGCGCGTTTCGTACAGTACTGGGTTCAAGTCTCAGAATGAACATCCACTGTGAGATCCAGGTGCATCCAGTCGCGTTCTGGATTTCACTTCTAGCCACTATCCATCTTTCATCATTATGTAGTATTTAGTTTTTTTCTTAACAGTATGACATCATAGAGGATGAAGCTACAAAGAACACTTACATCAGAACATTTAGTAATCTTGACAACAACCATCAAGATATCACGCAAAACAATACAGAGAACAAAGAAGACACATCCTAAAGGATTCTTTGAAATTTAACACCACTAATAACATCATTGTAAACAGTTAGTCACTTATTTAATTGAATATTAATGTCAGATTAAAGAGAGAATAGGATAAAAAGAAAAATATGTAATATTTATGTATAAGTGTTATAACTTGTGGCCTGAGTGCTCTGCTAATGTATACTACCAATTAGAGAGCGGTGAATTCTCGATCGGACCAGTAACGCATAAAACGCGTACGAGCAGTCTAGAGTCCTGATTGGTCCAGAACACCAGTCTCAGCCTCTGAGATATGAATCATGTATTTCAAACATACTGGGTTTATATACAAACCAAACAGACCACAGCGTACCAAAAAACAGAAAATAACATTTGTACAAGAATTAGCCAAATACGGCTGTGAATGAGGGAGGTAGTAATTAATAGACAGGGCATAATTCAAGAATGGTAAGTCGTATAGTAATAGTTCGTATGTCAAAATAAAGCTCATAATAAGAAGAACATGAATATGAACAGTTTAGTTATTTAACAATTATACGATAAAAATACCCGCATAGTATCTGTCCATAAATGGATCCCAAAAGTTACCATTCATTATGCTTATTCGGACATAACAAAAAGAAAAAAGAACTTGAGAGAGATATGGGTAGAAATGAATTTTAAATAGAGTTTGGTTCCATTTTGTTTTGATTTTATTGGTGTTAATTATCTGTTTTGCTTTTTTGTTTTGTTATGATCATGCCTAATTTATCTAAATGATGTGATATGAGTGTACTCAATTCATTTAAAGATAAGATGGATTGTAATATTTGCCTATTATGATTGTTTATTATAAACTATAGTTGGATTCATTGCAAACCAATTAAATTTTTCTATATATTTACTAAGCTATTGAATGGAATTAATAGATTAGATAAAATCTGAGTCTCTTTTATCTTTCAGGCGTTTGTTTGCTTGATATTGTTTGTTTAGTGACTAGTGATATTATTTAGCTAATCAAAATGAAGTATGTATTGTAGTATTTAAATATGAGATTTAACGGTTGAAAGGTGTGTGCCTTAAAGATAAGTTCTTTGTTTAATCATATTCAAATAAGACATAAGTCATTTTGATAATTCAAATTATCAGCTTTGTAACCGATGACTGAACACAGGACCCATGGTGTTGGATGTGAATAGATTGACATCTAGACTACTGAGCCAGCATCCAACGATATTAATAGTGTAATTATTAATATTTTCTCGGACACTGGACGTTAGGTATATACCTTGAAATTCTTCTAGGAGGCTAGTAAAAGGTTAAGTTCTAGTCTTCTTAGGGTTACTGAAGTCTTTACCATCAGGTATCAGATGGTTGTTGATCTTTCTTTGTCATGGTAACAAATTTTTTTTTCATTATAACATTTAATTTTTTTCGACTCTTTCATTAACTTAGATCATTATGTTTTTTTATTATATCGGCTATCTTCTAGATTGTCAGCATTATTTAGATTAACTGAGGTTAACACATTTTATTTTTTCTTGCTCAATCATTATGTAGCCATTTGTTTCTAACCTCTTAGACTTTTGTTTCTATCAATATTACAGAATGTTTGGAATATTTTATTGAGTCTATCAAACGTATTCACATCCTTACCAAACTAAACAAATGTGTGATCAATTACAACTTTTAACTAAGTTATTTGAACCGATTTTGTAATAAGACTTTTTTCTTTAAATATTACAAGTTGTAATAAACTAAGATGTAGCAAATGAATCTCATCTCATAGTAAATAAAGATCAAATAGAAGTAATTTTAATAGTTAAGATCATGAATCAATTAGAGCTAGACCACCATGAAAAAATCTGAAAGCACTGGATGACCATTTCGTTCTATTGTGGGACTCTTCAACAGTATGCAGTGATCTAGTTTCAATTAACTCATGATCGCAACTATTGAAATTACTACAATCTTCACAAAACTCCTACTGATACAAATAGAAGCATTTGACAATTCCTGTAATCATCTAGTATTATAAGTATGAGGATTTGTGAAGATTATAATATTTTAACAGTTGAATTCACATATCGATCTAAACTAGATCTTTAAAGCAATTAGTCCCTTTTATAAATTTCGATAGAACAATGAGAAGACGGAGTTGATCTGAAAAATGCAATGTATTAGCGCTATACAAGTATATGTGTGACCAGACTGTTCGAAATGTATAGCGCTAATACATCATATTTTTCAGATCAACTTCGTTTTCTCATTGTTCTATCTAAACTAGATCATCATCATCATCATCATCATCATCGAAGCATTGGATGGTTGTTTTCTTCTAGTAATCATTACCTCATATATTAATGTTTATGGTCACTGTTCAACTAATTATCGATATTTATCAATCAAAAATGAAGGAAAAAAAGAGAAAAGAAAAAAAAGAAAAAAACTTCTCTCATCGATATTTTTCAGCAGTTTTAATTTGCATAATAATTTAATTTTTTTTCCTGAAAAAAATCACTGAATCTTTTAATTGAGTTTTCTTTTTTCTTTTTTTTCTTTTCTTCGAAAAATTCTAAAGGAGCTAAACATTAAAACTAAATGCGAATGACTTGAAAAAGAGAAAAAAAACAACAACAATAATTAAAATTAATTATTATTATTATTATTATTATTAGATCATGATTTTAGTTTTCATTTTTGTAGCTTTATGTAGATTGATAGTCAGTCTTGAGTGCTGTAAGAGGTATGAGGGCGGTTATCACTTCCCGGTTGCTCACACCATGGAAGGGTTCTTCCGGAGGTACCTGAAAAGCAAATCGGATTAGAAGTGGTCTTAGTGACCACCAGAGAGTGACCGCAGTGCCCAAAAGACAGCTGCCTAAGGTCGGTCACACACGACCTTTTTATAGGCAATTTTTGTGTTAGCTCCGTACTTGTTGACACCTTACCGCCGGACACGGATATCCGTGGGATAAGGCGAGGTGTGCATTTTTAGAATCGACCTTTTCTAACCCCACTCCTCCTTGTGGGAAGGCAGCATCGCTGTCATGCTAGTTGTCTGAAGGAAAAACCTTACTGCTGTCACACCTCTCTACAGTCAGCAGTACGACTTCGCCTTCGGACATTGCGTTTGTTGCTTTTAGTCTTACCGCTTTTCAACCGACCTGTCTGACATGGTAGGACCTTGAGGAACAGTTGTTCCAGTCAGTATCGCTCGGCTGCTTCATCACGATAGGCAAGCCCGACCACCACGTCAAGGTAGCAACAACGGTCAGGTATAGATTGATATGTATTATTGAAATCAGTAATAGATGTTTATTTAAGAAAAAAACAATTATTGATGAAAAGTAGAAAGTAGGTGAATAGATGTTTATTTCTAGGTATATATATATGCATAATTCAGATGACTAAAGTTTTAAATATATTAGATGTGAAATAGTTATTTATTAATTACATTAAATATTGTTAATCAACGTAAGCAACAATGTAAGCATGTTAGGGATGGAATAGGATTTAATCCCCTTGAAATGCAAAATGTTACTTCAGGATTAGGTTATATTGGCACTTGAATTAATGATAAGGAGTGAAGTAATTGAGAGTGTTGACTGCTTCACTTATCTTGAGAGTCTCACCAGCCTTTGTGGTATAGTGTGTGATGAAATATCGAAGTGGATACAGAAAACTCAACTAGATTTTGCCAACTTGCGTCACTTATAGCGTAGACGAGATATCCATCCAACCACCGACTGACCCGATAAGCGATGTTATATGGTTTGGGAGTACGTTTGATGAAAGCTAGGGACGGCCAGACCAAAACATGACATAAATCCATGAAGTTAATGATAAGTGGACTAAGTCATGTTGGTAGGTGTAGACTACGTGGTTGCAATCTGTGGATTGATATAAACCGATGGTTAAAGACCTTGAATGACATGGCTCAAAGTCGCGTGCAATGGCTCAGGTGCATGCACTCTTTGTGTTCTCCCAAATTCTAATCTTCTGAATTCTTCATGTCTCTTTTTTCTCTTTCTAAATTTACTTCACTGGATTATACTCCTTGAATAACATATTCAATGTGGTATGGCAACTTGGACTGATGTACGTAGGTATGAAGTTCTACTCTGTTGCTGACTGACTGGATGAATGATTGTTGATTGATATGTGAAATTAGTATAAGTTAAACATATATAATATTCGCTACATGCTTTGTAGTTTGGAGGTTAAGCGCTCATAGTAAGTGTTTGATCACTGCGTGAGGTAGTGGATGTTCACTTCTGAGAAATCTTATACTTGGACGGAAAATCTTTCTAGTATCTCAAAGTTCTCATTAGTTATCTAACATAGATCTATTCGTGATTTCAATCCTACAATACATGAAAATGCATTTATATAATCCATTAGTTGAACAATAAATTCCCTCTTCCTACCGCTTTCTTCTTAATGTTGACGTTTCTTTGTTTGAAACGCTTTCTTTTCTCTATTGTACTAAACTGTCACATTTTCAAGACAATAATATAGATGAATGAATAGATAGTTAAATTATTTTATTTAGGAACAATATAGAAAATGATGATGGTTTTCAGAATTCGTTCTGTATATTGATTGTTAATTTTTAGTTCTTTCTTCCAATAAATAGTTAACTAAAAAGCCTATGAAAACCAATGATCTTTCGATGACTATTCTTCCTAAGTTCCTTTAAATGATTAACTATAGGATATACAGGGTTTTGCAGAGGATATAACAATTATTGGCAAAATTGAGCTGGACGTTGTGTCATGTAGCTTAAGAGTCTCACATCTGAATGAAGTAATCATCTACAAATATAATCTACGTGTTTTTCTTTAGATGAAACATGCCTTCAAACTATACAAATCTCATGCCAAATAGCTTTGGTTATTCACTCACCACTACATTTTTCCATCATTATAAGAAAAAGAAAAATTAGAAGGGAGGTTATATTAATTTAATTATTTTTATTAATTTAATTATTAGTGTCAATAGTCTAAAAAAGAAATGAAGTGTTTATAATTATAAGACTTCAGTAAAAAGAATTTAATACTTCAGTTCTTGAGTCAGTTGAAGGTTAACCACCATGAAAAACCTGGAAGCACTGGACCTCGGTTTCGTCTTCGTGTCGCACTCAAGTTTCTGCACACGGAACTCGAACCCATTATCTTCAGTTTCGTACGTGAACGTTTAACCTCTAAACCACTGAGCCAGCATCTCATGGTGCTAATGTCTAACTTCAATCAATCCATCCAATGCTTCCAGGTTTTCCATGGTAGTTTAGCTTCAACTGACTCATGAGCTCGACTATTAAATTACTGTAATATCCACGAAACCCCTTTTTGATAAATAAAAAGAATTTTACAAAAAATTATATATCAGGCGGAAAAAAGGTTTTCAGATGAATCAATTATTTCGATGTTCAAATGTTAAGAATGAAAACAAATTTGAGATAAACCCTTAAACTAGGTCACTTGAAGTAAACATTAAGATCATCTGATATACAGTAAAGTAAGGAATGTCAATAAATTTACAAGATAAATGTCAGTAGAATAAAACTGTCATATGAATATAAGCATGAAACCTGAACTATATCTAATAATAATACCAATAATACCAATAATCGATGTCAAATACACAGACAGGGGATCAGATACCATGTAGACAAGAATGATAGAAAATAAATCTGCTAAATAAAAGGAAACAAAAATACTTTACGGAATAGAATTCATAAATATAAACTGACTAATCTGAGAATATTGACCGAATGTCATATTTGCCTAATACGTTTTGTGTTGATAAACTTCTATCTATCAAGCTACAATACTACTATCATTAACATTCTAGAGAAACATAATCTTGATCAATATTCAGAGATTATTCACATTGAATAGCTCGGCCCTACAACAGGTCTGTCAAGAAATAAGTGATTTAGTGGTAGCATCTTTGACTGCTGTATTGAGTGACGTAGATACTATACATACTTAGATATTCAATTCTATGTTTAATTCATGAACCAAATAGAACCTCCTACAGTTTTTCACTAATCACTTAACATCATAGATTGATATAAACTTGTCAAAATCCATTCTATCAAGTTCCACTTTTGAGTTATACAATTATTAAGAGTCAAGCTTCATTAAAATTTATACAAATAAACATTTTCCTAATTAGTAACACAAACGAATAAACTATTATTTGTGCTACTGATTTAGAACCCTTCAATGAAGGTGTAGAACGTGGCGTTATTGATATATTTGAAACCAGCACCAACATTATCACTTATTCAATCATTTAGTGTTTTGTAATTTTTTTACCCTTTAATATCTAGTTTACTTTCATTTATAAGCTTTTCACTTAGTAATAATTGTTTATCAACTAATAGAATTGAGTTGCTGAATTACGTATATACAGTCTAGAAGAGATCTTTTTGGTGAAGTTTTGTTCTCTGAGCTAGATGGTTTGGTACGACTCAACCATTCAACAAAATCATCCACCTGAGCTATAAATCTTCTTTATCATCTCAAAAAATAGATCTTATTTATTCTAGTTATTCGATAGAAAATGGACTTATTTTAAACTACTTCACAATTTAATGTATCTTCTTATTCTCTGCTCTTTAATAAATAATAATAATAATAATAATAATAATAATAATAATAATAATAATAACTCATAGTTGCTAGTTATTGAAGTGGTTTGATATAAATTGTTACTTTCTGCTTGAATAATCAGCTTAGCCTTTGTAGTTAATCACTGAAAATGTTGTTCTATTACCAGTATACACTATACCCTCCAAGTTGTTTCATTTATATTATCTATACTAATATTTTGATTGTATTAAGTATTAGATTGAAAAAGGGAACTAATTAAATTTACGTTTGAGTGGGTAATTTTTTTTTGTTTTTTTTGTTTTTGTTAAGGTCAAGTAAATTGACTTGAAAGAAAAATAAATCGACAGAATTTTTCATTCAACTATGTTTATATAAACTTGTTTTTGGAGTAGGGCAAGAAAACAAAATCCGGTGATATGGTATACTTGAAGTATTGTAGTAAGAAATGGTGAGATTTAACCGATGCTAAAGTGACCTTGAGAGTGTTCATCTAATAACTAGGATCAAATGATGGTTATAAATTCGTGTGAGGAATTCGAATTATGATTTACAATTGATGTTTAGGGTTAGGAATTAGATTAAAGGTTTTCATCACGAACTGATATCAGCTATAATGCCAAAACTCTATTTAGCCAAATGGATTGAATGAATTTTGTGCCAAAATCTGAGACCCGTTATCTTATACTTGATTGGTTTGTCCATAAATTATAGTCTTGCCTAAGAAATAAAATTACCCGAAATATCTACTTTTTGACGAATTAATTAAAACGAAACTGTTATGTTTGTGACCGATAAAAACCGTTGGAGAATATCATAACACTTAAAAGTTATGTAAATAAGATTGCAGTAGTACCGTCTATGATCTCATTTCAGACATTAAGTTATGCTGTACAATATGGATCATTTATTTTATAATTTCAATATAGTTTATTGATGGAAGTCTGTTGAAAAGTCTGAGTGGTCTTGTATTACATTGATTTGATTTTATCTGATTTATTATGAAGGCTAATTAAACGTATTCATGAGCTATTGGAAACATCGATAAAATGACTTGAATAATTACATTTGATATGTATGTTGTTGAGATTGAGATGGTGGTGAAGATTTGTAGCTCAGGTGGATGATTTTGATGTAGTTTTGTTATCTGAGCTGGATGGTTTGATCGTGGAGCTTTCATCTTTCTTCTGAACGACATCATCAACACAAACTTCAGATAGAAGTGAAGTGTTCGAATTTCTTCATATGCGTTTCACAGCTTGTTCTGTACACCTCGTTGTTGATTGGTTTTTGTCCTTGTTTACCTTACTTTACAATGACAAATTTAAAGTCAATAAGAACCAATCAACGTCGAGGTGTACAGAACAAGCTGTGAAACGAATATGGAGAAATTCGAACACTTCACTTCTATCTGAAGTTTGTGCTGATGATGTCGTTCAGAAGAACGGTGTATGCTCCACGATCAAACCATCCAGCTCAGATAACAAAACTCCATCAAAATATTGATATTTATGGTAAGATCGCACAAGTTGTGCTGAGAGTTCTTCACTGTAATAAAATCTTCAGTAATAAATAAAACTGCTATTATTACTTGATTGTTATTATCAAATCGCATCACTTAGATGAGAATGATAATATGCTTGAAAGTCATTTACATCTGATCATACACCTTTTGTGTACACATTCATTATCTTTCTCCTGATAATATGAATTCATGTCAAAAGAAAATATATTTAAATATAGATGAACTGGTCTGACCTATTTAAAGGTGGCTGTAGTGTCAGTTATCATATTAAACTTATATAACTTATTCTAAATTCTGGACAAGCCAATTTATCCATTCTACTTGAGTCACGTTTCGACACTGTTAATTATTTACTTACCAACAATGACTGTTTTTATATAAGCGAATGTGTGAACACTTCTTGTCCTATTCATCACATGTCTGTAGCTTATTTTTGTTCTGACTATAAATATTGATTTAACGCTTGATTAATTGGAGTGGAGTTGGCTCACATGCCTTCTCCATTGCGTGTCATTTGCTTTTGCTCTCTTCTATTCGCTTCGTCCATCTGATTGTCTGTCCAGATCTTTGATTGTTTAAAATATACTTGTTCGAAATCTTTTCTCGTATTTGATTTATTTAATTCTATAATTTGCTAACGCGGGTTAAGTCGATAATTATATACGAGGATAGGCGACATATATATTTCGATAGCATCCACTCAAAAGCGATCAATATACGGTCTAATTGGATTCAGATTCCAGGCTATTAAAATTATGAGTCCGTCGACAACATCGTCCGATCTAATTGGCACACAGTGATCTTGACAAGATTAAAGATTTATTCACTCATTTTGTGTGAACTATACTTGCATGTGCTTTACTAACCAACGTTGGGAAATCACGTAGCATGTCTGATTTACACAGTATATTACTTTATTGGCTGATAATTAGGTAAAATGTATTGCTTAAAGTATTACATGTAACAGAATTCATTGTTATCCTACATGGTGACATTTTACGAGTTGTTTAGAACACTATAGTATTCATCACAATGAGTGATTCGAGTAGTAGCTGGAATAATATAGTACGTTAGATATGAGGTATATATGATTGGCAGTATATAATTATGATTAGGCTGTGTCACAGACTGAATGTTTTTGCACATGTGGATCACTCGATCTTTACGGATATTTTAGAAAACAACATACTCGTTGCATGACCTGAACGCTAGCAGGACCATCAACTATGGTTACGCAATACTTAATAGTCACTAATATGAGCAAAACAAGATTCTAGATCGTCTTTACTCCCAAGTATCATTCAGATAGTGTCGATTCATAATAAATCCGAACTGAAGATTCTTAAATACTATTTATTCAATTAGACAGTGTTTATCTTTGATAATTTCCAAACTATTCCAGGTGATTTAGGTTTTGTAAGAGCAAACAGGAAAACGTGAAACGACGTACTGCTAAACATAAATGCTTTTAGACGTACATCTTTTCAGTTCCAAGCAAGATTTCAACTTATATTTATACCACATGAAATTAAACTGTAAACTTTAGGATCATTTAGATTCATTTAGAATTGTTTACTTGAATCTTCTTATTGATATTTACGACTGCAATTGATCATTCACTTATTGGTATATGTGTATACGCATCAATGGTAAAATACAAGTAAACAATACGAAGTGAATTTAAAATTCACCCCATTTCACAAGCAAGTGCCTATCAGAGTACAGTAGATAAGTGGATAAAGCGATAATGTTTGAAGTGAATGGTAGTAGGTTCTAGTCCCAGACTGAACATCAACTCTGAGATGCAAGTCCATCCAGCTGACGAGTCTCAAATAGAACAAAATGCACTTCTTGGATTTCAGTACTAGCCACTATTGATTTTTGCTTTGAAATCAATTTGTGCAATTCTCTTATGGTAAAATTTAATGGACATTAATTGAATACATTTCTTGTAAAACATTAAACACAATCGAAATAGTTTTGTACTCTTTTTGTTCAAGAAAAAAGCATAAAACAGTAGGAAGTTATATTTCAATGACAGATAATTTCAAGAAACAAATATTATACGTAGTGAATAATGTTTCTTCAAATTTCTTACAAACATAACTATTCTATACATTGTTTTGATGACATACAGTAGCATACAGTGAAATGTAAATATGTTTCATGTTTGATAGATGGAAATAATTACCAAATTAGTTTTATTTGAATACAAACCCTGATGATGGACATACACAAGAAAAAAAAAAGAAATTCAACTTATCTACAAATTACTTCAATTCACTAAAACATGTGACAGTTGTGTATTCTTTAAAGATTAATTCGAAAGACGTATTATTATTGACGTTGTAACGAATAGCTATAACTTGTGATACTGCTTGAGTAGAGAATATGGTTGAATAAAAATTATAAAAAGCGTTATCTATTGGATGACTCCGTCGGTCGGATACTTTCAGCAAAAACCTACTGTGTAATAGAAAAATCCGACTTTCAGCTGAATAGGAAATTAGCAAAAGACTCTGGAAGTGGGTGGGACATACATTGTGGAAATCATCAAACTACATTCCGAGTCAAGCGCTAACTGAGAATCGTGAAAGAAAAAGGAAAACAGGAAAACCAGAGAATACATTACACGGAGAATAGGAAACAGACATGAAAAGAATGAATAGGAAGTGAAGACAACTGGAAAGGATTGCCCGGGATAGAGTACGATGAAGAATGGTGGTGGGTGGCCTATGCTCTTCGACGAGGGGTATCAGGTGTTAGTAAGCAAGTAATTTAATGCGTACGACGTCGTAAACAAATGTATATTTATAATCATATAATTGTCATATGTGATCTGGCAATTACTGTCTCATACTATACATTGGCGTCAACTGACAAACAATGCTAATCTACTGACGTGACTAAGTTCCACGAGCACGGTTTTCACATTTGTAACTGGAAGTTACTTTTTTCTCTCTTATTGTGCAAAAATTCAATTTAGACTATTTTCCGGTTTAAATAACAGTTAGATTCAGCTAAAATCCTCCGTCTAATTAAAATTTGGGCTAAATGAGTCATTAAAATTCCTACTTGAACGCCGAAATCTAGAAACTGTTTTATTGAGGATGTTTGAAGTAAGGTAAAATATATGGATAATGAATGTAGTTAATTTTTGAAAATTTCAGAAATAACTCATTAAGTTCAATATCGAACATCATTTTCTTTATGTTCTGACATGAATCCATCAATACTAGACCATCATTGAAAACCTAGAAGCACTGGATGGTCATTTCCGGGATACGCACTATTTGAGGAATCGCATACTAGGACAAAACAGCGTTCAGTGCTTTCAGGTTTTCAATTGTGGTCTAACATCAATCAATTCATGGTCTCAATCAAAAATCCATTAATCTTCTGCTAAGTTTGAAGCGAATACGAGTTCACTTAGACTGCGAACGGAACAAAGACTTGTGACCAAAGACTAATAAATTTGCTATTCTGTCGTGTCCCAGCCCCGCTAACTAAAGAGAGTAGTCGAAGTCCGAATGGGGAAGTATATTCCGCGAAAAGCCAAAAGCATGAGCGATCACAAGACACAAATCAAAACCTATATATATGTACAGCACAAAATCGTCCTTGGGAAGTGTTACAAAATAGCATACTAAAAGACATAACGAACCAAAAGCGTTTACGATTCTCCCAAGTGAGAAATACGACATGAAGGCAAAAAAATTCAAATTACCTAAATAAAATTACAAAATTAAGACCTTTTTCAAGTGAGTTCTGAGGATCTAACGCTCCCAACATCTTCACAATTCTTTACTGATATATGGTAACATTTTAACTCTAAAATAATTTCAAACGTTTTCACTCCTAATTGTTTTTCCTTATTTTATTACATAATCTCTCTTAGCTAAACATAAATGAACTATAATATAGTTGTAATATATATGGATCATTTTTATCTTATATTCAATTCCCTTAAGAAATAATATAAAACTTCGTTTATTTTCTCAATCAATTTAGTCAAGGGCTTAATATCGAGTTGAACTTATTCTAACAGAATATTTTTCACTATGATTTAATGTATTTCAACATAAAGAATGAGAGTAACCATTCAGGAAAATCAATAAATTTAACTGATAGTGTAAAAAAAAGGTATCAAATACTTTCAAGACGATATTTACTCCCCTCCTTATCCGCAAGTTCTTTGTCATTGTATCTCTGTCTATATATACATATAGATATAGATATTAACCAATCCATTTTGAACAAGGTACCCAGAGAAATGATTTTCAAATTTTCAACATACGAAAACTTTTTTGTTTTTCTAATGTCAATGTTAAACCTGTTTCTTCTTTTTTTTTCTGTGTGTAAAGATTTTTGACGTTTTGGTTTTTCTGTTGTTTTCTTCTTCTTTATACAAAAAAAAACCTTAAAATATGCGAAGGAAAATTTACTTGTTTTTTTTTTGTTTTATGGAATCGAGATGTTCAAAAGTTGAGAGAAAATGGGAAGTTTTTTTAGATTGTATGTATACAATTTATGACTTTTTAAAACGGTTATAACTCGATCATTTATACATTACATAAGAAAAAGAAACGAATGTATCGTTTTGCATATTTGTTATAATATCCCGAGCTCCCAATTTTGCGGAAATTTTAAATAAACCGCTATAGTGAACTTTGGGGAAATAGCACAAAAACCCCAAAATTTTCCCAAACTTTGGGGAAGGTTATTTCACTTTGGGGATTTCCCCGAAATTTCCCCAAAGTTGGGAGCTTGGGATGTGATGGGATTTCATTTCAGTAAATTATATTTAATAAAATTTTAACAGTTGACATTATGAATCAATTGAAGCTAGATCATCATAGAAAACCTGGAAGTACTGGACAGCCGTTTCTTCCTAGTATGGGATTCCTCAGTAGTGCACATTCACGAACTCGTCTCATGAGATTCGAATCCACAACCTATCGTTCTCGCTCGCAAACGCTTAACCATTAGACCACTGACCAGGCATCCAACAGTGTTATTGTCTAACTTCAACTAATCCACGAAATTGAGTGATACATTCACCATTGTCATCAATGAGTTACTATCTCACAACAGACCCGATTGAAATCCACTTGTCACTGTTTCTCACTAGAACTCCCCGAAATACTTCTTGAATCCTGTCACTAGTGAGCACATATTGATTAGTATCAGAAGGGGTTTTTGTGGATATTATAGTAATTCTAATAGTTGAGATCATTAGTTGATTGGAGGTCTAAACTCAATTGACTTATGATCTCAAATATGAAAATCACTATAATATTCACAAAAACCCCTTCTAATATTCAATGTATTTGATATTGATATTATACAATGTAGAATAATTAAATTTAATGTTTATGAGATAAAAAAGCAATTGGTTTATGTATTCTAAACTTTTAGTCAGTTAAATTAATTTGTTACTGTTTAACTGAATCTTCCCATTGATGTTTATAACTGCGATTGATTAATAAGCAATAATACCACAAACCAACATGGTCAGATTTTTCACAGATCTTTTAATGGTATATGTAGTTGAACAATTAAAATTAATACTTAACTTATATTTTGAACTAAACAACTTTGCCGTAGTTTTTATAGATACATATGTTGATGCACACTTCTTACTTACTTACGCCTGTTACTCCTAATGGAGCATAGGCCGCAGACCAGCATTCTCAAACCCACTCTGTCCTGAGTCTTCTTTCCTAGTTCCATCCAATTCTTGTTTATTTTTCTCATGTCTATTTCCATTTCCCGGCGTAATGTGTTCTTTGGTCTTCCTCTCCTCCTCCTCCTTTGGCCCTGAGGATTCCATGTGAGAGCCTGTCTTGTGACGCAGTTAGATGCTTTCCTCAATGTGTGTCCTATCCACTTCCAGCGCTTCTTCCTGATTTCTTCCTCCACTGGGGTCTGGTTTGTTCTCGCCCACAGTTGGTTGTTGCAAATAGTGTCCGGCCAACGGATCCGAAGTATTTTGTGTAGACAACTGTTAATAAACACCTGTATTTTCTGGATGACGAAAGTAGCCCTCGGAGAGACTCCAGGCGGAGTTGATGCACACTTCTACATTTTATTTTTGATAACTACCCCCAGGTTGACTGTGAATAGTGTAGTATATTTTCTGTACATGGACTAGTCTACCGACTGTTATAAAACAAGGAATAGATTTTCATCGTGTTATACATTTTTAAACTAATTATTTTACCCAGAATTTGTTATTTAATACATGAAACATTATTCACTAAGTTGGTTTAACTGTATTCTAGATTCCTATTTAAATACAGAGTAATTAGTTTATTTTCTGGTTAGCGTTTTTTTTCTAAATGACATTTGACCTTGCCATCCTATCCAATACATACGAATAAATGCAGATAAAGGCACCCAGTGTAGCAGAAGCTTCTGCATCAATCGGACTCAACATAGACAAAGGAAAACCAAGATCCCCAAATACAACACGGAGAACACCAGTTCAGTAACTTTTGATGGCAAAACTCTGGAAGATATGGGAACCTTCAAGTACATGGGAAGCATCACTGATGTTCAAGGAGGATCGGATGCAGACGTAAAGGCGAGGATTGACGAAGTAAGGGCGGAATCCCTACAGTTGGAGAACATATGCAAATTAAAACAACTTTCAACCAATATCAAAGCCACAATCTTAAATACGAACGTCAAGGCAGTTCTACTGTACGGAGCTGAAACTTGGAGAACTACAACAACCACCATCAAGAAGGTACAATTATTTATAAATAGTTGTCTACGTGAGATACTCAACATCCATTGACTGGATATCATCAACAACAGTCTTCTGTGTGAAAGGACAAACCGGCTTCCAGTTGAGGAGGAAATTAGGAAAAGACAATGGAAGTGAATAGGACATAAATTATGGAAATCATCAAACTGCATCACAAGGCAGGTCCTAACTTGGAATCCTGAAGGGGAACGGAAAAGAGGAATTTCAAAGAATACATTACGTTGGGAAATAGAATCAGATATGAAAAGGATGAATAACATGTGGGAAGAGCTGGAAAGGCCTACTCAGGACAGAGTTGGATGAAGAGTGCTGGTAAGCGGCCTATTCTCCTCCCCGAGTAGTAACAGGCGTAAGTAAGTAAATAAGTAATTAGTTTACCTGAAAGAATTACCTGGACATTTGTTTAAATTATAGTATGTATTCAATGGACGTTAATCTCATTTGAAGCAACATTAGAAACCAACGCGCACTAAAGAACTATTTTATTATAATATGAGTCTCCTAGACAGTGCAAATCCATTTAACCATTAACAATCATCAAATAAATGAACAAAAAAATGAGTGAAAATACTGAATACTTTCCATTTGTTAAACATTGAAAAAGGATGTATCACCTCAAAATTCTTGATATATTTTTAGAGTTAAATAGATGTTTATTATGTGTCGAAGTATATTGACTTGTTACTACCTATGTTTGCTATTTTTATGAGTCTTTTTTTCTCATGGAAACCAGCGTAAATTTAAATAAATTGAAAATTCTTATAGAAAAATAAAATGACCTAAGACATTTGAACAAACAGTTGTTCTTTTTAAGGCTCCCTAATTATTAATTCATAATTACTGTATTACTTAATATTAAGATGGGCACAGAAATATTATTATTGAACTACTCATTGCTATACATAAAAAGAGTAGATTTCACCTTGATTATATCTGAAATAACAATGAAATACGTGATTGATAACATAAACTGATGTAAATAGAACGTTAGCATGTTGAATTTATTTGGTTCATGTGTCGATGAAAGTTAGACATTAACACCGTTCAATGCCATCTCAGTAGTCTAGAGGTTAAGCGTTCGCATGCAAGATCAAAGTTCTTGGGTTTGAATCTCGCATGTGGCATCGTGAATGCGCACTGCCGAAAAGTCCTATACTGAGACGAAACGGTCGTCTAGTGCTTCTACATTTCCAATGGTGATCTAATATCAATCGATACATGATCTCAATCAAAAGCTCAACAATCCATACAACTCCATACTGATAATCATTATTTGAACATATCAGATCATAGTGTATTTGAAAAAAAAACAATATCTCTTGATGCCATTAACAAAAAGATAAAGTGCTTGTTGTCACTTTTATAGATTTTAAAATACACACAATCCCTTTTTTATAACTATAAGCTTACGATTGTTAAGGTACGTTAAACAGTAAGCAGAAAATTTATCATCAAACACCCCTTTATTTTTACTAACCCGTAAATGAATAATAATGATTATACAAATAGCTTGATCAATAAATCTATTGGCAAACTTTGATATACACAATTTATACAAAACCCTTTTTTTGGTGCTGTTTATGGTATTTATACTGTTTTTATGATTCCACTACTGGTTGATACTTTATTTCAATGTTATTGAAATAAATATTCTGAATGAAAGGAGTTGAAATTTAAGTATATCAGTCAGGGCTGTGTTTTGAAACAATCATGAGAGTGTTTGTTTAATTGCTACAATAATACGAAATGTTCAATTGACTGATGGTAGGATTGATTATGAAATGAAATCAGTACCGACTTTTTCTAAGTAAAAAATGTGTTATGAGATAGTAAGTCACTTAAGACAATGGTGGATGTATCGCTCAATTTTTGTGGATTGGTTGAGGTTAGACATTAACACCGTTGGATGACTGGTCACTGGTTTAATGGTTAAGCGTTTGAGCGCAAGACTGATAGGTCCTGGGTTCGGATCCCGTGAGTAGGATGGTGGATGCGCACTGCTGAGGAGTTCCACAATAGGATGGAATGGCTGTACTGTACTTTCAGGTTTTTCATGATGGTCTAGTCTCAACTGATTCATGATATCAACGAGTGAAATCATGAAAATGTTCGTTTAATTGCTAAAATAATACAATATATTAATTGACTGATGAAATCCAATGACACGATATGGTAGGATTGATTATGGAGTGAAATCAGTAACATTCTAATATGTCGCACTTCATAATAATGATATTAAGATATATAGTGAATGGAAATAAGCTTTTGATTTTTAAAATTAAACTAATACCAATAGTTGGATAATTTAATATTGATACAATATAAACTAATGATAGGTTACATAGAAGATCAAACCACTGACGTATATTCTCAAAATAAGTGCTCAAAAATCAGACAAACAACCAACAAGTTAAGCTTCTTATCCGATTAAATAATACGTTTATATACATATTATCGACATGAAAATAAACATAATAAAGTCGTAATTTCACACTATTGTTACAATTCTACATTGTTCACAATCGATTGATCACTTGGTGGTGATCAATGTCATGTACATCAGGTCCTTCTTACTGCAAATCGAATGCTATCGATCAAGTTATAATATGGCCACCAGTCTAGATGACTCGATATTGCGTGCACTATGTCGAGATAAGATGGTGGTTGGGGGTAGTCAACAGAAAACCCTGTTGTTATTTGTTGTTGTCTACCTCCAACCACCATCTTATCTACATTGTTCCCTGGTATCCAATAATTTCTTAATGAATATCAATCATTGATGAAAAGCACTTTATAACTTTTTAATACTTATAAGAAATCTTGTTATGAAGTTAGTTTGTTACTTAAACTAGTTATATATATATATATATATATATATATATATATATATATATATATATATATATATATATATATATATATATATATATATATATATATCCCTTTGAAATCTAGTACCCACTAACTTAATATTCATTGATATATTAGGTTCATAGAGCATCTGAAATTTGCTTTCATATATAATAATATATCAATGATAAATATGATGGATATACACATATATAATCTTCGAAATATACCGTCAAATATATACTTGATAGATAGAAAAGTCTAATTGAAATATAGATGGTTGACCTCTCTTAATCCACGTTCTGTGGAATTCGAGGTTATATATATATACAATTGTTAAGAATGATTAATTCCAGTTTTTTCTTATCGGATTAACGAAATGAAAGTTGGAAACCTACATCTCAATATTCTTCCTAACTTTTCGTAGATATTTCATATGTGATATTATTTTGGGTTACTAATTAGTAATTCAGGGGATAATCAAAGAATATATTTATAGTGTTTAGTCAGTCGGTCAGTGATCTTAAGTGTTGTTAGATATATATGAGGGCAGTTATCACTTCCTAGTTGCACACACCATGAAAGGGTTCTTCTGGAGGTATTTGAAGAGAATATTGGGTTATAGCTGGTCTGAGAACGTGATCGCAGTGCCCAGCAGATAACTGCTTGAAGTCAGTCACACGCTACCTTTTTGAGGGAAATTTCCATGTTAGCTCCATACCTGTTGGGACCTTACAGCCGGAGATGGATATCCGTAGGATAAGGCTAGGTGTGCATTTTTAGGGTCAACTTTTTCTAACACCACCCTTCTTTTGTGGGAAGGCAGCAGCAGTGTTATGCTGGTTGTCTGAAGGAATCACTCTACTGCAATCACACCTCTCTACAGTCAGCAGTACGACTTTGCTCTTAGACCTTGGGTTTGCTGATTTTAGTCCTACCCATCTTCATCTAACCTGTCCGGCATGGTAGAACCTTGAAGAATGATTGTTTCAGTCAGTAAAGCTCTACTGGTTCATGACGATAGGCAAACCCGACCACCACATCAAGGTAGCAGCAACGGTCGGGTCTCTATAGTGTTACGTCGTTCTAGTACAGTGAATTATACATAATCGTATTTGTTAAGCCTATGTTTGAGTAATGATTAACTGTGAAGTCATTGGTGTGAATTTCATAATATTTTGGTCATGTCGTTTCAGAATAAAAATATATCTCAATATTATTATTGCTACTGTAACCGAGTCAAAATCTGTATTCACATTCTTGTGATCTATTTATGTAGATTGTTCTTTTATCAAATTAGGTAAATGAAAAATGATTCTCTTCATAAGTGGCTGTTGTAAAAGAATCTATTGAAGGTTCACGAGACTATAAAAAGATAAAACCGTCTGTGAGAAGTGAGCTTTTGATCAAAGAGCTCACTACCTTAGACACTTTTTACCATTATTATCGTTAAACTAAGAATAATGACAATAACTTTTAACTACTCCATAATTCTCATCACAGACTGACTTAAGATAAGTAACTATTATAAAGACAGAAATACTAGGAGTTGATATCAGATTAGGTCATGAATTCGTACCTCTGAAGAGTTCTATACGAGACATACTAGACAAGCATGACATTGATCACCACCCAGTGATCAATCAATTGTGATTATTATCTCAGTCCTACAGGAGGTTAGTCACGGCTCGGATAGCTCAGTGGTAACGTCTCTGACTGTGAAACTGGGTGCCACGACATCGAATCCGCCAGGGAGCACCAGTTCCCTCAAGATTACAGGTACACCTTGCTGACGAGTGCCAAGTAGCACGAAACCCGGGTCCAGGGTTTCCTGTTGACTACCTCCAACCACCATCTAAATCTCAACACATAGTGCCCGCAGTGTCGAGTCACCTAGACTGGTGGCCACATTGCAACATGGTCGATAGCATTCGATCTGCACTAATAAGGACTAGACAAGCATGAGATTGATCACCACCCAGTGATCAATCAATTGTGAAACATTTTCTTTTTCAAAAGGCTTCTTGGTTTTAAATGGTTTTTCTAATAACGATCTTCATACATTCTCAGTATTCATTCTATTGATTCATTCATTTCATAAACTTAGAAAGTAATTCAAACGTGTTTTTTAATATGACATGAGTGAACAGTCCTAAATCGATTTAAGTATAAAATAGGACAATGGATTTAGCTATAATAATATAAACTTAGATTCGTTTAAACAATCCTTTTATAGGATAACAAGCGAGTTAGTGATGTTTATATAGTCATTTGTCTCTAGACATAAATGCATAACATAACTTAGAAATTACATATTGTTTTTCAATCATTAATAACTAATCATGTTTAATGTAATAACACAACGATATTGTAGACATTCAGCTTATGGTTTTGTATTCTAAGTTAACCAAGGTTAACTTCCTGTTGTCATCGGTAATAATATGATATTCTAATTATTCATTAGAATTTACTATTCGAAATAATAGTTATGATGAATGTGAAATAGGAAACCAAACAGAAATATGAGATTTTATAGAGATTGTAGTCATTTTTAATAGTTGACATTCATGAGTTAATTGAAGCTAGACCACCATTGAAAATCTGAAAGGATTGTACAATCAGGTTTTCTACATTTTCAATAGTGGTCTAGTTTCATTGAGTAATGATGAATTCAATGATTAGTGGTCGCGCGCGAAGCCAGTAGGTCCTGGGTTCGAGCCCCGCGAGGTGCGGGATCGTGGATGCGCACTGCTGAGGAGTCCCATACTAGGACGAAACGGCCGTCCAGTGCTTCCAGGTTTTCAATAGTGGTCTAGCTTCAACTGACTCATGATTTCAATCTGTGAAATTTCTAAAAATGTCCACAAAACCCATTCTGATTAGACATATATTAGTCTTACTTATAATAACTATTTCAACATTTATATTGAGTGGATATTTATTTCAATAGTTAATTATCTATTATTCAGTAGAAATAGTCAAAATATCAAGATCTCAATGTATTCAAATAGTTTAATGAACCGAAATATTGTCACAGATAAATATGGTCTCATTCACTTCTCTTAAAATAATAATTATGGTTCAGTGGCGACATCTCGAATTATTAAACTGGGCAATTAGATTAGGTTTCAATCTATAGGATAGTGTCAGTTACATATAGGTTGTAGATATGCTTTGTTGATAAGTAACTTACTTACTTACTCCTGTTAGTCCCAATCGAGAATAGGCCGCCGATCAGCATTCTCCAACCCAATCTACCCTAGGACTCCCTTTCTATTTCTATCCAATTGTTGTTCATTCTTAAGTCTGTCTCCATCTCTCGGTGTATTGTGTTCTTTGGACTTCCTCATCTCCTTTAGCCTTGAGGATTCCATGGGAGGGCTTGCCTTGTGACACAGTTAAGTGCTCTCCTCAATGTTTGTCCTATCCACTTCCAGCATTTCTTCTTGATTTCTTGCTCCGCTGGAATCTGGTTTATTCTCTCCTACAGTAGGTTGTTACTGATATTGTCTGACCAACGGATCCGAAGTATTTTGCGTAAACAACTGTTAATAAACACTTGTATCTTCTGGATGATGGCTTTCTTAGTTCTCCAAGTCCCCATCCTATACAATAGAACTGTCTCGATATTTGTAATTAAAATCCTGACTTTACTGTTGATTGACAGTTGCTTTCTCGTAGTCAATGAATTTGATGTAGAGTGGTGAACTACATTCAATTGATTGTCCACAATGATCCGTAGTGTTGCGACTTGGTCGGTACATGATCGATTCTTACAGAATCCAGTCTGTTGATTTCGAAGCTGGGCGTCTACGGAGTCCTTCATACTGTTTAACAACACCCTGTTGAAGGCTTTTCCTGATATTGAGAGAAGATTGTGTCAAAAATTCTCACTTTTTAGTTTTCTAATGATTATCTCCAAAATAAGTAACATTACTTTGGATTCATTATCGATTCACAAAGATAATTAATTAGTTTAATGACTGTTCCGTTCCTGGTACTAAGATTGTGAGTGTACACTATAGAGCTGATTTTTACTAAGATGAGACTCCCATTCACTACTCTCAGGCTTTCAATAATATTTAAACTATGATCACTTGGTGATTTAAATATTTGAAAGTGTTCACACTTGTTATACTTTTTCCTTCTTTTCGTTATTTATTATTAATTTATTAATCTGAACACATAAACATTGGTATAAATGGTCACCAAATACATATGCACCACACAAGTCACTTGATTTGTGTGTGGGCTGTGATACTGCTCGGGTGCCAAATCCGACGTAGGTGGTTTTATTAGGTAGTTACACCCGGAAACATCGGCCTGATCCACAAGACAGTGGAGCGACTTTAAGAGATACAGTCCTATAGTAGCCGGTGACCAACAATTGTTTCATACACCATGTTTTGCTCAGGATCTTGGGGCTCATGTGTATCACTGGTTTGGAATCATGGTTTTCCAACTTCTCTAGGTAGATCCTCCATATCCATCAACCCGGTTGAAGCACTGGTCTTTCAATTTTCGTCCTCTTAATTTCGTAAACAACAGTTAATACCACGAGAGGGCAGTGAGTAGAAATTCCGTGTCAGTAGCTATATACACGTGGTGATGACCACGGCATTATTAAGTTATATTCTACACAAAATAAATTCACTTTAAGGTTTATTCCATTCAAATTATTATTATTGCTTAATAAGAAAGCATCGTAAAATTTTGTGATTAGTTCAGAGGAAAAGCCTTAAACAAAATAGTGTTAATCATTGTTAACTAATAGAATGATACATTATTAATGGTTAGTTATTGTTAATTTGACTACTAATACGACAATATATATACATATAATGTACTGTTTATTCCCCTTCAAATTTATCAATACATGGAAGTATATACGCCTGTATACATGATTACAGTAACTATATTTGTGCATTAAAAAAGCAAACAAAAACAAACAAAGAACTGTAAGATAAGTAGTTTATCATCAGGCTTCTTGTATCCAGGGGAAAAAAAAACTAAGAAATCTATCTAATACTTTAAACACGCAATAAATAATAATAAACATGGCGGTAAATTTTTTTTTAAAAACACAAGTTATTTGTCATATGTTATTAGTTAAACCTCTATAGTATCCACATTTCATTTGTAGTTTATAATCAAACATTCTGTTTGAAGGTTAGTTTTTATTATTAGATTAATATTATTAGGAGGAGGAGGATGAATATACATATATATCAAATAATAAGATAGTACAAATAGCGGTTACAATTTGATATTTACAGTGTCTTAACAACAATAATCGGATACTACTTTAAAAAAAAGAGGAAGAATTTAGAATACATATATATTACAGTTTGGCTATAATATGTCAGTCAGTCAGTTAGCTGCAATGTAGGACCAGGCACATATGTGCATCGGTTCAAGTTACCATACCTCATTAGTACAACAAGATGAACACTGGATTCATGGAAGTAGTTAATTCAGTGGTGGTAATATTTTAAACAAAGATTGTATATAAGTATATAATACAAGAAGAAAGAATTAGTTCGTGGAAAGAAATATATAAAGCGATTTTAATCTCATCGTTTAAGAGAAGACAAAGAGTGTGTACACCGACTATAATGTGTAATACCGTTTGATGTTAGAATCTAATTATATGAACTTTAAACTACTGTCCATTTGTTAATACATAACATGATTTGCATACAATTTTGCTATTATTTAGTCACAATTTTATTATCTTCAAACATAATGGACATCATTGGTCATGGCTTTGTATTAATATCAATATTACATTGTGTTTTTAAGTGGTTTGTTAATTTAAATCTATGAGTCAGTTGAAGCTAGACCACCATGGAAAATTTGGAAGCACTGGATGGCCGTTTCGTCCTAGTATGGGACTCCATAGTGATCTAGCTTCAATGAACTCATGATTTCAACTAATGACATTACTAAAATCTCCACAAAACTTATTCTGATAATTAAAATTTAGACAATTAATTGGGTTAATTTATGGCTTTGGAATCGATAAATATCTTTGAATCACTTTTCTATAAAAGGAAAATTTTCGTTCGAATCACATCACATTCTAATTAACATAGTAGATAATTCAGTTAAAAGTGAATTATATTCTGATAAATTTTGGTGAACAAGAACACAAATGGGGACAATCGAATGTATTTGAATGAAAAATTACAGAACATCTTACGGAAATCTGAAGATTATATAGTAAATACTTCATTTGCAAAATATCAATCAATTATCTCAAACTTTTTTTTTGAGATCATGAACCGATTAATGTTAGACCATCACAATTGAAAACCTGGAAGCACTGGACGGCCGTTTCGTCCTATTGTGGGACTTCTCAGCAGTGCGCATCCACGGTCTCGCGAGCGGGATCCTTTTGTAAATTTCAATCAGTCGTCCCAGACTTCATTGTTTCGTCATTTTCATAACAATTGCTTTCTGTTCCCGTTCTTTTTTCCTTCTCGATCTTCTGCTGTCAGACATTCTAATCTTGATTATCGTTATATACTACTCATGTCAATATAAGTGGCACACATCGAAAAAGTATATAATAAACTGTTCGGCTAGTTAAGATCAAGATAATGACTTTAAGATAAGTTTAATATGTCAAGGAGTGATACAAAATACGATGAACATGATAACAGAAAACCAAGCTCTTGATGTATCATCTTATTTTTCGTAGGATAGATTACATTGAGAACATAGAAATCTACTTATTTTACTTCATTCAAATTCAATAGACAACCAAGTTATCTACGGACTAGTAAGAAAACTTGTGTCATGTAAATATTCATAACGGTCAAGATTTTCATATGTATGAGACTCTGTTCATTTTCTCTTAAAGTCAACAATTTAATGAGTAAATAGTTATCTTTTATGAGATCCATGATCGTGTAACTCAAGTAAACACAAGCTAATCTCCTTCTAGAATATGTAAGTTTCAGTAGTGAAAGTGGTCTGAGTAAAAAAAAAAAGTGAACAACGAAATTTGAACTTTAAAAATCATAAGTAAAATGGAAAATATTATTGTCCTTTAATTCTTATTAAGTGTTTAGCAATTGATTCTTATATAAGACTATATAAATCCTCATCGGCTGAAAAAATGATACGATATATTGAAGATGGTTTTAGTGTGATTCAGAATGTGCATCATAATATTAGTTAACCTAGATTTTAATTATTCAACTCTAACCTATCCCTTCATTTGTAATGTGAATTTCTTTATTATAGTTCATTACATGTTTATTATTACATTCGGATAGATTAGTTTCTAATGGAATATCTCTATTCTTAGTGGAATACCTCATTATTTCTATTTAATTATATGTTTTTTTAAAAATAAAGTTTGGATAGTGATTTGTTGTAGAGTTCCTGATGTGTTTCTCGTCCTAATTTTGAGACATCACATATGCATGTATCTGTATCCAAGTGTCGATATTCACAGTGGTAATCAAATCCAGAATGTTACTTCTCAAATGCCAACGCGTTATTCACATATCTAATTAGTTCAGATAGCCGTTAATCGATTCAGGAAGCATAGATTTAAATTGTGAAGGTTTGTGTCCTTCTGTCATTAATCTTTAATACTTCAACTAATCGATCTGACGTGTGTCAAATAAGACGAAACTTGAATTCTGTGCCATGTAAGTCACTTGATTTGTGTGTGGGCTGCGATACTACCGGAGTGACCAGACCGAAGTAGGTGGTTCTATTAGGTGGCAATACTCGGAGTCTTTAACCTAAAGGTCTGATCCACAAGGCAGTCTTATGGTAGCCGGTGACCAACAATTGTTTCATACGCCGTTTTTTGCTCGGGATCTTGGAGCCCATGTACACCATCGGTTTGGAATTGGGGTTTTCCAACTCTCCTATAAGAATCTTCCATATCCACTAACACGTTTAATGCTCCGAACATTCGCTTTTCATCGTCTTAATTTCGTAAACAACACGCCTGGCTCGAGAAGGCTGTATGTAGATGTTCCCTGTCAGTGGCTATATACGCGTGGCCATGTGAGAGCATTTCCAGAGTGAGATTGAACTTTCCCCACCCTCGGCTGTACCAGAGCATTTAGGAACAATTATTCAATTTGAATTTAATATGATTGATTAACATCTTTGAAATAATTCATAATAAATGATAATTTATTCCAAATTGGAATAATCATTTATAACACAGTAGGACTTATTATTTTTCTTTATCTTCAACAATGAACAATTCCGATTAATGCATTCAATCTAATTAGTCGAAGAAGTAATACTACTACTAATACTAATACTACTACTACTACTAATAATAATAATAATAATAATAACTATTATTATTATTATTATTATTATTATTATTATTATTATTATTATTATTATGAATATGGCTCATTATTGAGATTTATAATTGTCATACAACACACAGTATCACCATGTTAGTCATCATCATCATCATCATCGTCATCATAATAATCGTAAATCATAGTCACAAAATAAGTTTTATCTATTATCTACATTCTTTTTCTCTCTTGTTTTTCCTCTATGAAATTCTAATTCTATTCAATTCTATTCTATTTAATATTGAAACAAATTTAGATTATTATATGAAAGAGGTTAACTAATTGACCTAATTATATTTATATCTATGATAATTTTTGTTTATTTCTTTGTTTGCTTGTTTGTTTGTTTGTCAATCTGTCCTATTGTAACTGTGTCAATTTCTTAGTTTGAATTGATTTACTTTATTCATTCGTATTTTATATTCAACCTAACTGGGTTTGTGTTTTGTCGAAGTTTTTATCAGAAGGGGGGTTTTGTTGGAGATTTTCTTTTCGCATTTTTTTGTAATTTTAATAGTTGAATTCATGAATCAATTGAAGCTAAACTATCATGGAAAACTTGGAAGTTTTTTTATACTGAAAACAGTTAACTGGAAAATCTTTTTTTCTTAAAATAGTGGTAACAGATGAATACTACAGGGTGTAGATATTAGTCAATGGTGAATAGAATTATGATGATTATAGGTTTAGTGTGTGTGGGGGGGGTATTTTTTCTCTTTTTTCTTTTTCTTTCTCGTCTTTTTTTAAAAAAAGAACTATCTACTGTATTCAAAACCACTTCTCTCACTTATTTATGAATCTATGCAACCATATTCATATTAGCTTAGTTGGGATGAAAGATTATATATATAAGGTTGAAAGGAATTTATTTACAAACCATAGTTTATTTCGTTCCCATGTGTTAATTAGATAAGAAAAAGAAATAATGATGTCTCAAGTTTATCCACTTTTAATGCAACTATCAATAAACGTTTTTTCCTCAGCTATTATTTTTTCGGGGGGGGGGCGGAATGGGAAAATAGTTTTAATATAGTTTAATATTTATTTTTCATAGTTTTCTGTTAAATAGGAAATAATTAAATTTTTCTTTTCATATTATTCATAGACTATTTTAGAATAATTCACAATTATTGAAGTGTATACATTCACTTGATATTGTTTACTTGAATCTTCTCATTGATGATTAGGACTGTGATTGATCAATCGCTTATTGGTATATATATGCATATTGTAGGTATTGCCTTAAATTACAAGCATTATAAGAAAGGATGGATTGTGATTAGCAGTGAAATACAGGTTGATGCGCGTTTCTTCCTATTTGGATATATCTTCATCTCGGAGTTGATGTTCACTCTAGCTGACGAGTCTCAAATAGGATGAAACGTATGTCCTGGATTCCACCGCTAAAAGAAATGATTTAATTATCAAGTTTTAGAATCATATTTAATTTGAAATGAGAAGATATTTTTTACTTGATATTGTGAAGACTGTGGATATATACTTTAAGTCAGTTCGTTAAACGAAAGGAGTATTTTAACAGTTTTTAAATGTTTATCAGTGAAGATAGACCCATTTAATGTTGTATTTTATAAACTAGTTCATTTCTGATTGAGAAGTGTTTATCTTCATCATGAAGAATGTTTTTTTATAATCTACTTAACTAAAATTACAATGATTGGGATCATGAGTCAATTGAAGCTAAACCGCCGTGGGAAAACCTGGAAGCAGTGGATGGCTGTTTCGTCCTAATATGGGACTCCTCAGTAGTGCGCATCCCCGATACCTCCTCAAGGTATTCGAACACAGGACCTATCGGTCTTATCCTCTAGACCATTGAACCGACATCCAGTGGTGTTGATGTCCAATATCAATCAATCCATGAAATTGATTGACACATCTACCATTGTTATTAATGAGGTACCATCTCACAACAGACACGGTTGAACTCAACTTCTTACCAGAACTCCAGGAAATACCTCATAAAGACTGTCATATTAGAAGGGTTAAGATCATAAGTCTCAACCATTGAAATTACCATAATATCCACAAAAACCATTCTAATATGAATTAACTTACATTGTCATCAGAACAAACTCTTTATTCCTTTTTGAAGTAATAGTATCTTTGACGATGTTTCCCAGAATGAGATCTGAACAAAGCAGCTTAGAGAACTCAAAACTACTGACGATAGTTTTCACAAAATGATTTAAACAGTTTTATTTTTATGATGTTTCATAAATCCATTTGTTATTAGTAATAATCTAATCAAGTTCGATAATACATGTTCGTCTGCACTTATGCATAAATGTTCAAATAAAAACTTACTTTATAATATTTAGCGTATTTTTGTAACACAGTACGTCAGTTCACGTATCGTTCGCGACATTCAAACCCAGGACCCATAGGTCTCGCAGGCGAACGCTTAACCACTTAGACCATTGAGCCAGCATCCATCAATGTTTGGATGCGCACTGTGTAGGAGTACCACAGTAGGACGAAACGGCCGTCCAGTGCTTCCAGGTTTCCCATGGTGGTCTAACTTCAATTGACTCATAAATTCCACTATTGAATTATCATAATATATGATTATAGATTTCTTTCCAAAGTTCAGGAATTTTTCACGACTTTAGTCATTAGAAAGTAGATAATTATATTTACATATAAATTGTTAACTTCTATGACAGATTGCAATAGACAAGAGAATTTTTCAGGCTCAAGAATAGTAAATTGCTGTTTTATTCTTGTTAGTACCGTTAGAAAAATTCAAGTTGCAAACAAGATTAAGCCTCGATTGAAATTTAGAAATGTTATTTGGAGATGGGCATAATAATCACTAAGTTAGTTTTTAATTAATGAAGCATCCATTAGTAACCTGTGATGAATACTAATTTGAATCGGTGTTTGTGCAGATTGTAGTAATTTTACTAGTTGAATTCATGAGTCGATTAAAGCTAGACCATCATGGAAAACGTGGAAGCACTGGAGGACGTTTAGTTCTAGTATGGGTCTCCTCAGCAGCATACACCCACGATCCCCACTCGGGACTAGAACCCATGACCATCAATCTCGAGCGCGAACACTTAACCCCTAAACCACTAAAACGGCATCAATCGGTATTAATGTCTAACTTCAATCGATTCATGATCGTGTACGACCATTCATCCATTGTCTGAGGTAGGTACCAGTCTCTACCCGACATGGATTGGGCTCCACCGGTCACTGCTTCTCACTAGAACTTCAAGAAGTTCATCTTGAAGCTATTCGCTACTGAGCATATAAGCATTGTCAGAATGGGTATTTGTAGGCGAGCACTGCTGCAAGAGATCTTCAATCAAATCAATTGTCTCCAACTATCTGTCATAATAATAGTGTGTACCACAACTACATAATTTTTACCTATTAGCATGATTCAAACGAACTGTCACCAACTTCGTGTATTGATATCACTAATCAGTTTCATTGCCCCATGATTACACTTACCCTATACCTATTCCAAGTGGTAGTCGGTTGATCCTAATAAATCATCAAAACATTCATGGAAATCAAATGTGCGTTTAGTGAATTATGTATAAAATTACAACCCTGGATTCAAATATGTCAATTGTGTTTACATGAACGCACACTTATGCATTTCTTAGTTATTATTGTAATGGTTAGTGTACATGTTTGTGAAGTTTCGATGTGGTTTTCATTGCTATATGATATTAGTTAAAAACCCTTATCAAATATTTCAGACTAAATAACTGTTTAGACTTCGTTTAAAAATACCCAGCAGTGCTCAACAATAACTTCATCCACAACCATTATAATTCAAATAAGCAATTTGAGTCTCTGTATGTGACATGAATGTCTTGGATTTAACACTTTATAGTTACTTGCTATTGGTAAAATTTGAAATTTGATAAAAATAGCTCACCAATTCACTCTGTGTTTTTCAGTGATTCTTGAATCAATACATATTAATACACTGAAAGGTTACCATCATACTATCATCTATTATCTTATAGTTTCTACTCTTTTTCAACTTTGTAACTGACCTTTTCATCCAGTATATAACTCACCCTTAGTTATTCAAACTAATTTTTTTCTTCTCTTATAAGTATTGTTTACTTTACAACTATTCGATATACAATAAAATATGCAAGAAAATGTAGAGTCTGCTGGTAGCACCGAGCAACAATGCCAGAATATTTGGGATGCGTTTCTCACCCTGTAAATGCTTCGTGACTGGCCTGCGTCAACACCTGAACTAAGGACAAGGAGCAAAGTAATCAGACGCATCGACAACTTCACTTATCTTGGAAGTCTGTTCAGTACAAATGAGTTGTTGTTTGACGAAATCTCAGCATGGATTCAAAAAGATCATTTGGCTTCTGCCAACTTACGTCACCTATGTCGAAGACGAGATATCCGTCTATCAATTAAGGGACGAGTATACTGCGCGACAGTCGGGTCTGTTTAACTTCATGCCTGCGAAACGTGGCCACTCAGAGTAGAAGATACTCGTAAGCTCTCATCTGCTGGGATCACCAGATAAGTAATAGTGAGATTAGACGCAGGGTATTAGGGAATGATGGTAAATCAGTTGATGAGGTTGTGAATCTTCATCGACTGAGATGGTTGGGCCATGTGTTACGTATGCCTGAACACCGATTATCACGATGTGCAATGCTAACCGGTGTAGGGGATGGTTGGAAGAAAGTTAGGGGCGGACAAACCAAAACGTGGCACCAGTGCTGAAGTCAGTATTTTGTGGTCTTAGCCGAGTTGGTAAATGCAGACTACTTGGTTGGGCTCCGCTTGACTACTGTAACTAATAGTTGGAGGCACTGGGTGACATGGCTCATGATCGATCACAATGACGTTGATATATACACTATTTGTCTTCCCTTAAACTCTGAGATTAAAATTACTTTATACCTTTCTTTTAACGAACCAATTCTTTCTTCCTGTATTATATCCTTATATGCAGTCTTTATTTTATATATTACTATAACTGAAGTGTTCATCTTGTTGTGCTAATGAGGTTTGGCAACTTGGATCGATATATATATATATATATATATATATATATATATATATATATATATGTGCCTGGTCCTATATTGTAACTGACTGACTGACTAATATACAATATGATTACCATTACTAGTTCAATAGTTTCTTTCTATATAAAATCATTTAAACAATTGAATATTTTCACTTATCTATCCAAATAAAGGAACATAATATAATTTATTATTCCATTTGTCAACATGTCAACATTCCCGTTAAAAATAATTATGAAAAACAAAGGACTAGATATACATAAATATAGTTTTACAAGGTTGTCAAATATTTCCGCTAAATTATGATTAAACTGCTTTTAGATGTTAGACCACCATTGTAAACCTGGAAGCACTGGACGGCCGTTTCGTTGTAATGTGGGACTCCTTAACAGTGCGCATCCACGATCCTGCTCGCGGATATCATTATTAAAGTTTAACTCGATAAGTCCGAATAAATTGAACATTGGGTAGATTTCGATAATGTAATAGGAAGACAAAGTTTATCAGGATTATCTAATATATATGTGCGTAATACATTTCGAACAAACTGATCCCACATAATATACTTGTTAAGACATTTTTATATGAAAATTAAAAGACCAGTTAAGGGTGAGTGAACACATACCAGAATGGCGGCAGAAACAAATAAATTCCAATGGTCAAATAAGACCACAGGATAGACAGACATCATCCTCCATAGCGAAACATTTGATTGAAACTATTCATAAAGTTGACATCAAATCAGCATTTGTAGTGTCATACCAAAGCCTTCAAGGACGTATACTAAGGTTTATTGAAGCCTTGGCTGTACGTAAACTGAAAACCCCTTTATGTGTTCAAAAACAATTTGTCCTTACACTTAACCTACCCTGGTAGCGCTGATTCACTATCCAGAGTTGTAATCACATTTGTTTTTGTGTACTTTAATATTTTCAGAATGGGTTTTGTGTAGAGTTTTAGTGATTAAGTGCTCGCGCGCGAAGCCAGTAGGTCCTGGGTTCGAGCCCCGCGTGGTGCGGGATCGTGGATGCGCACTGCTGAGGAGTCCCATACTAGGACGAAACGGCCGTCCAGTGCTTCCAGGTTTTCAATGGTGGTCTAGCTTCAACTGACTCATGATTTCAACCTGTGAAACTTTAATATTTTTTCCTTTGTTATAACTTACCCTTAACCTGTCTAGTTGACCTTTTAATTTTCATATATAAATGTTCTTAACAAGTATATGTGAGATCAGATTGTTCGAAATGTATTGCGCAAATATATCACATAATTCTGATAAACTACGTCTTCTCATTGCATTATCGAAATTTTTTCAAAGGGACTAACTGTTTTAAATTGGCTAGATTGTTATAAATAAGTATAATATATTTGTAGATATCCTAATGAGTAGAAAAATTAGAATTTTCTGACATCTCACGACTCAGTTTACTGAGTTCGAATCCCAGATTCAATGGCAACTGTGACATGTATATAGATCTGTCTGACGACCCCAACATAGGACGAAACGTGTTATAATTCCCTCTTATTACAACTCAACTATTCCTATAACTTAGTATTCTTGGACACCGATTCACTCGACAAGTCCGCAAATTCGAACACGGTTGAACGGGAAAGAATTTATACACTAAATAACAAGGTTAGATGGAAGTTAGAAGCACAATAGGAAAAACGTTAGTATATTTATAGTTTTTTTCATGAGAAGATTCGAGATTGTTCTCTAAGTATCGACTGGCGCTGATTGGATAAGAAATGGCCATCTATTCTATGTTACAGCTATTTATTTTGATCCTATAATCATTCACTTGATGTTGTTTACTTGTATCTTCTCATTGTTATTTAGGACTGTAATTGATCAGTCTCTTATTAGAATATGTGCATACTGTGTGGATTGCTTTGACATTGACTTAATTTACAAGCATTATAAGCAAAGATGGATATTGGCTAGCAGTGGAATCCATGACGCGCGTTTCGTCCTATTTCAGACTCGTCAGCTGAATGTACCTGCATCGCAATTTTGCTGTTCACGTCCTATATTCCACTGCTAACCACTATTCATCTTTGCTTAGAAAACTTATAATCATTGTTACTTTTTTATTATTATAAATTAGCGGTATTTTCTTTCGCATGTTTATTTAGCTGAACAGTGGGAATCATTTCTCACAACAAAGTATCATCAACAATTTAACAAAAGGAAAATAGTATTACTATGCTATCCATATATATAAATATTTCAGTAACAGCATGATATTAAAATCATTTCCACAAATGAAAGAAGGTGATATTCATATTATTCATATAAGTTTATATTACCAATGGATTTATTATATAGTTACATAATTCACAACTATTTTGATTTGCTTACATTTTAGAATGCCTGCTGATACATTGAGAGATTGGCTAACATGAATACAGAATAAACCGAAATGAAATATCAAAGTAAGCTTCCTTCTTTTATATTAATACCATTTCACTTTATATACACTATACTACAAACCATAATAATAATAATAATATTTATATGAGTTTAAATGCCATACGGTTTTCATAAACCTATTTTATCCCACATCTTCTTTATGCCATTTTATTCAATGAGATTACAAAAGATGAAAGATTTTCTCATTTTAATGAATTACACTTTAACGAACTGTTTGTATTTAATGTAGTGTCTGCATTATTCATTTTGATGAATCGGTAAATGAATGAATATTTTTTCATTACTTAGATACTGAGTCGACATTAAATAGTGTTCATATATCTAAGTTCAGTCAACCAGAGACAGTGAGTGACCATCTTTGATTGTGTTTAGTAGGTTACTGTGTTACAACTGACATGGTTGAACTCCATTGGTCATGGCTTATCATTAAAAGTTTAGAAATTGTTCCTTAAAGCTAATGGATTCATAATATTCAAGAGTTCTATACTAGGATATAACGTCCATCTAATGTTTACAAGTCTAACTTAAATCGGTTCATGATTTCAGTGAAAGATATTTCATAATTTGATAGTATCTAAATACCTTTCAGTGATCTGATCAAACCTATGTAGTGTCGGTTACTATGTTTAATTCATATAACGTAATCTAACCTCTGAACAAGCTAAATTATTCATCATTCTTGAGTCACTTTTCGACAATGCTAATTATTCACTTACCAACCATGACTGTTTTTATATGAGCGAATGTGTGTACATTTCTTATCCTATTCACCATATGTCTGTAGCTTATTTTTGCGTAACCATAAATATTGATTAAAGCTTGATTAAATGGAGTTGGTTCACATGCCTACTCCACCACGCATCCTTTTGATTTTATTCTCTCTTTTCTTTGCTTCATTTGCTGCGATTATCTCAGGCTCACGCCTGAGGATTGTCTGTTCCGACCAACGACTGTACAAAATATACGTATTCAAACATCTATTCTCGTATTTAACTTATTTAATTCCGTTATTCACTAACGCGTATTTATACGAGGACTAACGATATATATATATATATATATATATATATATATATATATATATATATATATATATATATATGTCGACAGCAGTTATTCATACATTATCACTGGAGTCAGATCTCGGGCCACTAAACCTATGATTATGTATTTGTTTCTAACTGTCTAAATAATATAACTTACCGGTTTCTTTTAACTTGTTCAGTATGATGTGATACAATGTATTTCATTAGTGAATGAAATCATATAAAGTTTTAAAAGCTCTCATAATGACCACTTAAGTTAATTCTACTTACCTTTATTGATTACGTCATATAAGTAGAAGCTCTAATCCAAAAATATTTCCTTTTCTTTTTCGTTTGTTTAGAAAGGATCTTTTTTCCCATATTTTACATAACTTGTATCATCTCAGCTTAAACTAGACACTTCACTATAGAAATGAGAAAAAAGACGTATGCATTTTGTATTCTTTAGTCCTATCAGGTGATAATTCAAATGGAAGCAGATAGTAAATGAGTGGTTGTGCAAAAACAATGAATATCAAATATTGACTGTTCAAAGTATCCTAAATTTCAGGTTGTGTCCAATACAACACGGTACTAGGATAATAAAGAACTTATTTATTTGTTTGTTTAGTTGTATACGCAATGTGTATTTCTTTGCATAATGAAAATGAATTATTTTATTATTATAATTGCTTCACTTACTATATTATTATCAGTATAGGGTTGTGGAGATTATTAAGTTTTTGATTGAGATCATGAACCGATTGATGTTAGATCACCATTGAAAACCTGGAAGCACTGGATAACTGTTTTGTGGGACTCTTCAGCAGTGTGCATCCACGATTTCACCTCACGAGATTTGAACCCAGGATCTTCGGTTTAGTGCGCGAACGCTTTAACTCTAGGCCACTGAGCCGGTATTCAATAGTGTTAATCTCTAGCCTTAACCGATTCACGAAATTTCGCGACCATCGTCCATTGTACTGAGGTAGTTATTTGTCACTACCTGACACGGATTAGCTATTAGTGGTTTTATTCAATATTATATTTTTGATACAATATAGAATCCTCAGCACAAAATATTTTAGCGAGTTTTCGTTTCTTATTTCTTGATCGATATTGACGATAAATACTGAGTAGATCGCCAGTAAAATATTAGTATTTCAGAAGTTGACATCTGAATAATATTCATTCGTTTCAATGCATTTCGCCAGCCATCATGATCTCTCCAATTTTATGTTTTTGTAAATTGTACAATGAAAGGTCGTAAACTTTTCACAAACACACCTGAATAGATTACGCAATTAACTGACATAATGATATGTTAAAACAAACAAGGAAACAGATAACTTGTTGAAATATCTAGATAACAGGAACAGGTAACGCAGATATTCAAACAGGCCGCCGTGTTCTTGTTTTCACTTCACTTATTATTTTATTATTTATCTAAAAGGGGATGTCAAGTATATATTTTAACAGTACTTATTATGAAATATCTTAATTTTGGAACAATGGAACAATTCCAAAGTAAGTCAATCCTGCTAAGGTTAGATTTGACAGTTTCAAAAAAAGAGCATTGAGTAGAAAGTTAACAATAAATATATTTTCGTTATATCCTAATGAGTAGAAAAAATTGTATTTCTGACGTTTCGTAACTTAATGTAAGCCACTTCTTCAGAGTAAATAAGTAACTGAAATTTGCTCAGGATTAATCAACCAAAATACCCATAGTCATTACTTTAAATCCATTACGGCAATAAAGTGTACCTTTGTCATAAAATTGTTTAATCAATGGTATTAAATAATCAGATTATGGTGAACAGGAACTTGGGAAAATTACAGCCATAATTCTAAAACGTAACTATATACATAAATACTAAAGAACTGATATATTATAGAGTTCACAGAAAGTACCTTTTTAAATATTCGTAGTGAATTGGAAATTAATTAATTGAATCTTTTAAAGAAATTTAATTCAAGTATATTGGATGTGAAGACAATACCTACAAATAATTGTAGATCGTCGGGAACTATCGAGAATTGATTGAAGTCAAACTTATACATAATTGGATTGCAGCTAATTGGTCTGAACATTAAGCTTTCGTGCAAGACCGAACGTTCTAGGTCTGATCGTTGATTATGAGGTTGTAGATGTGTAATGATACTAGGATAAAATAATTATCCAATACTATCAAGTTTTCATTGTTTTTGTCAACTTAGCTCACGAATCTTCACAGACCTAATACTGACAATGATAGTTCATTTCATTTCTTGTGAATAAGTTTATTATTTCTTGGAATTGAAATTTGTCTAAATATTCTATAGAGTGTTATGAATTATTGATATTTCTTGTTTTCAATCTATTCTATCTTCATTAATCATATTTAATAAATGAATGAATGGAAATAAACCTCGGATAATATCTCTCTTGAGACTATAATTTTATGATTGAGCAGAAAAAATCAATTATTCACATGGTTTATTTTATTTCTGTAAATAGTTAAAGGTTAAACTTTTAACTATACTAAAATTATATTGATCAAATTCATTTGGTATTGTTTGGCTTGTATCTCCCCATTGAGGTTTAAGACTGCAATTGATCAGTATGTACATATGCCAACAACAGTGTGATCGATTTCAGTCTTGAACATCAATGGGAAGATATAAGTCAAACAATATCAAGTGAATTTAAATTCAACCCAATGCGCAAGAAAGTGGCTATTAGGACTCAGTAGCTAAGTGGATAACGGGATGGTGTTTGAAGCGAATGGTACTGGGTTCGAGTCCCAGAGTGAACATCGACTCTGAGATGCAGGTACATACAGCTGGTGAGTCCCAGGTAGGACAAAACGCGCATCCTGGATTCCACTGCTAGTCACTATCCATCATTGCTTACAAAAGTATATTGATCAAGTTTTCATTTGTCAATCGTTTTAGTTTCTGAGTATCCTAATAGGAATATAATCAAGTTATTTACTGATTAATAATAAATAAATATATTTTTTGTATCTTTGTATTTCTAATGTTTCGTGACTTAATATAAGTCACTTCTTTAAAGGACTCAATACTCAATTAATTTCAAACTATCAACTATCTAACTTTGGTATTGATACCTATTTACTGAATTCACAGAATGATCTGTGTTTAACAGATGATATAAAACTGAACTATTATTTTTAAGTGTATGAATTTTTAATTTTCATAAAAATAACATTCTAAACTAAAACTTACCTATAATTTAAATATGAGAACTCCACCAGGCATCAATTAGAGTTTTTGATGTACTCATGGAATTCGATTAATTGTTGCCAATAATTATGTTACTACGGGTTAGATAGTTAATACCGTGAGCCAATACAAATCTCTATTCCAAAATCATCTACATAAATCAATATTTTTCAGAGGCTATAAGCTTACTATTATTCACACAGATAACTACAAATAGTACGGTTACTTCATTCGAAACATTCAAGTAATCTTTTGTTATCAAAAGAGGTTTTATGTGAATATTGTAGTAATTTTAATAATTGAGATCATGAGTCAATTGAAACTAGACCATCATGGAAAACCTGGAAGAACTGGACAGCCATTTCGTCCTAGTATTGGGACTCCTCAGTAGTGCGCATCCACGATCCCGCCTCGAGAGGTTCGGACCCGGAACGATTATATCCATCAGTTTACTTTATAAGAATGATAAACAAACATTACCATTAACATAAAAGTGAACACTGAACTATAAAGTTTAGTGTATTTTAAAATCTGTCCAAACCTCTTTTTTACACATGCACAAGGGAAATTTATCTCACTTTTATGAACAAAAAGTTTACTTTTATTGCTATTTTCCTCACTCTCTCTCACTCTATCTCTGTTTCTCTCTTCATTTTATCTCAATTCATTATGCCTAGTTTTCTAGTCTACTTTGAAAATTAAAAATCAATATTTATGATATTACTGATAATCATATATTATTAAGTAAACACTGATTGTATAGTTTAGAAAACTTTCATTTCATTACGATTCACTTCGTATTCTTCACTATCTTCTTCATTATCTTCACTCACTTTGACTTAACTAATCACTCTTTCATCCACTACTTAATTTCATCTCTTACACTTGATTAAACTACAATACAATTAACCTCTCAAAGTGGTAAAGAAAAAACAATTTCCTATCATGAATCGATAAACAAAAAACGAAATGTCCAGAAAAAAAAATTATCGACAATAATGATCAGGAGTAATTTGAGATTAGGGATGTGGTGGTGTTGGCTTGCGGGGTGGATTACAAGTTGTTTAAATAATAAAAGTAAAGAAGTTCCCCTTCGGTTTTAGATAAGAATAAAAAATCATATCTTGCCTGTTACTGTTATTATTATTATTATTATTATTCGTATTTCCATTCAGGTAAGGGAGAAAAAAGCAAAAATATAAAACGATGAACGAGGTAAATAATTTTGTTTTGTTTTTTTTGATGCTAAGTAGAATGTTATGCAAGAATAATCCGTGAAGTAAACTACGAAATTCAATAGTTTGTAAAAACCACCTTTAGTAATAATTATTATGTACAGTCTAGTAACTAGCTTTCGGAAGTAACCCTCGGAGAGTAAATGAAATGCCATGACGAGTAGAATTCAACAACACCAGAGGTGAATCAGTTACATATCAGTGTGATTCGATGATGAATGTGCGATATAGCGAACTGATTATAGTTAAAAATGTGAACCAGTGAATGTCAATTTGGTGGTCTAAATGCCAAGAACCAGGTGTGGCACATAAAGGTCTTAGGTTTGATCCCGTACTTGAATGAAACGTTTCTCCACTGATTCCTGATTTTCAGTGGTTCTATAAAAAATATCAATCTGTGAATTATAAAATTGATACGTTGTTGGCGATTTTACTTCATATACCTTTCGACTTGTATCTATAAAGTATGTACTGATATACGTACACGGTATTGTTGAAATTCAACTACTGTAGGAAAAAATCAGTATGAAGTTAGTATTCATTACAGACTGTAATCAGATTGAGAACTCCACAAAACTATTTAATAGTGCACAGTCGTTTTACATTAATTTAATGCTTAACAGTATTAAGTGACAAAGACCACATGTGAAAATGATTTTATATTCATCAGATTTCACAAACTAATATCTCTAATAATAACTCTGAAAATACTTTTCTGTTCAGTAATAATATTCAACAAACACTCATCGTACTGTAATCTAATTTAAACAAAACGATTTAAATCACGCCTAAACACAGATAAAAGTCAAACAGTATGATTTTAAAAGAGGGATTAACAGTGGTCGACACTAAGACAAGCTATGAATACAAACTTATCGTTCCCGTAACAAACAATTACATATGTCTACATCAGCTTAGACAATATAGTAATTTAATGGTTGAATTCATAAGTCGATTGAACCTAGACCACCATGGAAAACCTGGAAGTACTGGACGGCCATTTCATCTTATTGTTGGACTCCTCAGCAGTGAGCATCCACAATCCCACCTCATGAGATTCGAACCAAAACCTATCAGTCTCGCGCGCGAATGCTTAACCACTAGATCACTAAGCCGGCATCCAACATTGTAATTGCCAAACTTCAATCAATCCACGAAGTTGCGCCACCGTCCACCATTGTTGTCAGTGAGTTACTATCTCACACCAGACCCGGTTGAACTCCGTTGATCACGGCTCAATTGACTCATGTTTGTTGTCAGAAGCTATATGATTGTTACTGACAGGTTTGTCCTGACCGTTTCTCCTCATGACCTGGCTTCTGACCTTGGGTTCGTTAATCTTTTTTATTGAATCGATCATTGATAGACAACAATTCAAAACCGGGAATCACTGGACGGCCATTTTGTTTTAGTATGAGAGTCCTCAGGAGTGTGCACCTACGATCTCACGCGCGAGATTCGAACCCAGGACATTCGGTGTCGTGCGCGAGCGCTTAACCTCTAGACTACTATACCGGCATCGGACGGTGTTAACAGTTGATAGAATTGGTTGGTTTCTCCAAAGTGAAGCTTGATCTGACTGCTAGACTCCTAAAAACTCTGTCCATGTTGTTTCCTTTGTCTAATATTCCAACGTTCAAGCCTCAAGATCATATTTATAGTTGTTCACATGCGTCGATATGGGCAAAGCTATGCTGTGACTTTTAACAGTTTACTGAAGTTCATGTGAATTCAAAAAGAGAACGTGGTCACATTGTTTTATTTAGTAATTTTTACAGTTGCTGAAATTTATCTTATAAATGATGTATGACTTGTAATGGTTTGTTGTTGTATGTGTTTGATCTTTATAATATCACTTACATCTCTATTATAGGCTAGTTGGGTATAATTATGCTTAAACCTTTTAATAACATATGTTCTAAACTTCATATAATAAGATAGACTTGTACATTTAATGGATTTTATTTAATAATGTAACTATTCTATAAACGTTACGTCAATGAATTTAGTTTATTTTTATTGAATCAGGAAATGTTAGTAAATTATTATGTAATATCACAGATTGAAATCATGAGTAAATTAAACCTAGACCACCATAGAAAACCTAGAAGCACTGGAAGGCCGTTTCGTCACAATATGGGACTCTTCAGCAGTGCGCATTCACGATCCCGCACCCCGTGGGACTCGAACCCACGACCTGTCACTCGCGCCAAGCGCCTAACTACTAGACCACCGAGCCGGCATCCAATGGTGTTAATGCATTACTTTAATCAATCCACAAAGTTGCGCCACCGTACACCATTGACTTCTCCCTAGAACTCCAGGAGTATCTCTTGAAGTCAGTCACTAGTGAGCAGATGATTATTATCAGAAGGGGTTTGGGGAGATTTTAAAAATTTCACAGATTGAAATCATGAGTCGATTGAAGCTAGTTGGTTAAGCGCTTGGCGCGAGACTGATAGGTCCTGGGTTCGAATACCACGAGATGCGGGATCGTGGATGCGCACTGCTGAGGAGTCCCATACTAGGACGAAACGGCCGTCCAGTTCTTCCAGGTTTTTCATGATGGTTTAGCTTCAGTTGACTTATGATTTCAGTCTGTGAAATTTCTAAAATCTCCACAAACCCCTTCTGATATTATGTAATAATCGAAAATCGATTACTAATCTATTATTCAGTGAATTAGTTATGTTTATAATTATCTATCATCTGAAATATACCGGAAGTGTCAAATATAGTCTCATACCTCATTGACTTCAATGGAAACTGGTATATATATATATATATACTGACTAGTTATCATAATTGTTATTATTATGAATAATACCATTATTATTATTATTACTATTATTATTATTATTATTATTATTATTATTATTATTATTATTATTATTATTATTATTGTTATTATCTATTCAAGTCATTAACCATCCATTATTAGTTGTTCATTTGAATGAACTATTAATATAATTTTTATAGACAATGATGAAAAACAATTACGTTTGTTGATTTCAGCAAATAAGAACCTAATTTATGTGTTATTCTCAGTTAATATTCAATAATTCGGTAGTTTTAAATGTTTATTCTCAATAAGGAATAAATGTGGGGCTAGCGTTGGAACTCAGAACGTACATCTCGTCCTATGTCAGCTGAATATACTTGCATCATAGAGTTTATGTTCATTTCGGGAATCGAACCCAGTACCGTTCGCTTCAAATGGTATCTCTTTATCTACTGAGCTATTGAATCTAGATAACTACTGACTTATAGAAAAGATATGATATTTATTTCAAGTTAACATGATTCAAACTATCCAGTTGTTGATATTTTTGACTGAAATTTCACCAATCATATTTGTCATAAAAAAGGATACCGTTAAGATTGTTTCAATATAGCCATTATAACACAAATTGATACAGAATAGACGAATTGATCATATTTCAATTAAAAATAACAACGAGATCATCCAAATCACTTTTCTTAATTGATTTACTTTGAATTTTATGTTTTTCAACATCAGACTGATGAAAACAATCAATGTGTTTGTATTTTCTGAACGAGCTAACTTGAGTTCAACTACTATTGCTAATGGTACTACTAATAATAACGAAAACAGTAATACTGTAATGAACAAGAACACCAGTGGGGACAATCGAATGTATTTAACACTAAATTACAGGACTTGCTAATAAAATCTAACAATCATGAAGTAAATGCATAATTTGCAAAATGTCCACCAGTTGTCTCAAAATGACTCAGACTTCATTGTTCTTGCATTTTCATACAAATTGCATCCTGTTTCCATTCTTTTGTGTTCGATCCTTTCGTCTCTCTGCTACCAGACCTTCTGTCCACGACTAACATCATATACTACTTATGTCAATATAAGTAGCACACACCACAATACTACTACTACTACTAATGATAATGATACTATTATCTGTATATTAGAATATTCTACCCTGGTGACAAGTAAAATAATAATATTTATCATCTAATATTATGCAAAGTTAAAATATTTTCCACACTAATAATCCAAATAGTAGTCAGGTTTAGGGTAAAGTATATCGTTTAAAGTTATATTAGGTGAATTCAGGATTGTCGAACAAACTTGAATAAAATTGTTCATATTGATATGATTCATATGGAACGTTAACTTGAATCAGCTTATATGTTAAGTGAAAATGTCAAGATCCATGATCCAAATAAATATGGATCAGATAGAGTGAGAGAAATAATAGTGCAATTACAACTCCACGAAATGTGTAATGGAAGACTATATTGGGTGAATGCGAAGTGAATGAATCATGTATGCGGGAGATTAGTAATGATGTTTAACCAATAATAATAATAATAATAATAATAATAATAATAATAATAATAATAATATAAAGATTTGTGGATAAAGATAACAGAGACAATTACATTTGACTACGAAAGGTCAAATTAGGTTATTCAACAGCTAAGATTATCATTGATTAATTGGCTTTAAGGTTGGCCAAGGGAAGAGGAGCAGTTGAAGATATTTTTTTTGTATGCATAGCTCCAGTTTCTTAAAACGAATGGCTACTGCTTCAACCGTTTGAAGGACTTTCAGTATGGCAAGCTTTCGCAAAAAGTTATCTTTAGACGGGAACTAACAATCTTAATGCTCAACTTCAGTCGATCCATTCTCCTGCGTGCTAGATCGTGGATGCGCACTGTTGAGGAGTCCTATACTAGGATTAAACGGCCATGCAGTGTTTACTGGTTTTTAAAAGTGTTCAGCTTACATCGAATCATGAATTCAACTTTGAAAAATAATACAATCCCCATTCTCTGAGAAAATGGATTGATAATAGATTTTGTAAAAAACTCTTATCATTTTTTATTCAAGAATGGCATCAGTAGATCACATGATATGTTGCCGGATTCAAGTTTTATCGCTCGGTAATAAAGTAATATTTTTCATTAAGCTTTAGATAATGTTTTTTTCTTTCATTGAAGCTATCAAGATGAGTCAGTATACAAGAACACACACACACACAGAGAGAGAGGAAGAGAAAGAAAGAGAATAAATATTTACATAATGAAAAACTCAATCCGAAATACAAATATTTATTCTATTCTTAATTTTTCTAAATTATTTACTTCTATCTTATTATTCTGTTTAATTTGACTACAAGTTAATATTAGATATTTACAATGTTTATATTCACAAATGTGTTTATTAACGCTGTGTAATTTCTAGGCATTTCTTTTTAGACTTTACATACTTATGCCTGTAACCCCCAACCGAGCATAGACTGCCAACTTGCATTCTCCAACCTATTCTGCCCTGGGACTTCCTTTCTATTTCTATCCAATTGTTGTTCATTCTTTTCATGTCTGTCTCCAGTTCTCGGCGAATTGGGTTCTTTGGTCTTCCTCTTCTCCTTTAGCCCTGAAGGTTCCATGTGGGGGCTTGCCTTGTGACACAGTTGGGTGCGTTCATTAATATGTGTCCTATCCACTTCCAGCAATTCTTCCTGATTTCTTCCTCCACTGAGATCTGGTTTGTTCTCTACCATAGGGAGTTGCTGTTATTGTCTGGCCAACGGATCCGAAGTATTTTGCGCAGACAATTTTTTAATAAACACTTGTATCTTCTGGATGATGACTTTCTTAGTTCTCCAAGTTTCAACTCTATACAGTGGAACTGTCCTGGCACTTTTATTGAAAATTCTGACTTTGTTGTTGGTTGACAGTAGTTTTGAGTTCCATATGTTTTTCAATTGTAGAAATGCTGCTCTTGCTTTGCTCCAGTTCTTTTTTTTGTTAGCATATTATTTAAATATACAATACTAGTACAAAAGAAAGCAAGAAGTGAGAAATATTTAGATGGTTAATTTTAAACTGATAATAGATATTACGTCAGTGGTCTTGAGTGCTGTTAGAGGTGTGAGGGCGGTTATCACTTCCCGGTTGCCCACACCGTGGAAGGATTCTTCTGGAGGTACTTGAAAAGGAAATTGGACTAGAGGTGGTCTTAGTGACCACCAGAGAGTGACCGCAGTGCCCAAGGGACAACTGCTTGACGTCGGTCACACACGACCTTTTTATGGGTAAGTTTTGTGTTAGCTCCGTACTTGTTGATACCTTACCGCCGGAGACGGATATCCGTGAGATAAGGCGAGGTGTGCATTTTTAGGGTCGACCTTTTCTAACCCAACCCCTCTTTGTGGGAAGGCAGCGTCGCTGTCATGCTGGTTTTCTGAAGGAAACACCTTACTGCTGTCACACCTCTGTACAGTCAGCAGTACGACTTCGCCGTCGGACCTTGGGTTTGTTGCATTTGGTCTTACCGCTCTTCAACCGACCTGTCTGACATGGTAGGACCTTGAGGAACGGTTGTTCCAGCCAGTATAGCTCGGTTGCTTCATCACGATAGGCAAGCCCGACCACCACGTCAAGGTAGCAACAACGGTTGAGATAGAAATTACGTAACTCATATTGAGCATGAAAAACTTTATGACTAGTATTTTTTTTAATACAAACATTGTATATATGGAGTTTACAAAATGCATCTTGTTATTGATTGAATAATTTATTTCCATCCTTTGGGATTTTCAAATATATGTACATATTAAATAAGATTAAAAATGTTAGTTGAAACCACTAGATTAGATTTAATTCATCATATCATTAACGATGTTTATTAGAAGTATACTTCGCCGACGAACTAATTAGACAATGGTAATTGAATATTTGCTTGATGTTCTAAATGTGATGATAGACAGCTTGTAAGTAAAACTTACCAATATGTAGTTACTAAGGTGCCTAAAATAAGTAAGTATGAAAAGATTATAGAATAAAAATTGACTTAATCGATTCTTTAAATGATAATGAAAAAGTGATTACTATTTTATGGAGAAAAATAACTTATATAAAATGTGTATAATATTTTAAAATGACTTATAAAGTTCTGTAGTGGCTTTGGTTCGTTAATCAATCACCTCGATAACCGTTATAATATAAATCTCAACGATGTTTTAAATCAGAAGGCAAAAGAAAGCGGCAACTACAGTCTATTAGCGGATAGCGCAGATCACAAAGCTCTAAGCGCATCGAACGAATGCAGATGTAAATTTATAGACTAATCGCATAAGGCGCAGCTAGGCAAGTCAAAGGCTAATAATAGGATTTGAGTACATATATACATGGGAAGGAGAACGAATGATAGAGTGATATTTTAGCAATCAACATTTTAGCCAAAGTCTCTCATGTGATTATAACGGTACAAAGATATTTGCGAAATGTTACTATTCAAATAACATTGTCTATTAAATAAGTTAATATAAGGGCTTAACCAAAATGAACCAAAATCGAAATTAGTTATAGGATAGTTACTATAGTACCTAAGATAACTGAAAGAAACTTAGTAACAAAAACGAATAAACTAAATGAATAAGTACTCATTCATTTGGTTAGAAAAGGATTCTTCCACTTCATTTATAATAATTACTGTTATCTGCCAGTTTTGTAATCAACTATTACACCAGCCATAAACTATTAATTTTTACCTTTTAACCCAGAGTATTTAAACATATTTGTTCAGTTTAAACATCACGTTTATAGTAATTAGAACATAACTACTTGAGAAAGAAACAATTTTTCCTTCAACTTCTTCATATTTTTTTTACTAAACGATTATCCAAAGAGATGATTAATTAATTGACATAAAGATTAGTCTAGAATGTTTCCCTCAAAATATGTCACACATATATGTTTACTAAATCCATTACGTGTTAAAAAAGTATTAGTTGGTAAAAGAAAAAAGAACGAAGAAATACACTCACTATGACAACAAAACCAATAATAATAATAATGCTAATACTAATGAACATCTAAAGCCGTATATTGACAGAATGATATAAGACACATAGTTATAAATTCTCATATTTACATAAGATTAGATTTTGGTGAAAATTGTTAATAATGAATTTTAGAGTTAAAGTTAGATCACTTTGAAAAACCTGGAAACACTGAATGGCCATTTCTTCCTAGTATGGGACTCTTCAGAAGTGTTCGTTCACGATCCCACCTCTTGAGATTCGAACCCAAGACCTATCGGTCTTGCGCGCGAGCGCTGGACCAATGAGCCGGTATCAAACGGTGTTATAAATATATGTTCAATATTGTACAGTAATGCTTACCCGTTATTAAGAACAGGACTAGATCCTGAAGTTCGCATGCCAAACACAACGACGATGTCATGATTTTTCACATTTAATGATCCGCTTGTTCATATGAAGTTATTTTGATGTACTTTCAACTAGTTGTTTTTATCTCCGTTTAATATAAGTATAGAAAGTTAGTAGAAGCTATTCAGCTGTTTACATGAGAGATTGTTTGTGCCTAGTCAACCATAAAAAAACCAGAAGGCAACAGATAGTCTTTTTTTATCAGTCTTCAGTCATAAGCTTCTGGACTTTATTCCCACGAGGATCATAGGTGTACAATTCTGCAGTCTGCAACGATTGTTTGATCGAAAATTTTTTATCTAAACTGTTAACAGAAATGTTTGTCGTACTTTATACTAACTAGTTGCTGAAATTATAATCTACAATCATTTAGTCTTTATTGGCATATGTCCATTTTAAATATGTAATATCAATTAATAGTGGGGCCGTTGGAGAGCTATCATTTAAATCCGATACTTTTATTTGTTAAGCTCTTTAAACGAGTTTAAATGTGAACACCAATATTAGAATGTAGGCATATTCAGCTGATAAATCCTAACTAGGATGAAGTGCACACACTAGTTACTAATGTTTGCAACTATCCAACTTTGATTTTTTTAAAAACACATCTAGAGATTATTTTCAAACTTTTGCAGTAGCAAGTCTGATAGGTACTGGGTTCGAATTCAGCGGTGAGCAGGATCGTGGATAAGCAGACAGTCAGTAACAACGTAAAACTTCGTACGTACGTACATCAGTTCGAGTTGCCAAACCACATTAGCACAGAGATGCAGTTGTTCATTCAAATCCCGTTGTGGTATAGGTAGTAAGAGTATAAGCAGTATTCGGAAACATTAGGGTTTGGAGATGTTATTCAAGGAGTATAATCCAGTGAAATAAATTTGGAATGAGAAAAAAAAGAGACCTGGAAGATTCAGGAGATTAGAATTTGGGAGAACGTAAAGAGTGGATGCACCTGCGCCATTGCAAACGATTTTGAGCCATGTCATTCAAGGTCTCTAACCATCGGTTGCTATCATCTCGCGATCACCAACCAGGTAGTCTACACCTACCAACATGACTCAGTTCACTTGTCAGTGACTTCATGGACTTGTGCCATGTTTTGGTCTGGCCACCTGTAGCTTTCTTCCAACTTACTCCTACACCATTGAGCATCGCAAGTCGAGGCAGTCGGTGTCTGCCTACTAACCATTTCCTAACAAATAAATCACTTACTCGGTGGTCCCAGGATATAGGAGCAATGTTTGGAAGACACCTATGATCGAATACTAGTAACGTACGAATATCCTCTACTCTTACCGACCATGTTTCACTGCCATAAAGTAGGACGGGACGAACTGCTGCACAGTAAACACGTCCTTTGGTTGATAGACGGATATCTTGCCTACACCACAAATGACCCAAGTTGGCAAAAGTTAGTCGAGCCTTCTGTATCCGTGCTGAGTTTTTGTCACACACCAGACCACAAGGGCTGATGAGACTTCCAAGATAAGTGTAGCGGTCGTGGATGAGCACTGCTAAGGAGTCACATACTAGAACGAAGAGGTCATCCAATGGTTCCAGATTTTCCATGGTGGTTTAGCTTCAACTGACTCATGATTTTAACTACTGCAATCTAGAATAATTAATTTTTCTTTATATTTAAATCAATATATGAAATCCAGTTTCCTCCAAATGTTATAAATACTGAAAACCACTACAAATTGAGTTAAACAATGTGACCAGAAAAACAAAACAATAAGATACTAATAATTCAATAGAATTGGAATATAACGTTTTGTAAATTTCATAGGTTCCATCTATCATTACCCTTTAATTTTGAATGTGTATTCATTTATAATCTGTAAGTATTGTTTTAGTTAACTGCCCATTTCATCTCGTTTCACTTATCTACCCTTTTAGTGTTTATTCATTGCTTATTGCGCATAGTTTACGTCTGTTACTACCCCCCCCCGGCATTGTGAAAGAGCATAAGCCTCCCATTTGCATTCTTAACACAATAAACAAATTAGTATATATATATATATATATATATATATATATATATATATATATATTCAATTACTCGTTCACTATTCTGAAATCTAGATTTAGATTTTATAAATCTGTCAATGTTTTTTTTATTAATTCAGTCTTTTCATTCCTAAAATAACCAACTAGCAACAACAAAAAGGGACAAAATTTGAAAACTACAATTTTTTTGGTAAAGGAAATCATTACAACACTCTCCCTCTCTCTCTCTCTCTCTCTCTCTATATATATATATATATATATATATATATATATATATATATATATATATATATATATATATATATATATATATATAGGGATTGTCCACTTTTAAATTTCTATTCAGTTTTTATCCAAACTGGTGACAATAATAATAATAAACAACTTAAACTAAAGCATGAATGAATGAATGTTGAAATGGGTTTTAATTATTGGGATTGTAATCATTCTTTATTTGTTAAATTATAAATTAATATTTAAGTCGTTATTAGCTTAGACAGACTCATAAATTGAACTATTAAAATTTATTACAATCTCTATAAACCCCTATTCTGTTTATTAATAATCACCATGTGATCACCAGTGACTGAATTCAAGATGTATTCGATGAAGTTCTAGGGAGATGCCTGTCTGGTAGAGACAGATATCCACCTAAGATAATGAATGAATGATTGAGCAAGATCATGAATCGATTGAATTTAGATATTAACATCGTTGGATACTGGCTTAGTGAGAGCGAAACCGAAGGTCCTGAGTCCGGATCCCGTGTTCAAGATCGTGCATGCTTACTACCGACGAGTCCTACATAAGGACGAGACAACCATCCAGTGCTTCCAGGTTTTCGATAGGTGGTATAGCTTAGATTAACTAGTAAATACAACTATTAAAGTTATTAAAAATAATTGGTTTATTCTGAACACTTTTATTGTTCTGTTTAATTTTAGTCAATTTATTCATTGTATAATAATGTATGGTTCAGTTTGTTTGAAAGGATGTGAACAGTTTGTATGCGGAAATTCAGTAATTCATTATGATAACTAAGAAACGTCAATTATCTGTATTATTCTTGTTTGAAACTATTTAAGAATGTTAAAACCAAATCTAACTTCGAAATTTTATGAATTTTTGAGAATAACTTAATTGCACAGTAACCGTTTGCTTACCAATAATTAATCTTGGGAAATTACAATTGATCTAGGTAAATCACACTGAAACCCAGATAATTAACACCGATAAATTAGAATTATTTCCAAGTCTTATTACGTAATAATTAATATTGAAAACATGGCTCGTTGAACTTGGATTCAGTCATCAGAATGTACAGCGCTTACCGTGAAACTTGTAATTTTTGTGTTTATACCTTCTCTAAGGTACTGAATGAATTACGATGAGGAATCCAATTTCAAAATAACTACCGATATCATATTTTAGTGGACCGAAGATCTGACTCCGATTAGATCATTTGCTTATTGCTCTAGTAACATACGTCCCAGCTACCCTCGTATATAACCATTGACTTAAATCACGTTAGTGGATAACGCAATATTTACAGTCAGTACAAAAATTAGTTACAAACATGGGATGAGTAATATAGGGAATGCACACATATACACTACATAAAAACAGTCAAAGTTGATAAGCGGATAATTAAAATGGTCAAAATGTGACTCAAGAAGAATGAATGAATTGGCTTGTCCGGAAGCTAGAATAAGATATGTGGGCTGGACATCGCAACTGATAGTACAATGTGTAAATTTCTATTATTTACTAATATATGAACCACCCCAGTACTAAACAGTGATTAAGGTGATACCTTATTCAGTTAGTTTATCACAAATAACACATGCCTACTTCGAAATAAAATCGATCCAAAAAACTGTCTATGAACATAAGACTTGCATTAAGATGCTTCAGTAAAGTTTATCAACATTAATGACCAAAACAATAAATGCCTTCACTAAGTTTGTTGACTAGCATTACCATATAGTAAAAATTTACTTTTCTTATCGCCTTACAATCAATAGTCTAACCAAAGATTAGTTGAAATTAGACATTAATAACACCGGATGCCTGGTAGTTCCTGGGTTCGAATCTCGCGAGTAGGATGGCGGATGCGCACTGCTGAGGAGTCCCACAATAGAACGTAACGACCGTCCAGTGCCTCCAGGTTTTTCATGGTGGTCTAGCTTCAATTAACTCATGATATCAACTATTGAAATTACTACAATATCCACAAAACCCCCTCTGATGGTAACGAAAGAAATGTTCAGAAAATTGTTGTATAATGATCATTGACATTTAAAATAGCGATATCTCAAACTAGTTTGTTTAAAAAGCATTATTATGAACAATTTTGCGTATACATTTATTATTATTTATAACTTCGTCACTTTAGTTTAGCCAAAATATTTTCCCATTGAGTAAACAAACTAGTTTCGAATTGTGATGCTATTGGCTGTTGTAAACTAAAAGAGTAAGTCTAAGGTATTCATGATACTTGCTGTAATCATAATCACAAAAAGAAGTACTGTTAACTGATATGAGAAATATTCAGAACATCCAAAACCCGTTGCATTTGATGTTAATCTTGTTTCGGATTTTTGGTATAACTGTAGTGTCTAATACTAAGTTAATCCGACATAAGTTATTCTAGCTTCTGGACAAACAAATTCATTCATTTGTCTCAAGACACATTTTGACAATGTTAATTATTCGCTTATTAACCTTGACCGTTTTTATATGGTCGTATGTGTTCTAATTGCTTACCCTATTCATCACGTATTTATAAATTGTTTTTGTCTGACTATAAATATTGAGTTACACTTGATTAAATCGAGTTGGTTCAATCTCCTTCGCTTCGCTTTCCCGTTTTTTTTCCATTCTAAATGATTGTCTCTGTCACACAAATAGCGTTAGTCTAGGTAATATAAGGGATTAAATGGGACGTTTATGTTCATAGAATCTCCGTAGGATCAAACCAGAGTCAATTACATTGGCCACAAAATATCAAATCAATAAGGTACTCACAATATTCCTTTATCGATTCTTGTGTTCCGTAAACTGTTTGACCTTAACTTTCGATTCAATTTGTTGATATTAACTTCAATTTAAAAAAATTATCATTTATATACTTTAAATGAAATTGTTCATGTCATGTAGAAGAACCCCATTCAATTCATGTATACAATGAAAAGTTAGGTATAAAGAAAAGTTCATAAACATACATTTCGATATCCATGCACTAAATGTTTTCTTTTCGAACTTCTATCGCCTTATAACAGAAATACATGTAACTTAATTAATTAAAGCTTACTAATGTCTGTAGAGATATTAGCTATCCGAAGCTTATAATAAAACTTTTCGGCGAGACTATAATTTATGGACGAACAAATCAAATTTAAGACAAAAGGTCTTGGATTTGGAGCAAACTTCGTCTACTCATTTGACTAAATAACGTTTCGGGACTATAACTGATGTCAGTTCGTGAAAAAAAACTTTCAGTTTCCGATTGAGATCATGAGCTGATTGATGTTAGACCACCATTGAAAACTCGGGAGCATTGAACGGCCGTTTTTTCCTGTTGTGAGACTCCTCAGCAGTGGGTATCTACAATCCCCATCGCCGAATTCGAACCCAGGGACTTCAGTCTCGTACGCGAAAGCTTAACCTCCAAACTATTTTTAGTGAACAAAACACCAGTGAGGACAATGAGATGGTGGAGACGATTTGTAGCTCAGGTGGATAATTTCGATGGAGTTTTGTTCTCTGAGCTGGATGGTTTGGTCGTGGAGCTTTCATCGTTCTTCTAAACGACATAACCAGCACAAACTTCAGCACAGAACAAGCTTTGAGATACATATGGAGAAATTCAAACACTTCACTTCTATCTGAAGTTTGTGCTGATGATGTCGTGTAGAAGAACGATGAAAGCTCCACGACCAAACCATCCAGCTCAGAGAACAAAACTCCACCAAAGTGAGGACAATCGAATGTATTAGACACGACATTACAGAGCATCTCAATAAAATCTGAGAACCATATAGTAAATTGTTAATTTGCAAAATGTCAATCCATCATATCAAACTTGACTGTTCTTGTTGCAAATATCAATCCATTGTCTCAGATTTCATTGTTTATGCATTTTCATACCAATTTTGTTCCGCTCCTGTTCTTTCCTTATCTATTTTCTATTGAAATATATTCTATGCCTGACAACCGTCATATACTACTTATGTGGATATAAGTAACCCACATCACATACTGGATCGGCATCCAGTGGCGTTAATATCTAACCTCAACCAATCCACGAAATTGCACGACCATCTTCCATTGTACTGAGGTAGATACCTGTCTCTACCCATCACGGATTTTCTTATCAATGAAATCATTTATCCATGAAATAATGGGAAAAAAATGTACATTATATTCTATTCTTCATTTGTTTATGTAGACATGAATGTATGAATAATAATGACTAATGAACATAGTAAATACAAATTTATATTCATGTAGTTATATCAAGAACAGTAAATCTGAAATGATATTTATATGTGTACATATCATGATATTTCTATGACTAATATACATACTGATCATTCATTATGTTGACGCATATATGTTCTGTCAAATATACATTAGTATATTGTAGACATTGTTTTATGATGGATTGTAGACACTTGTATATACAAGATAATATGAATGATTTTAATTATATTTTTTTATTTAAAATAAATTTTGTGATTTATCTAAATTTGTTGATGATGCCCTGGTACGGTTGAAAGTAGGCGGGGTCAGTTCATCCTCTTGAAATACTCTCACATGGCCTGGTGTATACAATCACTGTCAGGAAAATCTTACTCACTGCCTTCTCGAGCTACGGGGTATTATTTACGAAATAAATTTATTTTACTCTTTTATGATCTTTATTCTAAATGAGATCATGAATGGATCAACATTAGACTACCATTGAAAACCTGGAAGCACAGGATGACACGGAACTCCTCAGCTGTGATCATCCATAATCTCGCACGTGAGATTCGAATCCAAGGCCTTCAGTCTAGCGTGCGAACACTTGATCCCTAGACTACTGAGCCAGCATTCGACGGTATTATTGTCTTAATTTAAACAACCGATGATTCTTATTCTATCCGATTACAAATTACTGACTTTTACTTATTATTGTACACTAAACATGGATTATTTTGAAGATGTTTTTAATAGTATATGTAATGCGAGGTTTATGTTAAATTCACTATTAATTCGATTTGTAAAATATGATGAAGTTTCATCATATAACAGTTACTCAGGCTATTGTATAAAATTAGTTGATATGTAATATATTTAGAGCCTATTATGATTTTATTGTTGTTGAGATCTAGAATATACCCCAGAAAAGCCCAGAGGGGTTCCGAAAACGCTAGGGAACACTTTATCCAATCAACATTGGATGAAAATGTCTCAGAAACATTTAGAAGGTGAAGAACCACGTGTCACGTTTTTGGTTGGATAATGATCTATCCAGCCACTATATTTAGTAGGGTTCCAGAAACTTAAGACCATTTGAAATGCTATGAATACTCTCAATTTTCTGTCCATAAACGAACCTTAGAGTAAAGCTTTTTTCCGTATTACGCGCCTTTTCTTTCGTGTCCAAGTTGTCGTGTAGAATTAGTCTGTTGTTATTAGGGAAGCTTAAAAAATGGATTCAAGCATTCAGTTAGATATAACAAAATAATATTCATTGGACTGGAAATTTTAGTTTGGAAGGTTTTACTCTATTTCTGTATGGTATCAGTACAAAACTGAATCATCGGTACGTCTTTTAAAACCTATTAATGACAATGGTGTCTGGAACAGTAATGCCAGTTTCATGGTTCATAGAAACAGCTACACTAAAGGGTAATGTATAGTTGGAAACCATAAGGAGTTTAAAACAGTCATAGATTTTTTATTCTTCTATGATTTAAATGTTTCTCAGTTCAAACAAAACTTATGTGTATGTTAAGGATATTTCTTGACTGTCAGTATGCAGTATGGTGTATATAAGTATCACTTTAGTCGCGAGATTTTATAACACTAGATTTCATTCCATGTGACATCACAATACAGATAAGCCTTAAACAATGATACTTCTTCCTAATGATTGTGTAGTCGAAGTTAACATGTTTTTTTGGAGGAAAAAATTGTTCCTATTCATCTAGATATTCATAAAATAGATCGCTGTCTAATCCTAAGCAATTGATCATTTTGAAATTTCTTTTATTTATTTAAACATATAAACGTTACAAGCAAAGATGGATAGTGGCTAGCAGTAGAATCCAGGATGCGCGTTTCAAGTCCCAGAGTGAACATCAATTCTGAGATGCAGATAAATCCAACTGACTAGTCCCACGTAGGACGAAACGCGCGTCCTGGTTTCCACTGCTAGCCACTATCCATATTTGCTTATAATGCTTGTAAATTAAGGCAATATGCACAGTATGCCAATAAGCCAATTAGTGACTGATCATTTGCAGTCCTAAACGTCAATGGGAAGATTCAAGTAAAACAATACTAGGTGAATATAAACATAAATACAAGAAGGCACCAAATATATATGCGCCACATAAATCATTCGATTTGTGTGACGGCCGTGATTCTGCTAGGGTGCCGAAACCGAACAAAGTGGCTTTCTTAGGAGGCAACAATCCGAGCCTTCTACCTAAAAGTCTAATCCACAAGGCAGTGAAGCAACCTTAGAGGATGCCGTCCCGTGGTAGCCAGTGACCGACAACTGGTTCATACGTCATTTGTTCGCTCAGGATCCTGGAACCCATCTGCATGATTGGTTTGGAGTCAGGGTTTTCCAACTCCCCTATGTGAATCCTCCATATCCACCAACCCGGTCAATGCACCGGATATTCGCTTTTCGTCCTCTCGTTTTCGTAAACAACAGTAACACTTTGAGAAGGTAGTTGCGTAGTACTTCCCTGATAGTGGTTGTATGTACATGGCCATGTGGGAGCATTTCGAAAGAAAGTTGACTCTCCCCACCCTCGATCGTACCAGGGCATTTGAAGGCATCGTTTTTTTCAAATGATGAATTAAAACCCCTTTAGTAATATGACCTATAAAACAAGTATAATCTATCCAATTTTTTCAAATTAGCTTAACTATTTATATAAATTCACTATTTTAATTATGACAATACATTATTACATAACACATATGCCACACTTAACATTCACAAATACACACACACACACACAGAAGTAATCTAATAATAAAGTATAATACCTAAAGGAAATAAGGTAGACGCCTAAATAATCATAATGTTTTTCTGTTTTAATTCTAGTTTACTAATCTTAACTTAAAAAAGAACAAAAAAACGGAAGCTTCAATTCAGTCTTTTCTTGACTTAATTATGATTCGTTTTAAACAATCTTTAAGTGATTATCATTGTTATAGAGTGTTGTATCATAGTTACTGTCATATTGTTAAAATGTACTCAAATATAATTTCCTGTTATAGATTCTACTTATATAAAATAAGTAGTTGTTTTAGTGAAATAGTTTGTAAATTAACTTTTCTGTAGTATGAAAAAAAAAAACATTTCTGTAGTCTAGTTGAATAGTTTACAATGATGAATTGAATATGCGAAGAAAACTGTTTGTTTTAAACATTTTTGATGAATAGAAGAATCATTAAGAATTGGGAAGTTGTAATGATTTTTACACTAAACTTAACCAGTTAAAACTGATAGGTCATGGATTCGAATCTGGAGAGACGGAATCGTAGATGCACAATACTGAAGAGTTCCATAATAAGACAAAACAGTCATTCAATGTTTCTAAGTTTTTTTCATGATGGTTTAACTTTAATTGACTTATGATATCAACTATTAAAATTAGCCAATTGTAATAAAGTTGAAAATATCAAATTTCAGATCCATTTTGTTATGATTAAGATTTAAACAGAAATGAGATATTCCTTAGATGATTCCTAACTTTAATTATAATGTAGATGTTTGCCTGTGATTGAATGATCTAAATAGTATCATTTAGCGAATGTCATTGGAAAATGTTCATATCTCATTAAATTGTGATTTGTCAGTAGTGTATTATCCAGGACTTTGCCATTAATTAAATTCGGGACTAGTGCATCTAGTGAGAAATGCGTTACTTTTAGAGCACTAAATTGTTATGCAATGTTTTTGATCTTTGGTTTGAATTAATTTACAAAATGACTTGATAGTCATCTATCGTTTCAGTTGAAGTACTTTCACGTTGCTGGAATCGTTGATCCATACTACTTACTACGTACTCATATTAACCGTCGTGGAAGAGAATAGGCTACATATCGCCATTCCCTATCCAACTCTGTCTTGGACGATCATTTCCAGTTCTTTCTAATTGTTATTCTTCTTTTTCATATCTGCTTCCGACTCCTGACGCCATCCTTTTTGCTGGTTAACTTCAGAATTCTAAGTTAGGCCTTGCCTCGTGATGCAGTTTCATGATTTCCTCATTGTGTGTTCTATCAATTTTTATGGTCTTTTCTTAATTTCCATCTCAGGTGTAAGTTGGCTTTTACTTACCCACAGTAGACTGTTGCTGATGTTATCCGGCCAACAGTCATTCAGTATTTTACGTAGATAATTGTTTATGAATACTTGTACCTTTTTGATGATGGTTCTGGTGGTTCTCAAAGTTTCAGCTCCGTGCAGTAGAACTGTCTTGATGTTCGTATTAAGTATTGAAGTGGTTACAGTCAGTTTAGTCATATTGCACATATTTTCATCGTTTAATTTCATCAGTAATACAAATTGATTATTTCTAACTGAATTAGATCCAGAACGTAGAAATAACAAAAAATTGCACTTTAATGAAAAGTAGGATTAAGTCTTCTAGGATAGAACACTAGAAGTTATATCAAATTATTTTATTCGGTCATCGAAACTTTCAACCCTTTGAACTACATAACAGAGGTATATGTGTAATTTAATGACTTTTCAAAATGTTTCAGTTTATAAAATGAAAAAGTAACTTCGCTAAGTCATTTTAGGTAAATAACGTTAACTCACCATGAAAACTTATCTTTTCAATGAAATCATTACCTTAAGCTGCATCGTTGCATTGATAGTGATTTAATAAATATATGAGTCTTTAGGATTCTAGTAAGAAGTCGACTAATTAACTTATACGCTAAAGCAACCAAGATCATAGAGAGATTGAATTAAAAACTTGTTCACAATGGAGGCTATTGCTTTGTACCGTTTCAAATCTGGATTCTGTATGTAAATGCAACGTGTACAATCTTTCATACTTTTGTGATCATAACAATATTTTTTAATCAGTATTCAGTTATTTTTACCATCTTATAATCTTTTGGAAGTATTATGCAATCATTACATTTACAATTTCTTGTTCATATCTGTTAATTGGACAGTTAACTCTCATGTTACCAGTCGGTTAGACATTTTCATCTTCCTATTGTACACTAGCGTCTAGGTCAATACTAGAGAACCTTCTAGTGTTACTTCAAGTCTTCAAACACTTGATGATGTAATTTTTATTTGATAATTATATGAAGTCGTTAAGATTTCAATAGTTAAGATCATGTGTCAATTGAAGCTAGACAACCATTGAAAACGTGGAAGTGCTGGACAGCCGTCTCGTCCCAAGTATCCACGGTCTCACCTCGCGACATTCGAACTCAAAATCTATCGGTCTCGCGCGCGACCCCTTAACCACTAGATCACTGAGCCGGCATCCAGTGGTGTTAATATTTAACTTCAACTAATCCACGAAATTGAGCGACACATTCACCAATGTCGTCAATGAGTTTTTATCTCACAACAGACCTAGTTGAACTCTACTGGTCACTGCTTCTTACTAAAACTCCAAGAAATACCTCATGAAGCCAGTCTTATAAATTTATTAAGTCATTATATATACTAGCTTTACAGCTTTTATAAACAACATCATCGTAAAGCAAACTTTCTTCATTGAATTAAATTTATTCTTCCTAATAATATTTACTATTTCAAGTTATTAGTTTAAGCTAGAATTAACATTTTGTTCAGACATATGTATTTCATGTCAACAATTCTGTAAATCACTTACACAATAGTCATATATATATATAATGACAGATATTCCATGACGAAATTGGAAATGACCAAGAAATATTCATCATAATTAATTTACTTTACCATATATATATATTTACTTCATTGAAACAGCAGGGAAGCATAAATACTGAAATGTACATTATCTCCTGACAACATAGACATAATAGTATAATCTTCAAGTATATCTATCGTCGATTTTACTAATCTTCTATTACATATACAAAATTACATTGGTAAATAGTTAAAAACATCTTTCTTCTTTCTTCTTTTTTTTTGAATGTTTTCATATTGTCTTGATATTCAATGTTGAAATGTATGTCATTGAATTACTATGGAATAATTATTCATTCAATTGTTTTCATTATTATTATTATTATTTTTTTATTACAAACATTCCATGAAACAATGAAAGTACAAATGTTGAATGATGAATGTTATACTACTTATATTATTGGAAAACAGTAGGATGTTATCATTCATTGTTTTTTTTGTTTTGTTTTGTTTTGACAATGGACTGTATGTTATGTGATGAAGGATTGTACAGACATTTTTAGATTCATTTTGAATATATCATGAACAAAATATTAATTCTCAATTGGTAATTATTATAACCAGTAATGTAATTTACTAGTCTTTGTCGTCATATATATCATATTATCAGAAGGGGTTTGTGGAGATTTTAGAAATTTAACAGATTGAAATCATGAGTCAGTTGAAGCTAGACCACCATGGAACACCTGGAAGAACTGGACGGCCGTTTCATCCTAGTGTGGGACTCCTCAGCAGTGCGCATCCATGATCCTGCACCCCACGGGACTCGAGTCCCGTCTAACTTCAACCAATCCACGAAGTTGTGCCACCGTATACCATTGTCTTCAGTGAGTTGATATCTCACAACAGACCTGGTTGAACTCCAGGAGTATCTCTTGAAGTCAGTCATTAGTGAGCAGCCGTTACCAGTGGATTCCATCCAGGTCTGTTGTGAGATATCAACTCAATCTGTGAAATATATATCATTTCCCGAATAGATTAATTTCATATTAGCGTATTTCTATATTAGTTTTTGTCACTGTTATAACTTATGAATCTGTGTGCCCTGTTATTGTATAACGCAACGAATTATCGATCGAACCAGTGACTCATAAAACACGTGCGAGCAACCTAAAGTCCTGACTGATCTCGCTCCCTGTCTAGCACAGCCAGTTAAGTCCAAAATACCAAATCTCAGCCTCTGCAATATGAATCATTCTGGGTTTATATACCAATCAAACCGACCACAACGTACCATAAAATAGAAAATAACATTTGTACAACATCTGACCAAAAGTGGCTATGGATGAGGGAGATAGTAATTGGTAGACCAGGCATAACTCAAGAATAGTAAATCGTATAATAATAGTTCATGGGTGAAAATAAAACTCATAATAAGAGGGACATGAATATGAACAGTTTAGTTACATAACAATTATACGATAAAAATATACTCATGGTATTGGTTCATAATTGGATCCCAAAAATTACCATTCATTATTCTTATCGGGATATAACAATCACATTTCACAAAGGATTTGTAGTAGAATCTAGCTACTGTGTTCTATCCCATTTAGAACTTGTCAGTTGGAAATTAATTTATCAATGGAGCTATTCCTGTATAATCAAATAAGTTCTCATATCATGGATTTATGTTGATTTTTCTTTATCGAGACCATGAATCGACTCATGCTAGACTACCATTGAAAATCTGGAATAACTGAATGACTGTTTCATCATATTATGGGACTATTCATCAGTTCGCATTCACGATCCTGTTTACAGGATTTAAACTCAGGACCTTCGACTTCACGCTCGAGCACTTAATCTCTACACCATTGAGCTGACATCCGACGGTGTTAGTGTCTAACATCAACCAATCCACGAAATCGCGTGACCACCTTCCATTGTACTGAGGTAAATACCTGTCTCAAACCCAGTACCGTTCAATTCAATCTCCATTCACTGTTAGACGTTATTCATCCTTGCTTAGAATCCTTATGACTTAAGGCAATATCGAGGCTCTACCACTATGTGATTTGAGGCGACAACTGCATCTTTGTGCTAATGTGGTGTGACAACTCGAACTGATGTACGTACGTACGAAGGTCTGAGTTGTTACTGACTGACTGGCTGACTGATCGAGGCAATCCATACAAGATACACATATGCCAACAGACGACTGATCAATTACAGTTCTAAACAATAAAAAATGAATTAAAATATACCTGTTATAAGTGTTTTATCAATGTCAAAAATCTTTATATTCAGTTATATATATATTTGACAAATAATTTGATGTATTGCATTAATTTCAGACATTGTTCCGAATTGTCTTTTTTTGGTCACCAATAAACTACTACAGAATTATATTCGAGTCAAATTATCATTTAAGGTCTATATTATGTTGAATGAAAATGAACATTTCGTTTCAATGTTACAGAAAACTTGATCATATTTTGTTTTAGTTCTGTCTAACTTTTCTTTTCTTTGTTTTTTCGAGGAGAAACTTTTTTTTTTAATTTTCGATAGGATTTAAACAGTTAAATATTTAATGTATAGGGATGGATGGATATTTTGTCAGTAAACTAAGTGAACATTAGACATAAAACAACTTCAAACTGAAGTGGTAGGATGTTAGTTAGTTAGACGTAGATATGCATATATTTATATGTATATATATATGCAATCAAAAAGGTTTTAGTTATTTCATTTTAATGAGTCGCAATAGTTGGTGGTTGGAGGTAGTCGAAAGGGTCACCTCAAACCATCATCTAATCTCAATATATAGTGCCCACAGTGTCAAGTCACCTAGACTGGTGGCCACATTGCAACATGATCGATAGCATTCGATCTGCACTAATAAGGACTAGACACGCATGACATTGATCGCCACCCAGTGATTAATCAATTGAATCGTAATAGTTTATGATTTATAGCTTATAGTTTATTAGTAGATTAGATATAGATGTGTCGCTCATTTTCGTGGATTATTTAATGTTAAACAATAACACCGTTGGATAAAGGCTCATTGGTCTGTAGGTTACACGTTTGCGCGCGAGGCTAGTAGGTCTTGGGTTGGAATCTCAAGAGGTGGGATCGTGGGTGAGCACTACTGAGGAGTCCAATAATAAGATGAAACGGCCTTCCAGTGCTTCCAGGTTTTCTATGGTGATCTAGCTTCGATTGACTCATGATCTCAACTAATGAGTTTCGACATTTGGTTAATAAAGAGAAAAAGTTTAGTACATTAGAGGAGCAATAAATGATACACAATGCAAAATGACAAATATGTAAGAATGTTTTTTTTAAAAAAGCACATGTGAAATTATGCAGTCTCCATTAGAACACAAAACTAATGTCATAAAGGATAAGCAAGGATTATACTTTTTATTACTACTATATTCCAAAACCCTAAAAATACCTCCACTAGTTTAAATTATGGATCATGTTTTATAATACCTGAACTTACTTGCCTACTTATGCCTGTTACTGCTAATCGAGCATAGGCCACCGTCCAGCATTCTCCAACCCACACTGTCCTGGGACTTCTTTTCTAGTTCCATCCGACTGTTGTTCAGTCTTTTCATGTCTGTTTCCATTTCTCGGCGTAATGTGTTCTTTGGTCCTCCAATTCTCCTTTGGCTTTGAGGACTCCATGTGATGGCTTGTCTTGGGACGCAGTTGGGTGCCTTCCCCAATGTGTGTCCTATCCACTTCCAGCGTTTCTTCCTGATATCTTCCTCCATTGGAATCGAGTTTGTTGAATACATGAACAGACTAAATAATATTATACTTTCTACCTCATCAAAAGAGTTTAAATGAAACACCAGTTGTTAACTCATTAAAAAATGACCTTCATTCTGAGTCGTCAATTCATAACGTGACTGTTTTTCCACTCATTCTACTAAAGGGTAGATATATTGCTTTAATCCCATGTGTATAAAATGACTATATCAGCATAATCAGAATTTTATGTGGTAACCCTCAGAGATTTAGGTTAACTGGCTAATGGTATCTTTAAATCAGTTGATTAAAATAATTATGAAATACGTTCGGGTGAAACTTTGCATTAACATTTCAAGGCACTAAAGTGACTGTATCACTTACGAAATAAGATATGATTTGAAATATCTTGAAGTATACATAAATAATTGTTATTTATCTGTACTCAAGATAATGAGGAAGATAATCATAGTGATCTATTAAAATCTATTGAGGTTTTATACCACAATAGTCATTCAAGCTTAAGGAAACTAGGTTAAATAGTGAAATATTTGATAACTGATTAGGGAAATAATGCAATCATTATGCTTGTAAGTATAGTATCTAAAGACAAGTATTCTTTTATTTGTAATAGATTTGCTAAAGGGATCAGTTCTTTTATAACCAGTACCTCAGGACAACTCTCAAGTAATCCAATAATTATGAATTCAGTAAAGAAAACATAACGATAGTTATGATCACATGTAAATGGTGACCAAAATCTTTTAATAATTTTATCTGATCCCATCAGAGTTTTTTCATCTTACATATAGAGTTGTGTAACACCCCTGTTAATATTTACTCAAGTACAACCTAATAATTGAATACTTCATCTAAACAAATAAAATACTGTGTTCTATCCTATAGGCAAACTGGGTTATTTTATTCAACAACAGAGTCATTCAACACGAAAACAATATTATAGCGGACTTTATAAATTATCAAAACTAGAAAAGAGTTAGTAATTAATACAGTTTGTATCGACTATGTACACTTTCAAATTTAGTGCAATTACGAATCCAGAAGAACTAGTTGGCTAGTTTACTCGAGTTTCTGAACCCTTTAGAAGTGTCCGATCACTCAGCATTATCAAGGGTTTTAGCTCATTTTGAGTATATTCTAGTTTATATGGAGCCATCAATACTCACTATCAGTGAGACACTACTCAGTCCTTTACGTTTTTCTTAGCTGATACCAGTCATTTATGTTTAAAATATTCTTTATTCTAATAATAATGTCATATATCGTTTTTTTTCTTCCTCAGAATTCCCTACTTTATTCGCCGAATATGAATCACTAATCTGCAAATCCTAAAAATACCATTGCATCAGTGCATGAATGGTTGTAAAGAATATGAAAATGTATATAAAATGTAGAGTGTGCCTATGTATCGGTCTATTTTTCTGTACATATATTGTGAATAATATAGTGAGTAGTGAATTTATGGAGATCCATAGTAAGTTTAATTTCCGTATTTTTGTATTATGTCATTTTATATATACATATGTCATGAGCGATTTTGTGATAAATGTTATGGTATATGGGTTCTGGTTAGTAAAACAGTTAAAGACTTTGAAAGGAGAACGCTGAGTTTAACATGATGCTACGTAACATTGGTGAATGTTTACTGTAAAATATTCAAAATTATGACATTAATCAATAAAGTTTACGCTTCAGGTCATTGACAAATTAATTTCACTTATATTATTTCAAGATTTGGATATCATTAAATAGCATCAAATTAAGTTATTAAGTATGTAGTTATTCAAAAATGGAGTTTTGTTCCCTGAGCTGGATGATTTGGTCGTGGAGCTTTCATCGTTCTTCTGAACGACATCATCGGCACAAACTTCATATAGAAGTGAAGTGTTCCCATTAGGAGACACAACCAAAACAAAGTAAACAATGAAAAATTTAAGGCTAGTAAGGACCAATCAACATTGAGGTATACAGAACAAGCTGTGAAATGCATATGAAGAAATTCGAACACTTCACTTCTATCTAAAGTTTGTGCTGATGTCCTAGAAAATGAACTTGATGAAAAAGAAAAGTGATGTTTAATAAATCTTGAAACTGAAGAACTTGAAAATCACTGAAGCTGGTCGGAAGTCGCTGAATTTTAAGTAAACAGTGTCTATATCATCACATATTATTTCAAGTATTACATACTAAAATAATAAACGAGCCTTATAATCAGTAGGCTGAAAGAGTATAAGTATTTATAATTAACAAACAAATGTATTCAGTATTAAAAGCTTGTGAATGACTGAGTAGAACTGAAATGAATATTATGGAATATCTTCAATATAAAAATAATACAACTAATATTGGTGAAGCCGAATGCTGTGAGTTGAAAATATGCACACTTTCGATACAAATTCAACACAGAAGAAGTAAGCCATTTCATTGAGTAATTCCAAGCCCTAAGAGATAGCGTAGTATACTAGATTTTCTCGAATCGGTTGTTTTAATGTTAAATTTTAGTTGTCGACTGCTTTTACCTACGAAATCTGTCACCCGTAATAAAGAAAAACGCAAATTAAGTGAATGCCATGTTTTACACTAGTAGGTTGATCCAAAAATTTGATGAAATATGCTCTGTTGAAACAGTAGAGGATAATTATTTGAGATCAAATAGTTTTTGATATTTATCCTTGAAGCATTTTCAGTCTGAACAGTCTCGTAATCAATCTCTGTATACTTCATTTCATAATTTAACTTGATAAATAATCAGTCGTTCTAAATTATCCATTTGGTATTATTGTTTCCTTGTTTTGCTACTTTGAATCCTTGAAAAATGAATATATACCATTGTATAAGGCTTTTTTTTACTATGTAAGATATGTAGTTGTGAATAGATATTGGAAAGTCTCTAAGCATTTGGCCAGTTTTCTTATAACAGGTATAAGCTATCGCACCTAATCACCAGTTTCTTTCTTATGTGTTGTTGCTTATCATCTAAAGTCGCAATACTTTAGAATTTGTGAACATCAGGATAACTTTTACTGGGGTTCTTATCTGACTCCAATTAGATCGTATGTATGGTTATCGTCAAAGTATACATATATCTTGACTAAGTCTTTATCGACTTCACTCGCGTTGGTGAATAACGGAATTTAATAAGTCGAATACAAGAATGAATTTTTGAATACATATATTTTGTACACTCACTGATATGAACAAGAAATGAGAGGGATAAAGCGAATAAAGGAGAACGAAACGAAATGTCGCGCAGTGAAGAAAGCATGTGAGCCAACTCGATTCAATCAAGCGTTCATAGATATTTCTAGTCGGATAGAAATAAATTACAGACATTTGATGAATAGGATAAAAAAAAGTGCACATACGCTCATAGAAAAACAATCAAGGTTGATAAGTGAATAATTAACAAGATCAAAACGTGACTCAAGAAGAATGGATAAATTGGCCTGTCCACAAGCTACAATAAGTTATATGAGCTTAACATAGTAATGGACACTACATAGCCCCCTTTGTAGAAAATAGCACATTTATTTTGAAAAATGTCTGTTTTCCAAAATAATACAGAAATAATATACGTTTAATATGAGTGAAAAGAAATTGTAATATATCTGATAGAGTATAGTTTCATGTGAAGAGTGAGTATATTATACAAAAGTGTACTACTTATGTGAAAATGTACATGGCTATCGCGTAAAGGCAGTGACAAAAGTGGAAACGATAGCATGGAATTATGAGCAAAATAATAAGTGTGACTATCTAGATGTCAAAATAACATGTTCGTATAAGCGATTCAAAATATTGTGAAAACAGAATAATAAATCGGTTATGGATATGAGAACGGAATAAGTTCGGTAAGATTAACATACTAACGGACACAATAAACGACTAAAAAATTACGGTAAATAAATATTTTAAGATGGATAGTGCCTAGCAGTGGAATTCAGAACGCGCGTCTCGTCTTATTTGAGACTCGTCAGCTGGATATATCTCTATTTCAGAGTTGAATCAAATAGTGCTGGGTTTAAGTCTCAGAGTAAACATCAACTCCGAGATGAACATGTATCCAAACTTTTACCTGAATTTTGTGTTGATGATATCGTTTAGAAGAATGATGAAAGCTTCACGACTAAACTATCCAGCTCAGAGAATAAAACTCTATCGAAATCATCCACCTGAGCTAAAAATCTTTTCCAACATCTCAAGATGCATTCAGCTGACAAGTTCCAAATAGAACGAAACGCGCATCAATCTGTATTCCACTGCTAACCACTATCCATCTTTCCTCATAATACTTGTGAATTAAGTCAATATCAAGTCAATGCTCACAGTATGCACATATTTATATCAATAACAAACTGGTCAATTTCAGTTCTAAACATCATGATGAAGATCCGAATAAACAATATCAAATGAAATAAGTTACAGTTAAAATATGAATCAATTGAAATCCTTTCATACTTACTTACTTACGGCTGTTACTCCTAATGGAGCATAGGCTGCCGATCAGCATTCTTCAACCCACACTGTCCTGTGCCTTCTTTTCTATCTACATCCAATTCTTGTTCATTTTTCTCATGTCTGTTTCCATTTCCCGGCATATTGTGTTCTTTGGTCTTCTTTTCCTCCTTGTTTGGCCTTAGAGATGCCATGTGAGAGCTTGTCTTGTGACGCAGTTGAGTGTTTTCCTCAATGTGTGTCCTATCTACTTCCAGCGTTTCTTCCTAATTTCTTCCTCCACTGGGATCTGCTTTGTTCTCTCTCGCAGTTGATTGATGCTAATAGTGTCCGGCCAACGTATCTGAAGTATTTTACGTAGACACCTGTATTTTCTGGATGATAGCTTTCGTAGTTCTCCAAGTTTCCGCCCCATACAATAGAACCTTCTTGATATTTGTATTGAAAATCCTGATCTTGGTGTTGGTTGACAGTTGTTTTGAGTCCCAGATGTCCTTCAGTTGTAAACATACTGCTCTTGCTTTACCGATCCGCGCTTTCACATCTGTATCAGACCAACCATGTTCATCAATGATAAATCCTTTTTATACTATTACTAAAATATTTATTTATGAAAATCATTCTATTTGTTTTTTCATTCTTTTTTATAGATTTACCAAAATTTATCATGGAACCAATGGATAGAATTTATTATTCATCTAATCATCCATCACAATTTATTACTAAATTACAATTATATGCATTAATTACACCGAAAAATGCTACAATACAACTTGGTGCTGTACATAAAGATAAACCGAATATGATTATATATTTACCGACAGTTATAGAATATTCAACTGAATCATATTCAATGACATTTGCTCAAACTCATGCTAAAATTCAATCTATTTCATTCAATGATCATTTAGATCATTTAAATGATCTCATTTCATATATAAATAATTTTGATAATAGTAATAGTAATGGTAATAATAATAATAATATTAATATTAATATTAAAGAAAATATAAATCTTTGGTCAATTACTGTATATAATTTTTTACCAGATATGAAATTATTAGTCTTAGCAACTACAAATTATGGTACAATGACTAGTCATTTAATTGATTTGAAAACAAGTGGTAAGTTATTTGTCTGTTTTTTTTGTTCTTTTTTTTTGCTATTCAATGAGTATTCATTTCATAATAGATTTATTTACTTCATGTAATTTGAACTGATAAAACAGTAATGAATTAGTCAGATGTAATGCAGTCGTTTTCTGATGTTGGCGTGTGAGAAACTGAAGGCCCTAGGTTTGGATCTCGTTATGGTGCGTACTATTGATATCGACATAAGTAGTGTATGATGTTAGTCGTGAATAGAATGTCTGGTAGCAGAGAGATAAGAGGATCGAACAGTAAAGAATGGAAACAGAATGCAAAGTGTATGAAAATATAAGAACAATGAAGTCTTGGTCATTTTGCGACAACTGATGGACATTTTGTAAATTAGGCATTTATGATATGATTGTTAGATTTTATTAGCAAGTTCTGTAACTTCATGTCAAATACATCTGATTGTCCCCATTTATCTTCTTGTTCACTAAACCGTAAGTGGGATCGTGGATGTACATTGCTGAGGAGTTCAACAATAGGACGAAATAGCCATTCAGTGCTTCAAGGTATTCAGTGGTGGTTTAATATCAGTTGATTCATGATCACAATTAAAAAAAATTCAAATGCATTGATGGATAGATAGTACTTTTTTAGAGTTTAAAATTAAAATGATCTGAATTTGTATGAAAGAGTATTTGTATCATATACTGATCTTAACACTGAAAAACTTATTGTGAATCTTAATTATTCATGTAAAGAATAAGTATATTTTTCAAATTTTTACTTATTTATTTAAACACACAAATGTTGGTACAAAATGGCACCAAATAGATACGCACCACGTAAAGCATTCGATTTGTGTGACGGCTGTGATACTGCCCAGATGACCAGATCAAAGCAGGTGGTTTTCTTAAGGGGCCACACAAGAAGCCGTCGACCAAAAGGTGTGATCCATAAGGCAACGTAAGGAGATGTAGTCCCATGGTAGCAGGTGACCAACGATTAGTTCATACTCCATTTGTTCCCTCAGGATACTGGAGCCCACGTGCACGATTGGTTTGGAATCAGGGATTTCCAACTCATTTAGGTGAATACTCTATATCCACCAACCCGGTTGACGCACCGGATATTGGCTTCCCGTTCTCCCAACTTCGCAAACAACACCCCTGGCTCGAGAAGGCAGTGAGTAGGACTTCCCTGTCGGTGGTAGTATGCACGTGGCCATGTGATAGCATTTCGAGAGGGAGAGCTGACTCTCCCCACTCTTGGCCGTACCAGGCATTTGAGGGCTTCAAATTTTTTAGTTTTTTGTTTTACAGTATCTATTTATACTACCTGGATTCTGATTGAATAAAAACTGATTAAACTATCCCAAAGTCACATTTAAAGTCTCTCAAGACCATTGATATTATTATAGTTTCACTAGTAGACTCAACAACGATGACGTAGTAACAATGCTAATAAAATTTAATTCTCTTACAGTATTATAAGATATTTACACTAATATTTATCACTGTAAGGTAACCAAATCGAAATGTATCTTGTTTTATTTCTAATCAAATTCAATAGAGAATGTTGAAATCTTCTCAGTAGTACTTTACAACATAAGTCAAGGGAAAAAGAATTTGCCGTGTACTCTGCATTATGCATAACAGAAATAACACTTTCAACTACCTTGGTTCAAAGTAGCTGCGTGCAAATACTGAATATCCTCGAAATAATAAGTTAAAAGCGATGGATAATCAGAACATCATTTGAAAAATTTGTTTTCTCAAACAAGAATCATGTAAAAAATATAGATAGTTCGAACCCACTTAGGAAATACACAGTACGATTTTCGATTATTTACCACACATCATCAAGCTTAGGTTATTTGTAAAGAGTAATGTGGTTATAACTGTAAATAAATAAATAATTTATAAGCACTTTTTCCACTAATGTTTATGAAGTATTCAGAAGGCGGTTTTGTAGCGATTTTAGTAACTTAATATTTGGATTTATGAGTCTGGCTTCAAGAGGTATAACATGGAGTTCTAATGATCAGTGGAGTTCAACCAGGTCTGTTGTCAGATAGTAATTCACTGGGAAGAATGGTGAATGGCGGCGCCATTAAGTGTTTGACCACAAGAGCAAAACAGGTCCTGGGTCCGGAATCGCGGATGTGCACTACTGAGGAGTCCCATACTAGTTCGAGATGACCGTCCTGTACTTTTGGGTTTTTCATGGTGGTCTAGCTTCAGTTGATTTATGAATTCAACTATTAGTTTATGAAATAACACAATTCTTTGTTTATCACAGAGGCATAGTAAACGATTTAATAAAACAGAGTTAAATTACATCAAGAAAACAGGTTGATGTCAGACATGAAATGAATTTGTATATATTTTCATTCGTGCATTTTATTTTGTACTTAATTTGGCCTATTCTACAAATACACTAACCTTTAATTGGTTGTTTGATTTTAAGAGAACAAAGACATTTTCATCTTTAAAAAACAAGGAATAGATAAATGAACATTCATTTTTAATTGGCTTATCATCAGGCTTTAACAGTTAGGATTCCATGATTATTATATTACAATAGCCCAAATAAAGGGTTATTTGAATGAATGAATAAATGAAACAATGTTATCTATTAAAATAGTGAAATTTTTGCATCAGTTATAGTTTCAACTCTTGGGAAATGTATCATTTTTAAACTTGACAGATTAGTTAAGAAAGAGGTAGGAAAATTTATTACAAAATGTCAAGTTATAATCACTAAAAGAAATATATAATATCACAGATTGAAATCATGAGTCAATTGAAGCTAGACCACCATGGAAAACCTGAAAGCACTGGACAGCCGTTTCGTCCTACTATGAGGTGTGCTACTGATGTCGATAGATATTAGCAGTATAATATCACCAGTCAAAAGTGAAAAGCCTAGCGACAGAAGGTTAAAAAGATAGAAGAGAAGAGAACGAGAACAGAGAGTGATTGGTATGTAAACGAAGGAACATTCAAGTCTGAGATAATTGATTGACTATTTGTAAATGAAGTATTTACTGTATAGTTCTCAGATTTTACTAAGATAATCTGTCATTTTTGTGTCCAAATACATTTGATTGTTCTCGTTCACTGCACCAGTATGAGGCCCCCCCCGGTGCTGTGTATCCTCGATCTCACACAAAAGACTTGAACCCTAACCTTTGGTCTCGCGCGTGAATGCTTAATCTCCAAACCATTGATCGGGTATTCTGAATTTGAGTCCCAAGCGCTAGATCATGGATATGCACTAATAAAGAGTTCCATAGTGGGACAAAACTGATGTCCAGTGTTTCCACGTTTTTAATGGTAGTCTAGCTTAGATCGACACATGAACTCAACTGTTAAAATTACTACAATCTTAACAAATTCACATAGTGATAATAAATTACATAGTCACATTTATTCACTAGCTGCTGATTCATTCGATTCTGTTGAAATAATTATAACTAATACAATTATAATAATGATTATTATTAAAAAAAGAATATTCTAAAGATTATTAGCTGAAATTATCTGATTTACTTATCAAGAAATTAAGAATCCAGACGAGAGTAACCTGCCTAATTCATTCATCATAAAATGGAAAGGCAAAAAACAATATACAAACAAAAAAATACTTTGATAGAATAACAACAGATTTACAACACCAACAACGAAAACAAAGAAGATAATTCTCTTAATTCATAGAAGTCTTGACAACATCTGTCAGTTTCCATGAGTATTATGTTTTTTTTAAATTTTTTTTATAATGTGAATATGTATATGATTGTAAAATTCAATAAATAGAGAATAGTATTTGTTGGACAGGTTCCATTTTGTTATCTATGATATATCATTGTTTCCCTTTTTAAATGTATTATCTTGATTATAATTGATACCTACCAAAATGACGGTATTAGATTGGATTATTCAATGTATTATTCCTTTGGATATAATAATAATAATAATAATAATAATAATAATAATAATAATAATTTATTTATATTCTGAAAAATAATAATTACAGAATTCACGCCAGTTTACACGCATGATCACTTTGATATAAATAGTAACATTATATGTAGAGAACAAACATGTGATAAAAGAAAGTTTTAAGTATACTAGTTCAGTAATTGTTTAAGTAGTACATATATTACAGTGATCCAATGCATCAGCCGGGAGTTTTTAATATTTCTTAAATGGACAGCCTGTTGATTTATGAACGGTGTAATTAAGGTCAATTCGTGTGCCAGATCGAATTAATGATAATTATCCACAACTAGAGAAATTAAAACGAAAACAGAGAGCACGGAACAACAAAAAAGTAATTACCAAACTATATCAATCTGGTCTACCTAAATGCGTGTGTCATGTGACACAGTGATATGCTCTCGATGTTAGATATTATTCAAATTAGTTAAACTTGCTGGGGACGGTGTTAACGTAAAGTGACAACAAGTAGGTGATTTTACTTAGGGAATACACTAATAAAAATGGCTAAACATTCAGGGAAAAGTGTGATGTTTTCAAGAAGCTTATTGTTTCTAAACGTTCATCATTAATTTCCGGATAATAATTTTGTAGAACTGCCTTTACATAATCTTTATAATGAAAGTGTTAATATACTCAAGTTAAACAGTTTCCTCCCGTATCTTTCTCTTGGATATAGTTTTATAGAAAGTTAATCATCGTTCACAAAATTTATTTTTATTTACAAATTCTTTAAAGAGTTATGGTGATCAAATAACAAGAGAATCATCGTTGTCACCATATGAATATGAATATGTCATGAGTAGAATTCACTATCTATTTTAACATTTCTATTATCCTAGCACCCCTATAATTCAGTGAACCATTGATAAATTTATTTATTTATGAGTTTATAACAGACATGGTGAACTGAAATAAGAACTGATTGCTTCATGTGTTATGTAACATCTATGTAAGAAAAAATGGAGCCATGAACAAGTTTGGTAACTTCATTTTATACTATGGTAACAAAATTTGTTCTTCTTAGCATTTTCGGTCAATTTCTGATAAAAAGCTATCAAGTAACTTTCTAGAATTCCTATTGACTTATCCTTATACTACCTACTTCTATACTTACAACAGCCTATTAGCTGGAGATCAGATCTTTGTTTATAGCCAATTTAAGTATGAAGATTTTAAAACGTCTTTACTGATGGTCTTTGATGCTGTGTGATGGTGAAAACATTATGGATTGGACAAATTATAAACACACTTTAAAATTGTTCTCATAAATACAATGAATTCTTATGAAAGGATAGTCAATATTTGTTCAATATTCATGTTCAGATCTGTATCACCCAGGTTCACAGTCTTAGGTGCTACCACTAAGCGGTGATTGATCTACTGTGCAACTGAAATATGTTATAGTCGGTCAATTACTGACTAGTATCATACTTACCAAGTGCCTCAATACTGATTAAATTTTATTTAGTATAGCTAACAGTTTAAGTTACCAAAAATACTCTGCTATTCTTTGAGATATTACGTATTCGGAGGTAGTTAACAGAAAACATTGAAGTAATATACCGCACATGAATTCAATTCACTTAGTGTCCACTTTCGATTAGCAATACAGAACTAGATGGTATTGGTCATTCTTCCTCAATGATCAGTCAATAGTAAACTACTGATTCGTTTATTACATCATTCAGCAAAATCTAGTATCAGTCAAAGTTATCGATAAGTTATTTTAAGCATTATTCTTCTTCGAAATAGAAAAAAACCAGACAAAAGGAATTGTATCTTATCAAAGTTAAATAAGAAACTGTATCATCTTTCTTTTTCTTCTTCTTCTTCTTCTGCTTAATTTTATTTCTCGACGAATAAAACAGAGACAAAACTGAGCAGAGAGAAAAACAGTAAAAAAAAGAAATCAAACGTCTCAACTTTCTTTTTTTCTTGTCTTATAACGTTACTAGTTATCGTGTGATAAACAAATAATATAAAATGAGAAAAAAAACAATAAAAATTATATTCCATTTTTTTTATATATTTTTAATGCGGTATGAAGTTGGTATTATGGCTCTAGAGAAAAAGAACCAAAAAAAACCCGGAGAGAACAGCTAAACACTATGGATTTTTACATCTATACACAAAAAAAAACAAAAAAGAACCCTCCCCCACCCCACGAAATTGGTACACTTTTATTCAATAAGTAAATTTAGTATTAAAGGGCTATGAACAAAGTTGATGTGTTTGTTTTTAGTTGTGACAATACACTGTAACTTTGATTTTTTTTGTTGTTTCTATACAAAAACAAATAGAAGTGAATGTCTAAAAGTGTTTAGGATAATAAAAAATTTCACACAAAAGTTTACTGACAGCTGAGAAAGTAACTTTTTTTGTTACAGAACGACTTCCAGAAATAGATTGTGGCTTAGTATTTCTGATGATTTATATCATCTGTTGAAAAAAAAAAGAAACTATTCTCACTAAATTAAAATAAAAAAATGATTTTCATAGTTGAATTCACGAATCGATTTAGGCTAGATCAATATTGAAAGTTTGGAAGCACTTGAGAGCCATTTTGTCATAGTATGGGATTTCTCAGCAGAGTGCATTCCTAATCCCACACACGATACTCGAACCGGGGGTCTTCGGTTTCGTGCACGAATGTTTAACCTCTAGATTGACTAGTGAATTCAATTGTGAAAATATTACAAACTCCACAAATCTCCATACTAATAAAATCTATTTGTTTACTATACTACTTTCAATTGATCCACTCATATAATAATTAATTTTAATAGTTATTTCCAGGTTTCTCATGGGGGTCTAGCTTCAATCGACTCATGATCTCAACTATTGAAATTACTACAATCTCCACAAAACCCCTTCTAATTCTAATCAACATATGCTCACTAGTGACTGGCTTCAAGTGGTATTTCTTGGAGTTCTATTGAGAAGTAGTGAACAGTGGAGTTTCAACCTGGACTGGTGTGAGATAGTGACTCAATGATGATAGTGATGGGTCAATTTTGTGGATTAGTTGAAGTTTGACGTTGACACCGTTAGATACTGGCTCAGTGGTCTAATGGTTAAACGTTCGCGCACGAGAATGATTGGTCCTGGGTTCGAATCCCGCGAGATGGGATCGTGAGTGCGCACTGCTGAAGAGCCCCACACCAGGGTGAAACGGCCACCCAGTGCTTCCACGTTACCCATGGTGGTTTCGCTTCAATTAACTTAAGATCTAAAGTAATAAAATTACTATAATATCCACAAAACACTTCTGATTCTAATAAGTGATTGTTTAAGACGTACAAAGAACTGATTTATATTAAAATGAATGATCGGCAAACTATTTGACAATTAAGCAACTAGTATACCTTCTTGTTATTAATCATTGTTTCATTGTGTCTAGAAATTTTTTTAAGAAATTCAGTGAGTTGTACATTAAAACGTTCTTGAGGTATAATGTTTTGCAATGTATTGTAATTATTTAACTATTCAATGATATTCATGATATCAGTCTAAACTCAACAATCTCCACATCCCTATAATGACAATTATCATGTGTTCACTAATGATTGGCGTCCAGATGGATTTCCTGGAGTTCTATCAAAAAGCTGTGACTAGTGAAGTTCAACCGTGTCTGTTGTGAGACAGTTACTCACTGAAGACAATGGTGGAAGGCGGTGCAAAATGGATTCGAAACTAGATAACAAATGAGGTTACGTACTAATCAAGGGGTAAGAAAGAATAGTCCATGATATAACCAATAAAATATTATGTTTTAATTTCTAGTTTACTAAGAATGGTTTGTTTGCCTTATAATCTGTCATATTTTTGTTCTGCTTTTTTTCTTTAATTATAGTTCTTCCAGCTTTCCCACCTCATTCAGATAAATATTTATCACTCCTTATTGGAAATACAGCAATTGTTATTTGTCATTTACCATTGTCACAACCATCATTACCTACAGTACATTTTTATCATAACAATATAAGATTAGATTTAACACAAAGTAAGTGAATTCAAATGATACTTTATTGATGTGATATTGTCATAAGGAAATGACTTTTATTCAAGTAATCTTAATTCGGTTAATGATTTAGCTTTTGAACTAAAGATTAACTTCTTGAGTTGTTGAGCTGTGTTTTCACAATTCAAATTAATATTAATATGACCGGAGAGACTATAATTGATGGACGAACCAATCAGGTATAAGATAATAGGTCTCGGAGTTTGGCGCAGAATTCACTCATCCATTTTGGATAAATAGAGCTTTGGCATTATAGCTGATGCCAGTTCGTATTAAAAATCCTAAATCTAATTCCTAACCTTAACCATCAGCTGTAAATCATTATTCGAATTCCTCACACTAATTTATAACCCTTATTTTGTCCTAATTATCAGGTGGACACTCACAAGGTCACTATAGCGTCGCTCAAATGTCATCCATAAATTATCGTCTCACCATATGATCTAATACAACAGCTGACACATTACTCTTTTTTTTACGATATCACATAGATATTTGGAAGCGGAATATTTTTCAAAATAGATTTTCGTCAGATAATGTGTAGTGTTAGTCATTCGTTTTAGCCCATAGTATATCTTATTCTAGTTTCCGGACATTCCATTCTACTCATTCTACTTGAGTCATGTTTTGACCTTGTTAATTATTCGCTTGTTAGCCTTGACTGTATTCATGTGAGCGTATATGTATGTACACTTGATGTCCCATGACTCATCACATGTCTGTAGTTCATTTTGTCTGCCTATAAATATTGAGTAATGTTCGGCTTGAATTGGAGTTGGCTTCCCAGCCATCTTCCCAGCGCGTCATTTCGTTTTGTTCTATCGCATTCACTTTACATACAAAATATATGTATTCAAATGCCATTCTCGTTAATTGACTTATTTAATTCCGTTATGGACTAACGTGATTTAAGTCGACGATGATATACGAGAATCAGCGATAGAAAACATCCATACAATCTAAAATGGGATTCGAGAACAAAGGGCCCCTAAAGTGGTGAGCCCTGCAACGAGTATCGCCGATCTAAATGAGGACAAAATCAAACTACAGGCTTCTAAAGTGGTGAGCCCTCCAACGAGTATCGCCGATCTAAATGAGGACAAAATCAAACTACAGGCTTCTAAAAATGGATGGGAATATAGAAAGATTAGTAACCAAAATAAATATTATTTTCCTCAATCTACATAGATTTTAGTATTATTCATATATAAATCAAATGTTCACTAATGGATTCAGTCGGTCAGCTGCAACTTAGGACCAGGCACATATGTGAATCGGTCGAAGTTGCCTTAACTCATTAGCACAACAAGATGAACACCGGATTAATAGAAGTAGTTAATCCAGCGGTGGCCTCTTTTACTCTTTCCGTCAGGATTCGAAGTTAGGACTTACTAAGTGATATAGTTTGGGGATTTACATAATGTATATCCTACTCACCTCCAGAGTCCAACCGTGTAATTGACAAACAATTCAATCAAATACATTATTCAGAGTAAATATAAACACAGTCTGTTCAAAACCCGAAATTTTAATTTACAAAATGCTACTTGAATTAAGATTCATACTATATTACATACAGGGCACATCGTTGTCATCATTGTTTAAAACAATCTTACATATTTATCGAAAGTCAGAATTTTCTAAATCATTGTTGTTTTAAGTTTGATAGTGTACTAATAGTCATACCATTTGCCACAATATGGTCGTTTGTATATTAAAATCGAAATGAGATATCTGGAGAGTCGTTTATTTTAGTAATCTTAGTAGCTCAGTTCAAATATCAACCATACAAAAAAACCAATTTTCATATGCTATCAACTGATAGTGACATAAAAAACAATCTGCAGATGTTAGGTCCCGATAAACAATGAATGGTAACTTTTGGGATATATTTATAAACCAATAATATGCATATATTTTATCGTATAATTGTCAAATAACTAAACTGTTCATATTCATGACCCTCTTATTATGAGCTTTATTTTGACCTATGATCTAATATTATTCGTTTTACTACTCTTGAATTATGCCCTGTCTATTGGTTACTGCCTCCCACATTCACAGCCACATTTGGCCAAATTTTGTATAAATGTTGTTTTCTGTTTTATGACACATTGTGATATGCTTGATTGGTATTTTTCAAACATAAGGATTCATATTACAGAGGCTGGGGCTGGTATTCTGGATTTAACTGGCTGGGCTAGGCGGAAAGCAGGACCAATCAGGACTCTAGGCTGTTCGCACGTGTTTTACGCGTCCTTAGTCCGATCGATAATTTGCCGCTTTTGATCGGCGGCTTTGGGCTATAACAGCAGATAATATATGTATGTATTGCTACATATAGGGTATGGTTACCAAATTATAAGGACTGGGAAAGTTCAAGCTATGTTTTAATGTAACACTGATACTATCAGTTGGGTTAACAGATTTAAACACTTTTTCAAAACAACATTTCGTTGACTTGACCAAAGAAACTTTTTATTTTTTTGTTGTTGAAAATTTACCTCTATTCAGCTGACAGATATCGTTTAATTTATATTGGTGGTGATGATTCTGGTTTACCGTGGGAAGTACATTCACAGAAACCTCATTTTAGACAAGAACATTCAAGGAAATACAAACCAAGTGCTGTTATCTTGCTCATTCATTCACTTCAACTTTCTGACACTGGACAGTATTATTGTTCAGTAAGCTTATTCGACAAAACAATTTCATCAAATCAAAGAACTCATCTGGTTGTGACAAGTAAGTTATTATCTTATTAAATAATTTTTGTAATAAATATATGTAACTCATTAATTTCTGTTTTGATAAAAGAATTTCGAAGTGGATAGGACTTACATTACGGAAATCACCAAACTGCATCTGGAAGTAAGCCCTAAGTTTGAATCCTGAAAGGAAGCGGAAAAGAGGAAGTTCGACGAACACACTACGTTGATAATTGGAACCAGATATGAAAAGGATGAATAACAACTGGAAAGAACCGGAAAGATTTGCTCATGACTGGGTTGGATAGAGAGTGCTTGTGGGTAACCTATGCTCCTACACGAGGATAAACAGGCATAAGGAAGTAAATATGAAATGAGTTAGGTATACAAACTTCTGAAAAACGAATAAACTCCTTCTTATGCCATTATAGTGTATTTAAGATAAATATATCAATACTGGTCTACTGTACAAGAATCCAGTTAGTCGTATTTTCAAATCCATAAACTGTTGAGATATTGAAATTTGGAATAATGGAATTAACCATCGTTGACAAAGGATAAAAATAATGCTACAAATTGATTGAATTATCAAAGAAGATGCAGACCATTACCTAAAAATTCATTGTGTTTACCTACAATCATTCTGACTATGATATTTGAAGATACTTGGTTCCAAACTAAGAAAAATAACACTTTAAGGAAATATCAATTTACCAATCTTAGTTTTTAATGCCTCACTAGTTGATGAATATTGCATCGAAATAAACTAGATCTTTACATAGACTGTGAAATAGTAGATGTTTCTTTGAAATATAAACTTAGGAAGAACTGTGAATTGTTGTAATTACTTCAACGTTTGTAGATACTATTTTCCAATATATAATCTTAAATAATTTTTTTGGGATTTTACTTGTTCCAGTTAAATGTTTTTCATAGTCAAAATAGAAGTTCGTTTACACTATAATAAATGGAACAGGCAATTATCTATGGTAATTATTTTACATTTACATCAAACAATCCATTGTTTACGGATTGGTTGAAGTTAAACATTAACACCGATGGATGCCGGCTCAATAGTCTAGAGGTTAAGCATTCATCAGTCATTCAGTTAGTAACAACGTAGAACTTCGTATGTACGTACATTAGTTCGAGTTGCCAAACCACATTAGCACAGAGATGCAGTTGTCTATTTGAATCCCGTAGTGATAGAGGCGGTAAGAGTATAAGCAGTAATCGGAAAAATCAGGGCTTGAAGATGTTATTCAAGGAGTATAATACAGTGAAACAAATTTTGAAAGAGAAAAAAAAAGAGACAAGGAGGATTCAGGAGATTAGGATTTGGGAGAACACAAAGAGTGGATGCATCTGCGCTAATGCAGACGATTTTGAGCCATGTCATTCACGGTCTATAACCATCGGTTGCTATCATCTCGCGGTCCCCAACCAGGTAGTCAGCACCTACCAACATGACTCAGTCCACTTGTCAGTGACTTCATGGACTTGTGCCATGTTTTGGTCTGACCACCCGTAGCTTTCTTCCAGCCTACTCCTATACCACTGAGCATCACACGTCGAGGCAGTCGGTGGTTGGGCATACGTAACACGTGTCCCAGCCATCTCAACTGATGAATTTTCACTACTTCATCGATTTATTTGCTATACTTATCTAGTACCCGTTTCCTGACAACTGCGTTACTTACTCATGCGCGAGACTGATAGTTCCTGGGTTAGAATCTCACGAGGCGGGATCATGCATGTGTATTGCTGAGGAGTCCCATGCTGGGTCGAAACAGCCATCCAGTACTTCCAGGTTTTTCCATGATGGTCTAACTTCATTTGACTCATAAATTCATTTATTACATTGTTTATTTATCATATCTAATTCCATATAGAAAAAAGAATTTCATTCACGTGATGTCTTGAATGTAACATCACTTTAGAGATACATGTATCTAGTAAACTAAACAAAGTTGATCGTTTCAAACTAAATCCATTAGATGAATTCAGGTCAACTTTAGATAACAAATGAAATGGATTTTAAATGATAAATGTATAATGCCTGATTCTTTTTTTCTTTTAAATATCAACAATATAAGGAATAAGTAATGCATTAAAAGGATAAAACATTTAAGTAAATATGTATTCTTGAATGATTGACAAAATAGTGTAAAAAAAAGGAGAACAAAAAAGGAAGGAAACAAACGTTCTATTCATATTTCTTTTCTTTCTGTTTTTTTTCCTCTAAAGTTAAAATGACCTAACAGGATGTAAATTACACTTGTGTTAATCCTTTTTTCCCCTTATTTTTTGTTACCACGTTCCAAGATTTTTTTCTTTTTTTTTAAATAACCAATGTTAACATGGAGTTTTTTGTTCGTTTTTCTTTTATTATTAGAAATATAAGTTTGTTTCCTTAATTGTTTCATATAACACTAGTCAGCCTACTTATGTATTTACATGTCAATAGAATAATTAGTTAATTTGTATACAATAGATAATTGAATAGGTAACAACTGTTCTATGATAGTTTCATTCGATGTTTCCATTAAGATCTAATTTATGGTTGTATTCATAAATTCTTGTGATTTAAAAAGTAAAAAAAAGCTTATTTATTTAGAAAACTTAAATACGAGAGTTGTTCATATAGTTAGAAGATACATCGCACGTGACCGTCGGATCCTGGATTTGAATCTCGCAAACGGGGGGGAGAGTGTATGCACACTGTTGAAGGGTTACACAACAGGATGAAACGGCCGTTTAATACATCAAAGGTTTTCAATGGTGGTTTAGCTTCAATTGATTCATAATCGTAACCTAAAATTACTATAATTTGTATAAATATCCCTTCTGATATTAAGTGTCTCTTTGTGAGAAAAACGAGCTACCATTGTTAATCATTACATAGAGCTTGAAAATAGACTTTACCATAAGTTGATATTAATCGGGGAAGCATTTGAAATCAAAAAGTGCCAAACAGTCCTATCATAGTGTTTTGAAGTTTCTCAGAAGTGCACGCTTACTATTCTCAATGAAGAGAATTCACAATCTTCAGATTTACGAATAAATGTATCAACTATGGTAATTCAGCTTGTGAGAACCATACAGTAAATACTTCATTTGTGAAATGTCAATCAACCGACCAGCATTCTCCGACTCATCCTGTCGTGAGCCTTGTTTACGAATTACATCTAATTGTTGTTCATTTTTCACATGTCTATCTCCATTTCCCGGCGTAATGTGTTCTTTGGTCTTCCTCTTTCCCTTTGGCCTTGAGGATTCCATGTGAAGGCTTGTCTTGTGACGCAGTTGGGTGCTTTCCTCAATGTGTGTCCTATCCACTTCCAGCGCTTCTTCCTAATTTCTTCCTCCATTGGAACCTGGTTTGTTCTCTCACACAGTTGGTTGTTGCTAATAGTGTCCGGCTAACGTATCCGACGTATTTTGCGTAAACAACTGTATCTTTTGAATGATGGCTTTCGTAGTTCTCTAAGTTTCCGCCCCATACAGTAGAACCGTCTTGACATTATTGAAAATCCTGACCTTTGTGTTGTTTGACAGTTGCTTTGAGTTCCAAGGTTTCTTTACACCTTATTATTCCGTCTACTTTTCTTTTATTCTTATTGTAAAGACGTAAAGCTTCATAGTTAAGCGTGATACATTTTTAAATCATGCTGTTTCAAAGTAACGTATTGTCTAGTATTAAAAAATAAAAGTGTCACAAATAGCAATTTTATCTTTGATGATTCCTCGGTTTCAAGAAAATATAAGAGTTGAATTCATGAATCCATTGAAGCTAGGAATTAATTCAAAATTCAATCATTCAGTGAAGAACATTGAGTTTTTAAACTTTTAAGTGATACATTAAGGTAGTGAATGTTTATGTGCAGAGATAAATAGAATGCCGGATCAGTGGTCTAGTTGGTTAAGCGCCTGGTTCGAGACTGATATATCCTGGGTTCGAATCTCGCGGAGGGTCTTTTTGAGTCTTTTTCAGCATAGGGTTGTGGTGATTATTACATTTTTGATTGAGATCATGAACTGATTGATTTTAAAGCTAATCCGTGTTGGGTAGAGACAGGTATCTAACTCAGTACAATGGAAGATGGTTGCGCAATTTCTTGGATTGGTTTTGGTTAGACATAAACCCCGGTGGATGCTGACTCAGTGGTCTAGAAGTGAAGCGTTCGCGCATGAGACTGAAGGCCCTCGGTTCGAATCATGCAAGAAGGATCGTGGATGCTTACTGCTGAGGAGTCCCACAATAGAACGAAACGGTCGTCCAGTGCTTCCAGGTTTTCAATGGTAGTCTAACATCAATCGGTTTATGATCTCAATTAAAAAAAGTTTTGTTTCTGTTAGGATATGCAGAAATCATACCAATAATTATCATGTTAAGTCTAATGGTGTCCTTGGACTTTAAATGGACATTCCCTATTGGTCAGTATTTATTTCACTTGCTAAATATTGTACAAATGTTGTTTTATATTTTATGGGTACGATGTGGTCTGTTTGGTTGGTGTATAAACAGAGTATGTTTGAAATATAATGATTCATATCTCAGAGGCTGAGACTTGCGTTCTGGACTCAACTGGGTGGGCTAGAGAGGGAAGCAGGACTAATCGAAACTCTAGGCCGTTCGTTCGTGTTTTATTGTCATTTATCCGATCGATAAATTGCTGCTCCATAATTAGCATTTACCCGTTACAACAGTTTCATTAAAACACTTTGGATTTGAATGAACAAGAAGCTTAAAGCAGATTGTCTAGAATTATTTGATTTCTGCATCAATAATGTTTATATATGCAAATGTTTTATACATTAAACTATATATGATTAATTATTAATCCATGTTGTTGTACTTAATGTTGTTGTTTAAGGTAATATGGTTATTGATTTTACGTAAAAGTGTCCTATTTAAGTTTTGTTTTAGACTAATCTGGATGTGATTGCACCAATCGCTAGTAATCTATCATGTGAATGAGGAACAATGGCACTTATATAGAACACCAATCACAATCAGGATATTACAATACTTGTGTCATAAGTTTTAAAAAAACTATTATGTGAAATAAGTTCTGGTGATGTTGTCCAGAATGAAAATGAAAGATCCATGACTAGACCATCTGGATCAAAGAACATAACACAACCAAAAGTAGACAAGTATTCTACCTTAGTTACAAACATGAAAATGACTCGAGTAATAAAATATTGTATAATATAAATTTTCTGAAGTTTTATAACATTATTATCCATCTGTTATTACCTGGTATTAAACTAAAATTGCAAATCGGTTATTCCAGACAATTGGTATTATAACGTGTACAAGTGATGTATTAACACTGATGTAGATACAGGTTAGAAAGAACCAAAATATAAATTTGCTTTTTACATTTAATAGTGCACTGTTTGATAGTTTTTTTTTTAAAAAAAGTCGCATTCTATAAGCGACAATTCAATCGGATACTGATGTTGCATAGTTAATTTAAACAATGTGATGGAATCAAATTTCAAAATAATCGAAATTGTACTAATCATATTGAACTGAAAAGATTTAATTAAAAACTGACAATGACAATAAACAAAATAATTTTTTGAAGTTAAAGGTCTTTCATACAAACTTAAAGATGTTCTCCTTGACTGACTGTATTTAAACTTATTGACTTACTTACTTACACCTATTATTCCTAGAGGAGGAGCATAGGCCGCCCATCAGTACTCGCCATCCAACCCTGTCCTGAACAATCCTTTCCAGCTCTTTCCACTTGTTATTCATCCTTTTCATATCTGCATCTATTTTCTGATGTAATGTGTTTTTTGGCCTTTCATTTTTCTGCTTCCTTTCAGAATTGCAAGTTAGCACTTGCATCATGATGCAGTTTGATGATTTGCGTAATGTAAGTCCTATCCACTTCCAACATCTTTTCCAAATTTCCACTTCAGCTGGAATCTGGTTTCTCTTCTCCCAGAGAAGACTGTTGCTTATGGTATCCGTTTAACCGATATTGACTATCTTGCGTAGACAACTATTTATAAATAACTGAACCTTCTTGATGGTGGTAGTTGTAGTTCTCCAAGTTTCAGCTCCATACAGTAGAACTGCCTAAACGTTCGTATTGAAGATTGTGACTTTGATATTGGTTGGAAGTTGTTTTGATTTGCATATGTTCTTCAATTGTAGGAATGTGGCTCTTGCTTTGCCAATCCTTACCTTTACGTCCCAATCCGATCATCCATTGTATTTAATGATCAAGAACAATTGAATTTTCATTTTAGTTTCCTCAATAGTTCACACTCACAAACATCCAAATCAATTTTCTTTAAAAGTAAATTAACGTTTGACCACTTTGTTCATTCCCAATATCTCATATCTCTGAATTCATTCAATCAGTGAGCTTTCAAGACCGCCATCAAACCCGATCTGTTGTACATGTACACTTCCAACCAAATAGTTTACTAAGGATCTAAAATAAACGCATTAATTTGGAGTACATCAAAGTCACCTTCATATAGCAAAACATTGACATTAAAATATTGTCAAACCATATGCCGTTTATTTACGAAATGTAATGAGAAGACAGTTTTTTAAAAAATATTAAATAGTGTGACATATTACCACAATACGTTTCATACAATCCCACTGTGCTTACCAGTTTACTCACATATACACGATAGGAGTTATTTTAATATCCAACTAAGGCAAACTAAATGTGCATCTGAATGATAGCTACAAAAGGATATAGATTTCAATGGTGAGATAAATATCCACTCCTCTTTATCTTTAAAGATATACTCAGAATTTATCATAAGAATAGTCGAAGAATAATTTTTATAATGGTACATAAAAGTGGTCAAGGTTAAATATTCGGTCATATGGAAATCCAAATCTCCCTTGAGCATTAGAAATCGTTTCACCTGCATCTCAGAGTTAACGTTCACTCTGAGACTCCAACCTAGTACCGTTCACTTCAAAGGTCATTGCGTTGTCCATTTAGATACTGTACCCTGATATCTACTTCCTTAAGTAATGAGGAGTTAAGTTTGAATTCACTTAGTGTTGTTTACTTGAAACTTCCCATTGTTCTTTACGACTACAATTGATCAGTCTTTTATTGGCATACTATACATTAAATGAACAACCTCAATTGATATCTATTTATCATCATAAAATTTCCAAAAAAAAATTTTTTTCAATGGTTAAGATCATGAGTCATTTGAAGCTAGACCACCATGGAAAACCTGGAAGCACTGGACGACCGTTTCGTCCTATTGTGGGACTCCTCAGCAGTGCGCATCCATGACCTCGCCCCCTGCGAATTTCGAACTCAGGACTTACAGGTTTCGCGGGTGAGCACTTGACCACTAGACAACTGAGCCAGCAATCGATGTGTTGTCATTTAATTTTCTTTTTTTTTCTTTTTCCTTTCGAATTTTCATAGAACCAAACGAAAAAATTTGGACCCATTTAAAATTTTCATCAGATGATCCTGATTTATCTTACTTATATAATACAAATAATGAAATCAATTCAAATACTTTAACTATTCATAATAATAATAATAATAATAATAATAATAATAATCCATTGAATACAATTAAAGAAATCAACATTAATGAAAATACAAATTTAACATTATTTTGTATATTTGAAAGTGCCCCAGTTGTTTCAACACGTTGGTATTATGATGGATTTATGGAAAATATTGAAATTAATCAAAAATTTGGTAAATCTATTGATTGTAATTACGTTTTTTTGTTTTTTTTTAATGTATAGTGTAGTTACTTACGCCTATTACTCCTCGATGTAACGTGTTGTTTGACAAACCTCTTTTCCACTTCCCTTCAGAATTACAAGTTAGGGCTTGCCTCGTGGTGCAGTTCGATGATTTGTGTAATGTATGTCCTATCCATTTCCATCGTCGTTTTCTAATTTCCTATTCATCTGGAAGCTGGTTTGTTCTCTCCCACATTAGGCTGTTACTGATGATATCCGGCTAACGGATATTGAGTATCGTGCGTAGACAACTATTTATAAATAGTTGTACATTCTTGATGATGGTTGTAGTAGTTCTCCAAGTTTCAGCTCCGTACGGTAGAACTGCCTTGAAGTTCATATTGAGGATTCTGACTTTAATATTGGTTGAAAGTTGTTTTGAGTTCCATATGATGGGATCATTTTAAGAACAATGAATTCCACTGGTTGTAATTTATTACATAAACCAGCCACCAAATACCCTGTTACGGCCGAGAGTGTGGAGAATTGACTCTCCATCTTGAAATTCTATCACATGGCCACGTGCATACAACAACTGCCAAGGAAGTCCTGCTCACTGCCATCTCGTGGCAGAGGTTTTGTTTGCAAAATTGAAAGGATGGAAAGCCAATATCCGACGCCTCATCCGGATTGGTGGATATAGAGTATTCACTTAAATAAGTTGGAAATCTCTGATTCCAAACCAATAGTGCACATGGGCTCCAGAATGTATTATCCATAATTAAATTTAATTTATTCGAAGAGCTCTCCATAATTGACTATATCTTAATTTCTAGTTAGTTGGAACCAATTACGCTTGCATATTTGATATAACATGGAAACTGTTAGTCTCAATAATTTTTAAGTCACTTAGTGCTACAGGTGAAGAATTCACTATTCAGCCACGATTTACTAGATTTGTCGCGATAATCATTTTGGTTCTGACCTTCTACACCACAGTATTATCATGTACCTTGTGATTTATTAACCATAGATGATTTACATGTATTTCCATGAATCACATTGTAAAACATTGTAAATACTGTAATGTTTACGCATATAATTATTTTTTTCTATATCCATATAAGCTTACATGAGAAGTTCTATCTTCTTTCCTTACTCTTATAATACATGTTAGTAGCTAAACGATTCCCAATGACAAACACCTTTTATCAATTATCTTATGATGAACTTTATACTCCATGTTCACTATTATTTACACCTCAATTAATCCAATGTAACCAAACCAGTGTTATAATGATTATTTTATGAGATTACTGAACTGGATTGTATGACGCATTAACAATGGCTTTATGTTACAAAAGTAAGTGGGATTAAAAACTGAATTGTAAGATATCTAAAAGTAGCAGAACTAAAATTACTACTCAGTTTTATGTCCACTCCACTTAAAAGTACAAACATTCGAGTATAGAAAGTTTAGTCAACTCATATTCTCAGTGTTAATACTTCAGAATGATACTTAGAGAAATTATAAAATCTCAAAACATTACTTTTTTATTATGAAATAGTTATCGACAATGAAAAGAAAATATATTTATGAATTGTATAGTTCGTGGAGGCCCCCATTATTTAGTTTTGTCCTCGTTTAGATCGAACGATGTCGCCGAAAGGGTTCTCCACTTTAGTGGCCCGAGATCTGACTCCAAGGCGAATGTAATAATGATTGTTATTGAAATATATATCGCCTATCCTCGTATATATTTATCGACTTAAATCGCGTCAGTCAATAACGGAATTGAATAAGTCGAATAACGAGAATGGACTTGTGAATACATATATTTTGTATATAAAGCGAATGGAATAGAACGAAGCAAAACGACGCAGAGTGGAGATGGCTGATAAGCCAACTCCCATTTAATCAGGCGTTAATCAATAATTATAGTTAAACAAAAGTTACAGATATGTGATGAGTAATGGGCCAAGAAATGTACACACACCTACGCGCTCATATAAAAACAGTCAAGAATTGATAAGCGAGTAATTAACAAGGTCAGAATGTGACTCAAGTAAAATGAATAGAATGGGCTGTCCGAAATCTAGAATAAGGTATATGGGGTTAACAGAATAATCGACACTACAAGTTTTAGCACTTCTATGGAACAAAACGGTTGTCAGCACTCAAATAGATAATTACCGTGATATATCGTAAATTGAATGAAATTTCATCATTGAAAACCAACCCAGTGGTTAAAATGATTGAAGTTTCTTCATGAGACCTCAAGGTCTTGAATTCAGTTACTAATTTAATAGTTCATGTACATCGCTATAGAGTCATGTACTAAGAAGAAATAACTACCTCGAGTTTTCTAATCTTCAATGATACCTTAAATGAGATCAATATATGATGAATATGACCTAAATTTCTGTTAAAAAATGAAATGAAATGAGCATGATGTTCTAGAAGTATAATCAAACTGACAATGAGACATTAGATCGTTTAAAACCTAAACGAAACACAAATGAAAGTTTGTTAGATACCAGATTCTAGCAAAATAAACTTTTTTTTTCATTAAACTCTTTCTTGCATTTATTACATTGATGAGTTTTAATTCAACTATCTTCCATATTAGAGGTCTTATCTTATCAAACAAGCTCTATTCTTTTTATTCCTACCAATGTTTACTCATTATGTAATCACTTGTTTCTGGCCGTTTGAACTGTTGTCAAAATCAATGTTGTAGAATGTTCTTTCACATAAGGCATGTATTTACAATATTCAATCTATTCAATTAATTTACATCCTTGTCATACTATACGAATATGCCTTCAATATAACTTCCAACTAAACACTTTCATGGAAATAATTTAAACCCATTATGTAATTATGATTTTAAATATCACAGTGTTGAGGACGTTAGATCCTCAGAACTCATTTGGAAAAGGTTCTGATTTTGTAATTTTATGTTTTCGAGCCAAGAGACGCTTAGTTGACCTATAGCTTACTTTTCAACTCAGAAATCCTTGACTGTCATCGGTTGACGGATTTTTTTCGTATACTATTTTGTGGCTCTCTCAAGTATGTTTCTATCATTGTATAAATAAGCTTGATTTGTGTGCTTAGTGATCCCGTATTTTATGGGTGCTTGTCGAATACATTCTCTAAGCCTCATCAAGACTTCTTGATCTAGCAAACACGGCTGGGGACAACTGATTAGAATAGCCTATCATGTCACTATATCTATGATCTTTGTTCCCTTTACCAAGTAAGGTGAACTCGTAATAGCATTCAAGCATATCACACAGGTTGTAATCAGCTGATAAGAACCAAACGTAATAAAATGAATTAATGTTATTGTACTAGAATATTTATTCTTTCTCTTTACAAAATGATAAAAGAGAACTATGTATATGAAAGATGCTAGATTCTCATTTTTAAACAAATCGCTTCATTTCTCTATGTACACTTGTCAATGAACTCAACGATATTCTTGATAAGCTAGTATTCATAAATTGTTCACCTAAATATCCAGTAAAATATACATAACAACAGCCAATAAATTATATCAAGTTATTTAGATGAATGAAAATAAACATTACAGTATATATGCAAGAGTTACGTCATTGTAAATAGACATTACCATGATTGAAATATACCAAAAAAAAAATAAAGTAGATTTAGAGTAGTGTATCTACCATAATTTAGTTACATTCCATCATAGTGTTATTGACGTCAATAATGAAAAAAAAGAGAAAATTATTTTCAGCAGTTGAGATCATGAGTCAATTGAAGCTACATCACCATGGAAAACCTCGAAGAACTGGAAAGCCGTTTCGTCCTGTCGTGGGACTCCTCAGCAGTGCGCATCCACGACCCCGCCTCGCGGGATTCGAACCCAAGACCTATTAGTCTCGCACCAGGCGCTTAACCAACTAGACCACTAAGCCGGCATCTAACGGTGTTAATGTCTAACTTCAAAATTATTTCCAAACCAAAAAATAGGGTATTAGATTACGAGAAATAAACTGACAAGTAGTTAGATTATTGACTTGTGATAGGCAGTTTTTTTGTATTATGAATAAAATGTCAATAGATCATATGATTTATAGGTTGAAATTGGTTGTAATACTATTCATAATCAAAGAACATAAAATATGTATTTACTCTTACTATGATATTCTTCAGTGGTGTAAATCTACAGTACTCTTATGGATCGATCACAACACCTTCGGTTTGAGAGATGGAGGGTAGGGAAGCTGAAATCTGCATATTACTGATTTAGAATCAAGCTATCCAAATGTTTTGCTTCGTACAACTAATAATATTAAAAAACTATAATTCAAACCTATTTATGATAGTTGTCTCACTACCGATATATTTAAACTCCACCAGTCACTACTACTAATAAGAATCTAAGGAATGATTCTGGAAGTAAGATACTTGTGGAGTCTCATTTGGGTTAGGTGAGAAACTTGGAAACAACAAAAGTTGAAATGGGTAAATTGGATAATTATGAATTCTTCAGTAGTGTATACCGGTGACCTCATTGTACTTGATCTAGAGCCATCAGGTTTTTTAATGAAAAAGGTATATCTCGTTTAACGTAATGTAGTTAATGTCTGTTCATGAAGAAATTTACTCGTAAACACCTGTTGAACGTTTAAGTCAAAATAGTTATAACTTGAAAAAGTTTTTTCATACTCTCATAATTGTCAGATAAACAACCATGATCAATCCAAAGTTTTATTCTTCTGATCCTCCTAAAATCTGATTAGGTCCTCATTACGAAAGTTCAGTGCATATACGCGTTCATATGTGACTATGAAAATGTGATCTGTATAAAGCAAACACTTAAAATTAATAGTTTGCAGTAGACAATCGACAAGAAAATGCAAATGGATGATAGCCGTGGAACACCGTGAATCTACTGAAATCAACTTATTTATGATTTAACTTCATATGAGTCATAATTGATAGGAAATTTCGATTTACAATGTGCAAAAACGTAAGGTATTGCATAGCCCAATAAATTTGTTGATATGGTTATCACATTTTACTGCTGAAGCAGGTGAGAAATGTAAAAATAACTACCCATTCCTCATCTTGTGGTCGATAGATAAATACATGGTTTGTCTGAATGAAGATTCACTTTAGCGCAGTCGAGATTCGGCATCAGTTTACGAAGCGAATGATTTTTATACTGAGCCATATGGAGAGATGCGAATTTTAATTTCCGGATGTATCAGCTCGTTTTTTTTCTTTACCTATGTTTGATAATATTAAATGAAATAGCCTAACAACTATCTCATTCAAGTTTTTTTTATCCTTTTTCAGCATTTTCAGTCTTGTATTGTACGTAATTTGTACGTTGATTTCTCTATTTTGTCAAACTCTATTCACCATAGTTAATTTTTAACTACCAATGTAACTGGTAAACTTTGTAGTTCTTTACTTCCCTTTCTTACTTTGCTAATGCAAACTTATATAACTTCAGTTGTGAATATCTTTTGCAGCGTTCTAGATAGAATATAACGCCTGATTGAGTACAATATAATTAATGTCCGTTACAATTTCAGAAAACTATACAAACCATTTCCGTTTTTTTATCTTATTTTAGGTGTATTAATCATTAAATACGCTAGACTGGAAAATCAAGGTATTTACACTTGTTCGGTAGATAATTCTCATTCGAAGCTTATTGGGAAATCTTTTCGTATTATAGTAAAAAGTAAGTCAATATTCAATCTTTTTACGTTAACTCTACTATTTGCTTACTTTAAGCTTATATGATTCGATAAGTGATACTGTAATAAAATCTAATCTTCCAGTAAATTGAATGACATTCGAATACAGAAAACGTTCAGATGATTTTGTAGTGAAGTAGTAAAAAAGTGAGGACGACCAAATTGCATCCAACTCAAAATTACAGCGTTAATTGATAAAATAGAAAAACCATATAGTAAATCGTTAATTTGCAAAATATCAAAGCATCATATCAAGTTGGACTGTTCCTCTATCACATTTCATTGTTCATGCGTTTTCTTACGAATTGCATCGTGTTTCCGTTCTTCCTTTCTTGATCTTCTCCCATATTCTGCTGCCATACATTACGTTTTTAACTCGCGTCATATACTACTTACATCAATATAAGTAGCACGCACCACAATTTCATTGAATATCTATATGTAGTGGGGAATAATAATCATATGATCATCATATCTCGAAAAACACACTTTGGTGTAATAATATATACCATAATTAATAAACAACTAATGATTGCATCGGTCAACTCTTTCTTTGTAAACTTTGCGTAGGTATTGTAAAACTGATGGGATATACATTATGGGAATCATGAAGCTGCATCACAAAAAATTAAAAAAAGTTTAATTTTCTACTTATTGAGAGGCTATAAATAGATTATTATTATTATTATCTAACCAATATTTACTTCATTTCAAATGATCAACTAAAACGGTGCTAATGATACGTATCTCCTAAAGGTTACCATCAGAAATCCAGCCAACTTAAATAAATCATAACATTCGGTTAACTTGATATTTGAACAATTAATAAACAAATATCACTATGCTGAATGGTGAGAAGAGTATACTAAGAGATGCTTTATTAAGTTGATATTCATTGATGAAAGTAATAAGAATATTAATCTGTAGTGATATATAAAGTTTCGGAGTAGTTGTATTCATTGAATTCGATTGAATGTTTGATTACATTTCAGTTGAATAATGGATGAGAAAAACGAACATCATTTTTGAAAATTCATTCAAACCTGTATAATCACTACAAGTGATGATTATAAGATTGTCCACGACGAAATCTGACATCACCGTGATTGATGGAGCTGATCCGTGTTGGGTAGAGACAGGTATCCAACTGAATACAATAGGAGATGGTTGGGCAATTTCGTGGATTAGTTGAAGTTAGACATTTATACTGTTGAATGCCGGCTCATTGGTTTAGATGTTAAGGGTTTGTGTGCGTGACCGAAAACCATGGTTTCGAATCCTGCGAACGGGACCGTGGGTGCTTACTGCTGAGGAGTCCCACAACAGGACAAAAAAGCCGTCTAGTGCTTCTAGGTTTCCAATAGTGGTCGATTTATGACGTGAATTAGTGATAATTATCATTCATGGTAACTAAAGTTAAAATGTAATCTAATTATTCAATTTGTAACTATTTTAAGTGAATAAAGTAAATTGAACTGAAAGTTCTAATGAATAGTAAAGATAATCATTTGTCATGATTACACTACAAAATACGTGGTCACTAAAGACAGTTGTTGATAAATCTCATTCCTATTACTGATTTCAAATCATAACTTATAGGATAACATATGACACTATGTATAATGTTTTGATTCATTTAGACCACCAACAATATAAATAGAGGAAATGTTTCGGAAATTGTAATTCCCACATTTAATGAACATTATACTATCTAAAGTGATAACAAAAATGTAATTAAATAATACATTTAAAAAATTAGATTATTTATAAATAAATCTTTTGAATCTAGTTTTGTTTGACACATACTGTAGTGTGGCTTACTTATATCCACATAAGTAGTACATAACGGTTATCTGGCATAGAATGTATTTCAGTAGAAGATAGATAGGGAAAGAACGGAAACGGAACACAATTCATATGAAAATGCATGAACAATGAAATCTGAGACAATAGATTGATGTTTGCAACAGGAACAGTCAAGTTTCATATGATGGACTGACATTTTGCAAATTAACGATTTACTATATCGTTCTCAAATTTTATTAAGATGCTCTGTAATTGAATGTCAAATACATTAGATTGTCCCCACTGGTGTTTTGTTCACTATAATACCTACACACACAAACAAATATATACTGAATAGGAAGATCTATTTGAAATCATTTCCCATCATTTAAAATAATAGTGTGCAATTAAAATCTGAATGGTTTTAATTTAGCTTAACTAGTTTGAACTAGATGATCTAGTCTTCGCAGATGATTTGGTTCCTCTATTTCACATACAGTAATAAATGCAGAAGAAGAGGACTAGTGTATCGAAAGCCTCAGCAGTAGTAGGTCTAAACATACACAAACGGTAAAGCAAGATTCTCCGATACAACACAGCATACACCAATCAAATCACACTTCACGAAGAACTTTGGAGGATGCGAAAACCTTTACATATCTGGAGAGCAACATTGATTAGCACGGTGGATCTGATGCAGATGTGGAGGCGCAAATCGGTAAAGCAAGAGCAGTATATCTACAATCAAAGAATATCTGTCAATTAACAGCAAAAGTCAAAATTCTCAATACAAATGTCAAGACAGTTCTGCTGTATGGAGCGGAAACGTGGAGAACTACGAAAGCAATCACCCAGAAGATACAAGTGTTTATTAACAGTTGTCTACGCAACCTACTTCGGATCCGTTGGCTGGACACTATGAGCAACAACCTACTATGGGAGAGAACAAACCAGATCCCAGTGGAGGAAGAAATCAGGAAGAAGCGCTGGAAGTTGATAGGTCACACATTGAGGAATACACTCAACTGCGTCACAAGATAAGCTCTTACGTGGAATCCCCAAGGCCAAAGGAGCAGAAAAAGACGAATTAACATATTACGCCGAAAAACGGAGACAGACATGAGAAAAATGAACAATAATTGGATAGAAGTAGAAAGGATGTCCAAGGACAGTGTGTATTGGAGAATGCTGTTCGGCGGCCTATGCTCCATAGGGAGTAACAGTTGCAAGTAATTAAGTCCAAACTAGCCATAAAATCAGGTTGTAAAAAACGACGTGACCTACAGTATTTCAAATAGTAGAAGCAGCTACTATGTGAATTAGAACTGACCGAAGTTTTCTGTTCCAAAATGACAAATCCAACTTCTTTTCCAATCTAGGATGACTTTGAGATCACATAGGTTACAATTTCCTTAAACGTCAGATTACAAAATTCGGTTAATGTACACATGTCATTATTTTTTGATACGATTCAAATGTAGTTATCTGTTTATTTTATGCTTACGCAATATACATTATTCTGTGTTTATAAATATCATTTCATGCGTTATGTAATTTTTGGTTCGGCATTAGACGACTTCATGAACTATACATACATACATTGTATTATTAGTTTGAATCTTCCCATTAATGCTTAGGACTGCAATTGATAAGTCCCTTAATGGCATACATGCATCCCGTGCAGACTCAGTAGCTAAATGGATAATGAGATGGTATTTGGAACAAACGGTATTGAGTTCGAGTCCTGGAGTAGACATCAACCCCAGGATGCAGGTACATCCAGCTGATGAGTCCCAAATAGGACGAATTGCGCGTCCCAGATTCCACTGTTAACCACTATCCATCTTTGCTTATAATACACATACCAATTTTATTCAGAGTTTATTTATATCGATCCTTGTTCTAAATCAAACATTTCTCTTTAGTTGACAGCCTGACTCATTTAGATATCCTGAAAACTATTATTCAGAAATACCAACGAAAATCCTATTTTACAAATAATCTTAAGTTTCCATCTTATAATTCAAAAGAAGTATCCGTCTTGAAGTTAGATATTTATATGTTTCCAATCAAATCTGAAAGCAATAACGAATTTGACACAAGAGATTTACTCTAACTAGACGACCACTGAAATCCAAGAAAATTCTGAACAGCTTTTTTTCATTCTTCTTCAAGGACATGGTGAAATACTACTATTAAGTGTGTTTGTTAGTATTCCATGTTTACTAACTTACATTTCATATATATGGTATTATACAACTTGCTTCAGTCTTAAATCATCCTAAATATTGACATAGTGCTAATTGTTTTGAATAGATCTATTAGTGTTACTAAAGTTTATATAAATTACTTACTTACTTACTTACTTACGCCTGTTACTCCTCGTGAAGAAGCATAGGCCGTTTATATAAATTAGTTTCACATAAATTAAACGGTGTATTTTCAAATTATGTTTGTTCATTTATACTACAACATTTTAAAATGCCATAACAGTTTTGGTTCCCATACATTAGTTACAATAAATATTTTAGGCTTTTAACAAATGTTTAACTAGTTAAACATTTTCATCAGAGATTCAAAAGTGTTATTCAGTTAACAGCTAAAATTATAAACAAAGATGAATAGTGGCTAACAGTGGAATCAGAAAGGCGCGTTTCGTCCTATTTGAGACTCGTCAGTTGGATCTACCTGCATCTCAGAATTGATGTCTACTACAAGACTAGAACGCAGTGCTGTACGAAACACGCGTCTTGAATTCCACTGTAAGCCACTATTCATCTTTACTTATAGTGCTTAGGAATTAAGATAATATGCACATTATGCACATATGCCACTAGGATACTGATCAATTACAGTCGTAAACAACAATGGGAAGATACAAGCAAAACAGCATTAGGTGAATTTAATAAGTAACACTGTTCAATAGTTTATCATGTAATTTACTAGCGATCTCAAAATGTATCTGTTCACTGATTGAAAGGTCATTTTTAATGTTTTCTATCTCCGTAAATGAACAAGAATCTCAAAAAAATATTACTCCAGTGATGAATATATCTGTTTTATTAATCATTTTTATTAAAATATAAGTATTATTTTAATGTTGGAGAAGATTTATAGCTCAGGTGGATGATTTTGATGGAGTTTTGTCCTGTGAGCTCGATCACTTGATCGTAGAGCTTTCATCGTTCTTCTGAACGACATAACCAGCACAAACGTCTACCTAAGGGAAAAAACTTACTTACTTACGCCTGTTACTCCTCGTGAAGGAGCATAGGCCGCTCACCAGTACTCTCCACTCAACCCTGTCCTGGAAAATCCTTTACAGTTATTTCCACTTGTTACACATCTTTTTCATATCTGCTTCTATTTCCCAAAGTAATGTGTTTTTTGACATTCCTATTTTCGACTTCCCTTCATGATTCCAAGTTAGCACTTGCCTCATGATGCAGTTTGGTGATTTGAGTCTCACGCGTAGACAACTATTTATAAATACTTGTACATTCTTGATGATGATTGTAGTAGTAGTTCTCCAAGTTTCAGCTCTGTACAATAGAACTGTCAGAGAACAAAACTTCAACTATAATTACTCTTATTATTATTATTGCTTTGTTTTAAGGATCACTGATAACCACCAGTTCATTAAATCCAAAAGTGATTATTACAGAAAGTGGAAAACAAGTTACTTTAAATTGTAATAATAATAATAATACATTACAAAACAATAATATAATGAATAAGCATAAAATACCATTTCCAATGTTACCAACACTTGATGAATGGAATAAATGGGATTTTAATAAACGTATTAATAATTCAAAATATCATATGGAAAAACGATATAACAACAAGAAATTAAACTATTCACCATATATTAATCAATGGATTCATAATGGTCAATTTATTACAATGAATGAGATCAAAAATAATAATTATCATTTTGAAGGTAAGTTATTGTTTGATGAATTTTCAAGTGTAATGACTAAAGATTCTCGTTATATATAATCCTGATATATATATTCTTGAATTAGCTATAATCACATAACAGCTTCAATTTCAATAAGGTGAATGATTCATTTCTATCAGATGGGTTTTGTGGATATTATAATAATTTCAATGGTTAAGATCATGAGTCAGTTGAAGCTAGACCACCATGGAAAACCTGGAAGCACTCGTCGGCCGTGGGACTCCTCAGCAGTGCTCATCCACGACCTCGTCCGAACTTGGCCGTTGAAGTTGGACATTAACACCGTTGGATGCCGGCTCAATGCTCTAGTAGTTGAGTGTTTGCGCGCGAAACCAGCAGGCCCTGGGTTTGAATCTCGCAGGTGGCGAGGTCGTGGATGTGCACTGTTGAGGAGTCCTACAATGGGACGAAACGGCCGTCCAGTGCTTCGAGGTTTTCCATGGTGGTCTAGCTTCAACTGACTCATGATCTTAACCATTGATATTCATTTCTGTTGACGATTAACTAAAATAAGAAATTTAGTTGTTATACAAATGGTTTATGGATTAAGGTCTTAGGAGAATCAACTAACTCTGAAGTTTATTCAGTTACAAATCAATTATCTAATCCAATTAGAATTCAGTTATTATTGTAAATGAGATATGAGATTATTTACGACTTGATGATAAACTATTACATAACATTGTAAGTTATATTCATAATAAAATTTAACAGATATTAGTCAACGAAAGTGATATATACTTTCCTTCCGAAGAACTAGCAATAGATGTCTTGTCATAGATTAATGTTTAGGCCATTTTAAGAAGTGAAATATAGTTTTATTTGCTTTATTAATCTAAAGTGATATAGTTTATTAACTTTTCCAGTGATGTAGACGAAAGAAAAAACTTAGATGATGGAGAAGATTTCTAGCTCAAGTGTATGATTTTGATGGAGTTTTGTTCTCTGAGGTGAATATTGGAAAATTATGAACAAACATAGGAAGAAACAAACAGAAGATACAGTCAAAACGAAGAAGTAAACAATGACGGGTTTAAGGTCAACAACAATCAATCAACATCGAGGTCTACAAGACAAGCTGTTAACCACATATGGAGAAATCCGAACACTTCACTTCTACCTGATAGTTATGCTGATGATGTCCTTCAGAAGAACGATGAAAGCTCCATGACCAAATCATCCAGTTCAGAGAACAAAACTCTATCAAAAAGAACAAATTTCAATTAATCTATAGTCAACTATATATATATATCCAGTTAATGTTTAAGAAATAAATGTATCCGCATGTTTATGTGTTTAAATAAAATAAATAATGCCGTAAAGTGACCATAATCATGTGCTCATTGATGACTTACTTCAAAAAGTGGTTCCTGAACCTCTAATAAAAAAGGTCTGACCAATTGAGTATAGCCATGTAAGGTGTAAGGCACTTACTTTACAGTGACATTAGGAGAAAGGTGCACCATAATGTGAATTGACTAAAGGTAAAAACCCGATACCGATTAATGCCAGATTAGTGGTCTAAAGCTTAGGATCTCGCTTTGAATTTAGAAGGTTCTAATTTCGACTTCTGATTGGACCATTAATGGTTAATACTAAGGAGTTTCATACTAAGACGAAACAGCTACTAATCGATTCCTAATTTACAGTAGTTGCCTAGCAAAATCAACCCATCGTTCAATCAATAAATATCAGGGATCTCTACAGACCCTCTATGATGTTAAAAAATTTCTGTTTGTGAATTCATCTAATTAAAAGGTGCTTATCGATTATTGAAAAGATGTAGAATCCTTCGCATACCCGGGAAGTATCATCGATGGACAAAGAGGTTCAGATGCAGACGTAAAGGCGAGGATCTGCAAAGCAATGACCGTATTCCTACAATTGAAGAACATATGCAACTCAAAACAATTGTCAACCAGTATCAAAGTCAGAATCCTCAATACAAACGTCAAGATAGTCAGTTCTAGTGTACGGAGCTGAAACTTGGAGAACTACTACAACCATCATCAAGAATGTACAACTATTTATAAATAGTTGTCTACGCACGATACTCAATATCCGTTAGCCGGATATCATCAGTAACAGCCTAATGTGGGAGAGAACAAACCAGCTTCCAGATGAATAGGAAATTAGGAAACGACGATGGAAATGGATAGGACATACACAAATTATCAAACTGCATCACGAGGCAAGTGCTAACTTGGAATCATGAAGGGTAGCGAAAGATCGGAATGCCAAGGAACACATTACATCGGGAAGTAGAATCAGATATGAAAAAGATGAATAACAAGTGGAAAGGACTGTAAAGGATTTCCCAGTATAGGGTTTAATGGAGAGTACTGGTGAGCGGCCAATGCTCCTTCACGAGGAGTAACAGGCGTAAGTAAGTAAGCAATACATTAGTCTACATATTGTCATAACAGTAGACCTATTTTTCTCAATTTATTGATAATCTTTACAGTTTTTGGCGGGTTATTTATATTCTTATTATTATAATTCTTTTTGTGATTAGATGGATTATTGAAAATATTGAAGATTGCCAAATCAGATACTGGTATCTATCAGTATATGAAAAGTACTCAGTATACCAATAGTATTGATGCTAATTCTAATGAAAATGAATATGATAGAGAATCCGTCAACTGTAAATTCTATATTCAATTAAACGATGAAAAGTTTGTTCATAACGGTAATGGTTAGCCAATTTTAATGTTCATTCGTTTTTCTTTTGTGGATATATTTATACTACTTATACACTTTTATATGTATATACATATATAACTCAACTTGTTATATCATGTTAAGTAGCATATATTGTACGAAACACAATATTATAACAGCTGTTTCTCTCTCTCTCTCTCTCTCTCTCTCTCTATATATATATATATATATATATATATATATATATATATATATATATAGTATCCTTTCCCCATATTACAGTTTATCAATTAATGAAAATGCCTTCATTATCTACTAATGACAAGGTCATAGTCAATGAAATCAATCTGCATTAAGTAATTAGTAAAAATAGGCTAAGTGTAGCATCAAGAGTTTGATTGTTACCAATGCGTTACTCTTTATTCGAAAAAAAATCTTCAACTGAGATAAATTACGAAATCAAGATTAATTTATTTAAGATGACAAATGAATGATATTCCTAAATTGTTCGCGATTTGTGAACAATTGCCATCTCATCTCAGTTGAATAACTGTTGTGTGTTTCAAGTCCGGCATTTTATCAGGTGATTTATTCGCCAATCGAAATACGACTTATTCAATCTTAGTACTGTGCCAAACTAATGATGTTCAACCGGTTTGAGCAGCTTAGCCTCCTTATTGGTCCTAGCCCGTTCAGTTCAGTTCAGAATGCCAGTATTAGCTCCCACAATGCGGATCATTTATTTCAAACATACCTGGCTAATATACCAGCCAGACCTCATCACACCACAAAATAGGAAATAACATATATACAAGACCAAGCCAAACAGTAGCTATGAGCTTGGGAGATGGTAACTAATAAACTGAACATCGTTTAAGAACAGTAAATGGTATAATAATAACCTGTAGATCAGAATTAAGCTTATAATAAGGGGAATATAGATACAAATAATCTAGTTACTGAACAATTATACAATAGGAATATATATATATATATATATATATATATATATATATATATATATATATATATATATATATATATATATATATATATATTAGTCCATTAATAGTTCTCAGATATTACCCGTAGTTTAATCTTCATTTATTTTAACGCATAGATATTGGTACAAGGATGCACCAAATACATATGCGCCACACAGATCTCATTTGATATGTGTGAGTGCTGTGATACTGCCCGGGTGCCTAAACTGAGGCAGGTGGTCTTCTTAGGGGGCCACACCCCGAACCTTTGACCTGAAGGTCTGATCTACAAGGTGGTGGAGCAACGTTAGGAGATGCAGTCCCATTGTAGCCTGTGACCAACAATAGGTTCATATTCCATTTGTTTCCTTTGGATCCTGGAGCCCATATGCACGATTGGTTTGGAATAATAGTTTTCCAACTCCCCTAGGTGGAATCTCTATATCCACCAACTGGGTTAAAGAGCCGGTCATTCACTTTTCGTCCTCTCAATTTCGTAAACAACACACCTGGCTCGAGAAGGCAGTGAGTAGGACTTATCTGTCAGTGGTTGTATGCACGTGGCCATGTGATGATAGCATTTCGAGATGGAGAGTTGATTCTCCCCACTTTCGGCCGTACCAGAGAAATTTAATCTTCACTACGATGTAATAATAACTTCATCTATTTGTCCCATTTGATGTTAATTTAAAGCTTACTGATTAATCAAAAAACAAATTAAACCATACATACAGTTCTCTACTAACATTATAAATATGTATCGGTTTTGATGATGATCAGACAAATCCATTGTGTTGTAGATATACCGCTCATATATTAAAATAAATGTTTATTATAAGCAATAGATTGTAGTAATATTACATATTACCTTGATACGAAACTGTTAGGTATTACAGATGTTACTGAGTTTTTTTTCTGTATTCATCATGTGAAGTTTCATACTATCGAAAATTATTGTTTTATATCATTATTTATCAATGTATTTCAATTTTTAGTCTTATATATTCTCACTTACTTATCTTAGACCTTAATAGTTTAGATATAACCTGAATCAGAAAAATGTATAATATTAACAAAGATCAATGGTGTTTTTCCCAACAACTTAGATCGATATTTATTTAGCAACCGGAACACGAAACGTGTCAGTTGAAGCTATACCACTATGGAAAACCATGGTGGACGTTAATATCGTCAGATGCCAACTCAGTGACTTAGAGGTTAAGCGTTCGCGCGCGAGACTGATAGGTCCTGGGTTCGGACCTCATAAGGCGGGATCGTAGATGCGCACTACTGAGGAGTACGATACTAGGACAAGACGGCAGTCTAGTGCTTTCAGGTTTTCCATGGTGGTTTAGCTTCAATTCGCTCATAAATCCAATTATTAAATTACTACCATCTCCACAAAACCCCTGTCTGATTCTAATTCATCTTAAATATCAATCATACATAAAAAGCATTGATACGTTTTAGTATAAAATTAGGATGCATTAGGATCTCTCGTTGCTCCCTAATTATCCAAGTGAGCATTCTATAAACATTTAAACATCAAACTAATTAAGTCAGTTTATAGTTTGAAAATTGCAGGCTACTCTTCAAAAATACACTAGTGGACTTAAGTAAGTCGACTTAACTATTCGTCCATTAGAAATGATATAATAATGATGATTCGACTAACGAATAGTTGTGAAGTATTCTGTAAACCTATTTTATAAACGATGCTTACTATATAAACGAATCCTAACCAAATTTTTGAAGGAGTCCTATAAATATTCTTCATCAAGTCCTTAGAGGCCCAGGAATGGTTGAAAACATTTTATTCAATCAACATTGAATAGAATAGTTACAGAAACATCTAAAATATACAGAATAACGTGTCACAGTTTTAACTGGATATTTATGTATAGGGCTACCATATTAGTATGGTTGCAGAAATATCTAGACTTCCAAGATTAGGTGTAGTACTATAAACACCTACTTTTTTTTCTGTACATGAACTAAACCTAGAGTAAAGCTTTTATTTGCATTTCACTCTTTCTCTTTAGTGTTCCATTTGACATGTAGAAGTAGTTGTTGATATCAGAATCGGCTACAAAGACAGTTTAAGCGTATCGGTAGCAAGATTTCTAACAAATCCTTTCAATAGTAAACAGTCTTAAGGGATCAGTAAAAGTATTTACCATACAATTTATTAAGGACTGTAATGTGAATACTAATTTAATCGATTTAGTGCTATTCTGGCGGTAAAATACAGTCTAAAAATTCTCTGCTTTTCTATTTGTCAAGAAATCAATTTGGTCTGAAAACAAGGAACACGTTATAAACAAAAACACATATTGATTTAACTGATTACAGATCTTTTGTTGAATAATTTATCAGTAATCTCATTTGACTTTTATTACTACTTATAAAAACGAAATAGTAAGTAGTTGAAGAGGTTGCAATGAAATTTAATGAATTCACTGTATTCTAGAAATATTATCAATCCTATTTTACTGAAACTGTAAATATATCGTGAAATTGTACATCAAATCCATCATAACAAGTGATTAAGTGCTCGCGCACTAGACTAATATATCCTGTGTTCGAATCTGACGAGGCGGGATCGTGGATACACACTGCTGGGGACGAAGCGGTCGTCCAATGCTTCCAGGTTTTCTGTGATGGTATCTCTTCAATCGACTCATGATCTCAACAATTGAAATTACTGTAATACCCAAAAAACACACTTTTGATATAAATAACAAGTAATCGTATAAATTAAGTACCATATAGATGTTTCACAATTGATTGATCACTGGGTGGCGATCAGTGTCATGCGTGTCTAGTCCTTATTAGTGTAGATCGAATGCTATCGATCATATTGCAATGTGGCTGCCAGTCTAGGTGACTCGACACTGCGTGCACTATATATTGAGATTAGATGGTGGTTGGAGATAGTCGACAGGAAACTTTGGACCCGAGTTTCGTGCTACTTGACACTCGTCAGCAAGGTGTACCTGTAATCTTGAGGGAACTGGTGCTCCCAGGCGGATTCAATCTCTAAAGGAAATCCAGGGTTTCCTGTCGACTACCTTCAACCACCATCTAATCTCATGTAGATGTTTCAATATACAATATTTAATGTATTATTATCCATTCATATTTGTTTTAGAAACTGATGAACAAATCCAAACAATTTATGAGCATACTGCTGAAGGTTTAACTGGTCATTTGAATTGTAATCTATCATCATTACTTTTAATTGAAAGTTCTCAAAATATTAATCAATTAAATAATCAATATCAATGGTCAATTTTATGGTATCGTAGTGTCACATCAAATGAACCACTTAATATTGAATCAGTTAATAAAGCATCTGGTGGAATTAAATATATTATTAGTAATGTGAATGAATATACACAAATACTTAGTATTGTTAATCCTAGAAAAATTTCTGATGATGGTCAATATATTTGTAGGTAAGTGATCAAATTATTCAATATGTTTATCGTCATTTTATGGGTTGAGATCGACTTGAATGTGTTACATCGTGAAAGAAATGCATTTCATATTAATATATAGGCGATAAAATGAATAGATATCCATTTAATAAGTGGGTTTGTCTATTGATTATAGATATAATTAATAGCATATCGAACTATTGATAGTTACAGCTAATCAATGGAAACTTTAGGCAGGCTTTGAGTTCTGAGTATCCTAAATTTCAACTAATTATGGGTCTACGAGTCCATTTTTAGTGGGGCCCATAATTTTGTCCTCATTTAGATCGGACGATGTCGTCGAAACGGCTCTCCACTTTAGTGGCACGAGATCTGACTCCAGTTAGATCGTATGAATGTTATGTTATCGCCTATCATTGTATATAATCATCGACCTAAATCACATTAGTCAATAACGGAATTATATAAGTCGAATGACGAGAATGGAGTTGTGAATACATATATTTCGTATATGAAGTGAATGGAATAGGGAGAAGAGGTACGACGCAGAGTGGAGATGGCTGGTAAGTCAACTTCCCTTTAACCAAGCGTTAATCAGTTATCATAGTTACACAAAAGTAAGTTACAAACATGTGATGAGTAATGGGATAAGAAATGTACACACACCTATGCACTCCTATAAAAAGAAGTCAAGATTGATAAGCGAATAAATAACAAGGTCAGAATGTGACTCAAGTAGAATGAATAGGATGGGCTGTCCGAAAGCTAGAAGAATAAGGTATATGGGCTTAAAATAATAACAGACACTACACACTGTTTGACAAGAAACAATTATTCACTGTTTTCTGGTCTATGAAGTTCGTCTAACTAAAATCATCACATGAAGTGAAGTAATTTCATGTTAAACAACAAACATTTCTTTGTAGATATATGTAATCCAACTAAAAGTCTATACATCTGGTATAATATAGCAACTTCATTAAAACACCTTCTTTGTTCCCAAATGACTGAGTAGTATATGATTATTGATGAATTAATATGATATTCTATATCAGAAATAATAAACATACAAATACAAATTCATATTTATATCAGAAGGGGTTTTGTGGAGATTGTAGTAATGTCGACAGTTGACATTCCATCTATATATGGAATACACTTACTAATTGAGTCATCCATATATACATACATAATATGTACACATAACAATAATGAAATGGTCTAATACTTTTGAGTAAGTGAATCCAGTTTAAACAAAAAAATTACCGGTTGACAGATTTTCAAATAAACTAAGTTTTGTAATCATTGAAAATCATAGTAATAATTCATGAATGTAGTATAGCAATCAAATAAAACCGAGTTAACATACTAACATATTAAGGCATAAGACACTGTTAAACTTCTAAACTGAAACATTTAATAATAAAGCATTATTCAGTCATCCTATTCAAAACAATTTTATCATTAATTTAATAGTTGAATTCATCAGACAATTAAAGCTACACCCTTATGGAAAACATGGAAGTACTGGGCGGCCATTTCGTCCTAGTATGGGACTCCTCGGAGGTGTTTATCCAGGAATTCACCTCGCGAGATTCGAACCCAGGACCTAACAGTTCTAGTAAGAAGCCGTGACAAGTGGTATTCAACTGGGTCTGTTGTGAGATAGTAACTCACTGATGACAATGGTGGGCAGTGTCGCAATTTCATGGATTGGTTGAAGTTAGACATTAACACCGTTCAATCCCGACCCACTGGTCTAGAGGTTAGGTGTACATGAACAGGAGATGTGGGATCGTGGATGAGCATGGCTGAGAAATCCCACAGTAGGACGAAACAACTATCCAGTACTTCTAGGTTTTCCATGGTGGTCTAGCTTCAATTGGTTCATGATTTCTACTATTAAAATCACTATGATATGCATAAAACCCCTTCTGATATTCAGAACAAATTGTTTTTGAATACATAGAAGGGGTTTCAGTTTCCGTACAGTCAATGCCTCAATTAACCTTAGTATGTTCCCTTGAAGGTTTTTGTACAACACTGCAAATGCTGATGCGAATTTAATTCTCCGTTTCAACATGAGATTATTTGAGTCGCCTCAAAATGGTAACATAGTGTAAATTCGCTTTAGTGCTATTAACTCAATAAAATTTAGTGAATTCATAGAAATTATTGTAAAGATGTATTAGTGCCGCAAAGGAATGGTTTAGATAAATTTTCGCGAAATTTTGTCGATGACATTACCACTAGTATTCACTTTAAACGCAAAACGCACTGTCCATTGATCTACTGAGTCAAAATAGATACTGACTTGTGCAACAAGTGTGAGTTGAATTTGTAAGTATTTGTTTCTTATCATAGTTTACAGTAGGATCATAAATATGTGGTTTGATTCTCAATGTGAACATAAACACTAGGATTTAGTTACACTCAATTGGCAAGAGAATGAAATACACTTTATGTATTTCACTTATGACCTGATAATTTCGAGACAATTTTTACAGTATGTACATCTGAATAGATAGACTGATTCATTACTGTACTTGGCATCAATAACCTGACGACATAAACGTTTACAAATGTTAATAACCCCCTGTATGCGAATAGGAGGACTATAATGATGATTTCTGTTTGTTTACTAAAAATTATAAATACGTGACAGTTTTGTACCATAGTTGACACTATTTGGAATAACATTCCTTTCACTTGTCTTCTGTCTTTTCATTTGCGACTAGCGTTCGATTGCTCAATTTATACGCTGTATATTAGGAATCTAAAGCTCTAGATATAATAACTAGCGACAGAGATGGGATTCAGACCCACGCGGGGAAACCCAAATGATAAGTTACAGATTTCACTTTTGAAGTTTCATCATTGTACACATGAATTTTATTTATCTCTCACTGATTCCGTTTAAAAAAATAAACTTAAACTTGCATTCAAGACATTCATTTTCAAATGTAATGTAATCTATATAAATGAATTGTCACTTATTATAAGAAAGTAATGTTTTTTACTTTCTTTTAGAGTTTACAATACAACAACAGGAAAACTTTTAGGTGAACAACGATTTCAACTAATAATTGGTAAGTGAATTCTTCAACATTGAACGTCGAATTGATAAGTTAAGATTGAACAGTTGTGTAGATCACTAACGTAGATGATCTATGTTGAATAATTGGGGGCCTACTTGAGTTAGACGGGAATTGTGTGACCAGCGGCCAACTTCGAACTCACACTTCGAGGTCAGCATCTAACATGGATTACCCCTTCGACGAATCAAAGTTGCTTTGAAGACCGTACAACACGAGGGAAGTTATTACGAAAATATATTAGTTAGAATGAGTACATAGAAGATAGTGAAACAACCATCGCATGTGCCAGTTCATACTGTACGATTGTCTGATGCGTGTTGGATGTTCTTGATCTTGACAGGGATCGATTATCTGTTCGATATTCAGTGACTCAACTGCTGGATGATTGGGATACGGCTCAGTGATATTTCAGTGTCTCTATAATGATCAATAGAAAGATCAATAGTAAACTAAGGTCCAGTGATGGATTGAGTATTTCATCACCAGAATAAGTCAAAAATCTTACATATAATCGTGAATTGAATTGTTTTCATCTATTCATTGAATTTATAATTTATAATTCCCAAATACATATCGACTAAATATAATGAAGTCCCTTTATTATCAGACTGTTCATTATAGCTTATTTATAGGTAATAACTGACCTTTTTTCAATCTAATTCAATCTATAACATTCAATAGTTGAATTCATGAGTCAATTGAAGCTACACCACCTTGAAAAATCTGAAAGCACTGAACGGTCGTTTCATCCTAGTATGGGACTCTTCAGCAGTGTTCACTGACGCTTAACGTCCAGACCAGCATCTAACGGTATTAATGTCTAGCTTCAACCAATCCACAAAATTGCGCCAACGTCCATCACTATCATCAGTGAGTTACTATCTCACAACAGACCCAGTTGAATTCCACTTGTCACGATTTCTCTCTTGACCACCATGTTGGTCTAACTTCAATTGATTTAGGAACTCAACTATTAAATGACTATAATGTTTATAAAACTCCCTTCCAATAATAATAATAATAATAATACTTAGAAAATTCTTATTTAATGTACATTTTATTTACCATAAATTTACTTTTTCTTTTGTCCGAATAGATAATATTCTTATTTGATATGTATATATATTGCACGCAATCATTGTCATACTGTTATCATTTTTCAGAATCAAATAATGATGAAGATACACATAAAAATCTTATGAAACATGAAACATTTATGGCTAAATCATTATCATCTATTCCATCAGAAATTCATGGTAAATATGAATTACCGACTAAAAGAAATGAAAATGAATTCGTTTTAAAACAAACTATTCATTATAATGAAAAACCACAAATCAAAGGTAATCTATACATATACTTACAAGATTTTTGTTATTTAGTTACTAAGATGTTTAAAACTTGCATTCAATAAAAGTACATTGAAATACCTATGTTTAGTAGAGTTCATGTATACACTTTTGAGACATACCGGGTTTTTTTTAAAAGAAGGGATTCAATGTGATCACCTAACTGGTCAAACATAAGTAGATGAACGGAAGTCCAATTCTTATTTACTTACTTATCCCTATTACTCCTCATTGAGTAGCATAGGTTGCTAACCAGTATTCTCTATCCAACTCTATCTTGAACAATCATTTCTAGTTGTTTCCAGTTGCTATTCAGTTTTTTTTTCATATCTGCTTCCAATTCTCGATGAAGTATGTTCTTCGGCCTTTCTCTTTCAGGATTCCAAGTTAACGCTTGTCTTGTGATACAGTTTGATGATTTTCTCAATGTATATCACTTAAATCATAACTTATAGGAGCGCATTTTTAAATTTACTAAACTGACTGAACAATCAGTATCATGATTGCATGACAGTTAATCCACCTTGTAATATTCACCATTAGTAATTTTATTTATATCTAAACATATTTACAGTCCCATTATATGTGTTGCCTAAAATAATAAATAATACGAAACTGTATATTTATATACAAAAATGTACCTAAAGATAATTGGCTACTTGATATTTAATACGTCTAAAGGACAATCTAATTACGGAGTAAATTGAACAAATAAAGAATTTTAATAGTTGAATTCACAATTGATTGATCATTGGGTGGTGATCAATGTCATGCTTGTCTAGTCCTTATTAGTGCAGATCGAATGCTATCGATCATGTTGCAATGTGGCCAACAGTCTAGGTGACTCGACACTGCGGGCACTATGTATTGAGATTTAGATTTAGTTGGATTTATAAGTCAATTGAAGTTAGACTATCATGGAAAACCTGGAAGCATTAGATGACCGTTTTATCTCAGTATAGAGAATGTATGATAATTCATACTTTTTTCATTGTTCAAATAACTTAATTTATTACATTCGCAATGGTAGATCTTTTGTGATTATAGTGTCAAACATTTGATATAGTAGAGAACATTTGTAGTTCAGGTAGATGGTCGATCAAACTAACCAGCTCAAAAAACAAAACTTCATTAAAAGTATAAAACATTCTACGATCACATAAATATGACGAAAATAAAGCTCTAATAAAGCTTTATAACAAATTTTTCATCTCTATTCCTCTTATTCATATCCGATTACTTTCGATGAAGTGTTGTTATTCACAAATTAATAAATTCATCTGATTACCTTAATTTATCACTTGTGTTAATAGTATAGATGATAAATTTATTAATATCCGGTTTCAATTATTTTTTCTCTGAAGAAGTAAGCCAGAAAAATGACAAAATTTTAATTTTCTACTTATTGAGATGCTATAAATAGATTATTATTATCATTATCATTCTTACTATTATTATTATTAAGCACTTACCCATTTCAAATGATCAACTAAAACGATGCTAATGATGCTTATCTCCTAAAGGTTACCATCAGAAATCCAACCATCTTAAATAAATCACAACATTCTGTTAACTACATATTTGAACAATTAATAAACAAATATCATTACGCTGAATGGTGAGAAGAGTATTCTAAGAGATGCTTTATTCAGTTGATATTCATTGATGAGAATAATAATAATATTATACTGTAGTAATATATAAAGTTTAAGAGTAGGTGATGATTATAAGATTTTCCATCACGAAATATGACATCAGCATGATCGGTAGAGCTAATCCGTGTTGGTTAGAGACAGGTATCTAACTGAATACAATAGGAGATGATTGCGTATTTTCGTGGATTAGTTGAAGTTAGACATTTATACTGTTGAATGCCAACTCAGTGGTTTAGATGTTAGGTGTTTGCGTGCGAGACCGAAAACCATGGTTTCGAATCACGCGAGGTGGGACCGTGGTCGTTCACTGCTGAGGAGTCCCACAACAGGACAAAATAGCCGTTTAGTACTTCCAGGTTTCCAATTTTGGTTTGAAATAAATCGGCTCATGATCTCAATCAAAAACTTAATTATCCCCACAACCCCATACTGATAAGTCTGACACTAATTGGATCGTATGATGGTTGTTATCGAAATATACATGCCTCCAACTCTCGTATATTTTCATCAACTTGAATGGCGCTAGTGAATAAGGGAATTAAATAAGTCAAATGCGAGAATGGATTTCGGAATGTATACAATCGTTATTCTGAACAGACAATCAGGGAAAAAAAATCGGAAATGGCATTTAAACAACTCGATTGAACCAGGTATTAGTCAATATTTATATTTATACGAAAACGTTAAACCAATCAAGGTGATTTGAGTCAATAATCACAATGAAATAGAAAAGTCACCACACATAATAGGTAAAAATACATGTTCCCAACTCCGTTGGGAAAACAATTGAAAAATAATGTTATCAAATTTATTTATTTAAACATGTAAACATTGGTACAAGAAGGCATCAAATATACATGCACCACACAAATCATTCGATATATGTAGGGGCACATTTTATTGATAGCGGTCATGCTGTAGATAAATCGAAATCATTTCGAGTGATCTATCGTATACCTCCATCATTTACCAACGGAGTTCGTTCCCGCCTCGTACATATACCCGAAGCCATAAGAATTCGTGCATAATACCTCAATTTATGTGTACAGAAGAAATTCGTAACCCCCCTATCCCTCCTATGGTCAGTTATAACTTAACAAACGACTTTTATTTTATTTTGTTATCATTGGCCTTATTTTCACATCTAGTAGTATTTGTTTGTAGTTTTCCCCCTCTTCCCGTTTGTATTCTTCACTATCTAACTATTTGCACACTTATTATTACGTAATGATTTTAATGTTTTGTGATTAGTATGCCTAGTCTATTTACCCACATTTGACCTTCTATTTCCAACGTTTAACTATTGATATGAGTTTTGTTATTGTATTTTATTATTCTTACTACTATCAGTACACTTGTCTTCCTATTATCAATTTGTATCTTTACTTATTATGTGCGGTGACGTATTCTATTTTACTGTGATTATTGACCCATATTGCCTTGATTGGTTTAACATTTTCGTATAAATATTCATGTACATTAGAGTAAAGCCTGATGACGATCTAATTGAAAACAAGCGTTCGCTTATATGTGTTGTTCTAATTTTCACAATGGGAATCTTTAATTTTCAATATTTATAGTCAAACACAAACAGGTTTCGAACATATAACTGATTACTTCAAACATATACAAGCAATGCTTTAAACATACCTATGATCGAATACTAGTAATTCACGGTTATTATTTTATTATGAATGAACGTACTTCACGCTCACGAAACAAAATACTGCTCAGTAAACTAGTTCTTTGTTTAGTAGATGGATATCTTGCCTATGTCACAATTGACACAAGCTAGTAAAAACCAATCTATCTTTGTGAATCTTTAACAAGTCGGATACAATACAATAGCTAGTCCCTGTAAATTATTCGTAGGAAGTAGCGAAATAAATTTTTTTAAAAAAAAAACACATACAAACTGGTTATGCTTAGGATAGGCAACTAAAATGTATCTTATGAATATTCACTACATTTTTTGTATCCCTTCTTGTTATACAGTATCACGACCGATTGTGAAACGATTGGCAAATTTTACAATGGCTATACACATAAAATGGACAGTTTATAATAGTCCAATTAAAGAATTACATTATCAATTAGGTGTAAAACATTTAGGAAATATTCGACAAACTAAATCTATAATGACATATTCAAATGACTACCTAAATTTAAAGAACAAATCAAATATAGAGGAATTTTCAGTTCTACCAAATATTTATGATAATTCAAGTATTATATTTGATTCACGTGATCTTTTTCAACCACAAAACTCTTACAGGTCAGTTAGTAATTTTGTTGGCCATTTTTTGTTTGGTAATTATAAATGAATAAAATTTTACTCTTTTAGTGATGAAACACAGCGTTCTCGTGACAGGGGTGTTGCTTACAGAATTGAGAGGACGAAAAGCGAATGTCTGACGCTTTAACCGGGTTGGTGGATATAAAAAGATCCACCTAGTGGAGTTGGGAAACCCTGACACATGGGCTCCAGGATCCTGCAGTATGAACCAACTGTTGGCCACCGGCTACCATGGGACTGCATCTCCTGACGTTGCTCCACTGCTTTTTGGATTAGACTTTTAGATCAAAGGTTCTGGGTGTGACCCCCTACGAAAACCACCTGCTTCGGTTTGGGCACCCGGGAAGTATTACAGCTTTCACATAAATCGCATGATTTGTATACTACAATTAGATTGATAATGCTAATGGAATGATTTTCATTTCATTTATGTATCGTATGAAGTAAAACTGGATTGATTGATTAATTCATTGATCGATCGATCGATCGATTAACTGAATGAAAGATGACTAAAGTTTTTACCGTACTTAAAAGGTTACTTCTTTCCAATGTTGTGAACACGACTACTAATAAGTAGGTTAGACAAGAAATTCCTAATAAATTAAGCAAAATATCAGTCTGTAGTAAACAAAAATGTTTCTTTATTACTAACTAATTTGTCACTCGTCATTTATAAAAATGACCGAAAAGATTTTCATAGAATATTCCTCAATAAAATCTATGAAAAATGAATGATGTTTAGTTCTATACTAATTAATAAATGAATCATGCTTTCTTGACGTTTATTTCATAAAATATAGATTTGTTTAGTATAGGGTTGTGGAGAATGTTGATTAGTGTTAAATCAACATTGAAAACCTGGAAACCTGGAAAACAGTCGTTTCGTTCCAGTCTGGGGCTTCTCGGCGATGGGCATCCATAATCTCGCACGTGGGACTCGAACCCACGACCTTCGGTCTCGTGAGCTAACGCTTAACCTCCAGACTACTGATCCAGCATTCAATGATGTTCATGCCGAGTTTCGAAAGATCTATGATCTTGTGAATTTCTTCATCTATTATCTGAGGTGGATAACTATCTCCACTCGATATGGATTGAACTCTACTGATCACAGCTCCTCACTAGAACTTCAGGAAGTCCACCTTTTTATATATGAAATAAACATTGATTATGTATCCTATTAACCACTTTCAACCATCTTACATGAAATGGTATTTCATTTATAAATTGATTTTTATTTAAATGTCATTAACTGTAGTTACTTCTGAAGTTCTCTTTTCTTATAGAACTTTAACTGCTCAATGTTCAATTTTGATATTGAAAAATGCTATTCAATCAACTTATTTTCTTTTGCATTTTCTTTCGTTTACTTGATTCTAGCCTGCGTGTACTAGTTTTAGAACATCAACTATGGAGCCCTTGGACAGAACCAGTGAATTTCGATAATATGCTTGATACTAATTTACAAATTATATCCATTGTAGCTAATGTAAGTTGAATGTAATTGAAACATAATTAATTGTAAATTCATTTTATATTGTTTGCTTGTATCTTCCTATTGATGTTTAGGACTGCAATTGATCAGTCTTTTATTAGCATATGTGGATCTTGTGCATATTGTCTCGATATCGCCTTAAGTCACAAGCTTTTTAATCAAAGATAGATAGTGGCTAGCAGTAGAATCCTGGACATGCGTTTCATCTTATTTCGGACTCGTCAGCTAGATGTACATGCATCTCAGAGTTGAGATATATAGAGGTAGTCCGCACAGGATAAACATATACCAAGAAAGGACTGATCAATTACAGTCCTAAATAAAAATGGAAAGATACAGTTAAATAAAGCGAAGTGAATTTAGATAGTTTAATGTTTAACTATACATACTTTCTTTTATTTTGTCCAATCCAAAACAAACAAAAAAAGACAGTGGATTGTTGCGATAATCACTAGATACGTTTAGAAGCATTACATTGTGTCAATTCCTTGTCTAAACTGTTCAGAATGATCTAGATAATCTTTAGTGAATGTCAACATTTAAACGAACATAAATTTTATTTATCTACATAATTTTACTTTATACAAAGTAGTTTACTGACCCTGATTTTGTTTTTAAATACACAATCAAAATAAAATAGATTTCTGTCTACATTTAAACTGATGTCGCATAAATTGACGTGAAAGCATAGTTGTTGTTTTTTTTAATAGAAACTTTGAAATGCTTTTCAATAAAAGTAAATCTTTGCTTATAAAGCTTGTGACTTTAGGCAATATCGAGGCAATCCGCACAAGATACACATATACCAACAAGAGACTGACCAATTACAGTCCTAAATAACAATCGAAAGATACAAGTCAATAACACGAAGTGAATAAAACTTTACCTCATTTTATAAGCAAAGGGCTATCAGGACTCAGTAGCTATGTAGATAACGCGGTGGGGTTTGAAGCGAATGGTACGAGGTTCTTGTTCCAGAGTGAACATCAACTCTGAGATGCAGGTTCGTCTAGCTGACGAGTCCCTAATAGAACGAAACGTGCGTCCTGGATTACACTGTTAGCTACTACCCATCTTTGCTTAGAAAAACAAATACTGTCAACATTTACTCAATCATATTTACTGTCATTTAGCTGAGACTATAATTTATGGACGAACTAATCAGATTTAAGATCACAGGTTAAGGATTTTGGTGTGAAGTTCATTTATTCATTTGTCTAAATAGTGTTTTGTTATTTAAGCTAATGTCGGTTCGTAATTAAAACCACAAATCCAATTCCTAACTCTGATCATCAATTTTAAATAATAATCTTTATTCTTCACACAGATTTATAACACTCATTTAGCTATAGTAAGTAGGTGAACATTCTTAAGGTCACCAGTGCATCGCTCAAATATCGTTGATAAATTATAGTGTTACCGAAATTGGAATAAGGCACTATTCAGAATAGATTTTTGAATCTCGCGAGGTGCGCATTGCTGTGGAGTTACACACTATGACAAAACAGCTTTCCAGTTTTCCAAGTTTCCCATGGTGGTCTAGCATTGATTGACTCATGAATTCAACTATCAAATTACTATAATATTCACAAAAGCCTTCTCTGATCATTCTTACATATTTTACTGTCTAGATTTCAACAAAATTACCCTTCATCTTATCTTTGTCGTTTAGTTTTATCGTTAGAGTAAACTTAATCATTTATATTATCCTAAATAATATGAGAGTGATATCGATATCTCATGTTATGAACCATTACTCAAATACAATTACATTCATCTAATAAGTTTCGAAGCAGTAAAACCACTTTCAGTGTACATCCTTCTTTAACCAAATAATTTTATCTCCTAAGCATTGTCTAAAAAAGTAGTAATAGTTTGCATATATCTCATTAATTAAATGGATTGATATTATTTTTAACTGGAAATCAAACAGAAAGTCGATTAAGGTTCTGATTTCTTTCTCAGTCTACTGAAACAATAACTAAGTAGTTTGTTTAATAGTTTTGTCTCACATTCTATATGTTTAACCGTTAGCATTGATTAAATTGTAACACCTTTCAAACTTTCTTATTCAAATTATATCCTTTTCTATAGATCCTTACTTAAAATATTTTCCTGACTAGCATTTTTTAGCAAGTTAATCTTCTACGGGATGGGGTTACTAACCGCATACCCAATTCTCCTCCTTTATCCGGGCTTGGGACAAACAGTAGCCCCAGAGGGGCTCCAGGAGGTTTTTCTATAAATCCGTTTAATATTTAATAAGATCCATCAAATACGATGAATAAATTTGCTATAGAAGTGCATTAATTTATTATTGAATTGAAATTTAAGTAACAGAGTTGAACAACCAAGATAAAAATATACATTGAGATACAGCTGATTGCTTCATAATGCATGGGTAAGAGATTGATTCTCTGATCACAATTGATCGATCACTGGATGGTGATCAATCTCATGTGTATCAAGTCCTTATTTAGTGCAGATCGATTGCTATCGATCAGTCTAAGTGACCCGACACTGCGTGCACTATATATTGAGATTAGATGGTGGTTGGAGGTAGTAGACAGGAAACCCTGGACCCCGGTTTTGTGCTACTTGGCATTCGTTAGCAAGGTGTACCTGTGATTTTGAGTGGACTGGTGCTCCCTAACGGGTTCGATCCCGTGTCACCGTGCTTCATAGCCAGAGACGTTACCACTGAGCTATCTGATATTAAAAAACATATTTTCAAACTCTCAAGTTGTGTATATCGTGTGTATAGGACTTTCTAACTTCTGTTCTAAGAATTCCAACTTATTCTTGCCGACGTTTTTGAAACTTCTCGTTACATTTTGTATTTATGTAGGTTTGATTTTAGGATATTTCTGTTTATCTTATTGATTGTGAGTGTCCTGTTTTAGTCTTTGAGTACAATGTATCTGCTTTCATGTTGAAATCCATATAGATGTTTCTCCATTCAGAGTTATTATTGGTGTCCTATTACATTATTATTATTATTATTATTATTATTATTATTATTATTATTATTATTATTATTATTATTATTATTATTATTATTATTAGCTTTATTCAATATTATAATTTTGGTACAATATAGTGTTGTGGATGCGCAGGAATAGACCAATAATTATCATGTTAAGTTCAATGGTGTCCTTGGACTTTAAATGGACATTTCCTATTGGTCGATATCTGTTCACTTGTACAAAATGTTGTTTTCTATTTTTATGGTACGCTGTGGTATGCTTGACTGGTATATAAACAAAGTATGTTTGAAATATAGTGATTCATATCCCCGAAAAAAAAAAAAATTCTCAGCGCAAAGTATTTCAACAAGTTTCCGTTTCTTTCTTCTTGGTCGGTCCTGGCGATAAATATTGAGGAATCGCCAGTTAGATGTTAGCACTTCAGTGAATGAACAACTGAATAATGTACATTCTTTTCGTTGTACATTGCCAGCAACCATATTGTCTCTTATTGAGTTTTCTGTAACTTTGACAACGAAAGGTTGTACACTTTTCAGAAACGCAGCAGAATAGGTTATGCGATTAATAAACATAATGATATATTAAAACAAACAACAATAGATAACTTGTTGAAATATCTAGATGGCAGGAACAGGTAGCCCAGATGCTCAAGCAGGCCGCCCTGTACATGATCATAACATTAAACTTTGATGTATTTGATGAAAGAAATCTTGGCTTCATGTACAGAAGAAACGATAACAAATATTATGAAGATTAAATTTGATATATTAATACGATTAATCCCTATGTATCTTAAATAGACCTTGGAGACTACAAAAATAGAGTTCTTGATCAGGTTTTCTACGAATTCCAGCATTCAACGAGAAATTAGATTATTTGAGCATTTTTTCGAGGAGATATGTTCGAGTTAAAAACATTGTTGATGTCAATAATCGTAAAATATCTTAAAGAAGATCTGAATGGCCTCGTAGCTTGTCTCCGTTTTTTCTTCGAAAATGCACTCAAGCTAATATGTGAATAATTACAGCTAGATAACCATTGAAAACTGGGTTACGTATTTCGTCCTTGTATGGAATTTCTCAGTAGGACCCTAACAGCAGTTAAACTCAAGATTATCAGTTCTCATAGGGAGCTTAATTTTTAGACTACCGAGTTGGTATCTAATGGTTTACATGTCTAAATTTAGAAAGTGAATGAATGATGTACATTAAAGCGTAATATTCCCGAAAATCTTCATTTCAGTCGTCTGGAATTACCCACAAACATCTGCTATTGGCATATCAGTGAAGATAACCTCAATGATGTTGGGTTAAAAACACAATAGTAGGACTTGGTGATTAAAATAAAATCTTTATTTAAAATTATACACATATATACCTCATTGATCCACTAAATGAACTGTTAAACTACTGGAAAGAGCATCCAGTGGTTTTGTTGAACAATGAAAACGTTGATAACTTTAGTCTTTAACATCAGAACATATAGATCCAATTCAAGTGATTTTCAACCTCTCATCTTCCATAATCTTTTTCTGCATCCATTCCTAAAACCATCAAATGAATTTTCTTAGACTTTAAGTGTTGAATGTTTTTCAAGTGTAATATAAGATTAAATAACATTTGATCATGAATGATTGATATTATAAACATTTCTGTTTACACATAATGTATAGTCATCGAGGTTTTCTACTGTTTGTTCATTATTCACTACATCAATTTTATCTTATTGGAAACTATCACCTGAATGGATCTTCTTCTCAGAGTTTTTGTTTAAGCATAGACTCAATTCCATTATTTATCAATTCAGATTCCAGAAGCCACAACTGAGTATAATAAAACATGTCACTAAAAGTAATATCGAGGAATCTGTTCAAGGTGTAAATATTTCAAAATAGATTAATCATACACAATTCGTAAGATCAACAACAGAAAAGTACAAGTCTATAAAAATATCATAATCTTCATCTAAAAACAGACTATTGAATGTATTTTACTGGTTATGTGTTATTTATTTATAATTGTAGAATCATAGCGTTGACTAATCCTATGGTAGTGTGTTGTGGGTTACTTATATCCACATAAGTAGTATATAACGATGGTCAGGCATAAAATGTATTTCAGTAGAAGATCGATAAGGAAAGAGCGGGAACGGGACGCAATTAATATTAAAATGCATGAACAATCAAATCGGAGACAATGGACTGATATTTGTAAAATAACTATTTACTATATGGTTCTCAGATTTTATTGAGATGCTCTGAAATTTCCGTGTCAAATTCATTCGGTTGACCCCACTTGTGTTATTGTCCACTACAGTAGCATTAAAGAGGCAATAGGTTGATAAAGACTAATAAACTTAACTATCCATGTTTGGTTTATGTAACCTCAGTTCACAATATAAAGCAATTGTTATCACCTTGTTTATATTTAATGTGGAATTTGTGGATATTTGTCAATTTTCACAATTAAATTATCTTCACAGTTAAAATTACAGGTCAATCTAAGCGGAATTGTGGATGCCCACTGTTAAGGAGTCCTATATTAGTACGAAACAGCTATCCAGTACTTCCAGGTTTTCATTGATGATTTCACTTTGATCAACTCATGATTCCAGCTCTGAAAATGCTACAATCTCCACGAACCCCCTAAACTAATGTAATAATTACTTGCATATGAAAGACTCGTAGTTTAGGAAGGAAATATCTAAAAGCTTATATTCACAGCATCGGATACTACCTCAATAACCTAAAGATTATACACATACCTTGAGATCAATAGAATGAAGCACCTAACATGAACTTTGTAGTATCCAATGGTTGTTTACAAAGAGTTTCTGATTTGAATCTGAAAATTTAGAAAAATATTTATTTACTTGATCTAACTTATTCCCTACCTATTTCATCAATTACTCTTATCGTTTTAAAATGTGATTGTATTTTTTGTATATAATAGATTTTTACAAACTATGTAGTTTTCTTTCCATTTAATCTCACAAATCATCATATCTGAATAGATACTCATGACATTTTGAATGTATATTGAGAGGGTTATTTAGTAATACATTTCATATGACCTTAGCTATAAACATGTAGATGATCAGATGGGTACTAAACAGCAATTACTTCTTAATTCACCTATATATTGGTTGCTCGGATCATCCCATTGGTGTTTAGAACTGCAATTATTCAGTCTTTTTTGACAAATGTGGATTCTGTGTGGATTGCCTCGATATTAGCCATAAGTCACAGGCATTATAAGGTAAGTTATATGGTGGCTTGTATTGGAATTCAGAACAGTCGTTTCATGCTATTCAGGACTCGTCAGTTAAATTTATCTGCATCCTAGAGGATGAAGCGAATTATACTGGGTTCGAGTCCCAGAGTAAACATAAACTCTGCAAGTACATCCAAGTGACGAGTCCAAAATGGGACGAAATGTGTGTCCTAGATTCCACTGCTAACCAACATCCACTTCTGCTTAAAAATATTTCTTTCTATCATGATACTTTTAGTTGCACACGTCGTAGGTGATTAAACTCTTACGTTTCGCGGCAATATCGATGTAATTATACAGCTTAATTAGTATCCAACTCTCAGTATTTCCGCTTTTGTTTGATTAATCTTATGTGGTGACCATAATCCAATACCACCAATGATAACTTTTATTGTGATGAAATTACAGACAGATCTATTAGACTAAAAGTGGTTTTCATGTAAACTTTACATGTACAAGTGTTTTTCTACCTGTCAACTAAATAATACCAAGTACTCATATACCTTATATCAATTATTCATCTTAATAAACGGCTTATTACGAATTTCTTTCTAAGATACACACTTTTTAACAAGGTACATTACCAATTTATGTATTTCCCCTTCGTAGATTTGATGGTGTATAGATGCGTTTAACTCCAGATAATCAAATCAAACTACCTATCCAATCAAAGAACAGGTATTGAGTTAACATGACCTACTTATTTTAGTATGTGATTGGCAGTGGAATCTAGAACACATACTTTGTACTATTTGGCCTTCGTCAACTGGATGTTACCTGCATTTTGGTATTGTATTGACGAAATATGTATTCTGGATTCCACTGCTAGTTTCATACCGAAAATAAAGTAAAACTTGTTACATCACGCTATAATGATATAATTTACTTCGGATGATCATAAGACAACAGAGATTAGTCAATATGAGTTCTAAATATAACATTAATAAAAAAAAATTACAACCTCTACATAGATCTACATAGTTGTCACTACCCCAGAAAATACACGCCTAAACTAATCAGAATTATACAGTGAGCGTAATGGAGATTACAAAACAGAGAAGATGATAAATTACCCATTTCTCATAAACTGAATAAATCATAAACAATTTGTATCAATAACAAGTTAATAATGTCAAATAATAGTTTTAACTAATAAGTAAATGGAGCGGAATAGACAAAAGAATAATGTGTCTTTCTGCTTCACTGAGTACTTTTCTGTTGTATTCACCATTTTCTTGTTGCAACTGAGTCGTTGGTAATTAGTAATTAGTATCCTTTTATATACATTGTCACTGAATAAGTTTTAGATCTTGTTATATATATATACCTCAAATAGTAAGTTTTTAAAATGATATATTACAAACACCAATATTAAGATGGACAAACAATTATAGCTATTGGATGGAAATAGTTTGATATCTTCTGAATTTTCAAAACATTTTAATCCAATAATTGAATTCATGAGTCATTTGAAGCTATAACACCATGGAAAGCCTGAAAGCACTGGACAGCCATTTCGTCCTAGTATGGGACTTCTCAGCAGTGCGCATCTACTGTCCTGCCTCGCAAGATTCGAACCCAGGATCTCTTAGTTTCGCGCGCGAGCGTTTTATTTATTTCGTTACAAATTCATTACCCTGTAATATTGTAATGTTCTTGTAATAATGTAATGAATAAAGTAACTGACTGTTATAATTTGTCGTTTGAATGCTTATTGTCTTGGCTCTTTTAATGCTACTTTTTGTGTCTGGTCGTCGCTATACTAGGGACGAGGGACCTCTGTAATTCCCACGACGCGAAAGTAAGAATACAAAGACTGGTATAAGTGATGATTTATTAACCCAAAACACTATGACAACGACGACTCTAGTAGAAAATACGCTCATCTATATATTGATTGTACATAAACACCTAATGATTTCAGGGATAACATTCTCATATTTGTATTTATTTACAATGTTACAACTTCGAGATTATAAATTTCAGAAGGATAGTTATTTATAGAAGCAACATCTTTTGTTTTACATTTCAATATATATTTAAGTTTCTTTTTTTAAGGAAATAAACTAAGGCTGGTCAAATACATAACATGAAGGTGCTTGTGCAGTGCCGACTCAGCGTCATATTTAAGCACGGCGAAATTATAATTTATGAACAAACGAATGAGAGATGAGATAGTAGGTCTTCGATTTTGGCACGAAATCCATTTATCCATATGGTTAAATAACGTTTTGACCTTTATTAATTTATGTCAGTTCGTGATGAAAACCCTAACCAACAACTGGTTAAAGCTTCTCAAAAAAACCACGAGAATTCCCTGACGAAGCTAGTCACTGATGAACACATTGTAATTATCAGTATAGGCTTGAGAACATTATTTGTTTACATGATCTGTGATTTATGAATTCAATTTTCATTATTATCTAAGAGTAGTTGAAAACATCGTTCAAAGCATGTGAATTTACGATTGTCAAACAATGTCTTAAGAGTTTACATTTTCGTTCTCGTGAACACCTCTCACTTTGGCTAAGCAGAGGTCTAGTGAAAAACGTAAACAGCTTGATATTAGCCCATTTAGTACAAACTAGTTATAATGTACATTACCCTTAAATTGATCATTTTTCAGATTATTAATTTAGATAATATGAATTGTAGGAACCTGAAGAGAATTTATCAACAACAAAAATATTCTTTGTTCAATATATTACTCTTTCAATATAATAGAGATCTGTGTTATAACTTGTGAACCTGTGTGCCCTGTTTATTGTATAACGCAACGATACCGCCAATCAGAGAGCAGCGGATTATCGATCGAACCAGTGACGCATAAAGCACGTGCGAACAGCCTAGAGACCTAATTGGTCTCGCTTCCAGTCTAGCCCAGCCAGTTGAATCCAGAACACCAATTTCAGCCTCTGCAATATGAATCATTTACTTCAAACATACTCGGTTATTATATCAACCAGACAAACCACAACGTACCATAAAATATGAAACAACATTTGTACAAGAATTAGCCAAATTTGTCTGTGAATGAGGGAGGTATTAATTAATAGACTGGATAGAACTCAAGAATGGTAAATAGGATAGTAATAGTTCATAGGTCAAAATAAAACTCATAATAAGTGGGACATGAAATATGAACAGTTTAGTTTCATAACAATTATACGATAGAAATATACGTATAGTATTGGTCTATAAATAGATCCCAGAAGTTACCATTCATTATTCTTATCGGGATATAACAATCTGTAAACGATATATATATAATTAAAATAATTCCAGTGTTTCGTCCAACAAACTTGTCTGAACTTCTTCAGAGTAGTTTTTTTAATCTTCCAAATTTCATTATTTTGCTGTGTTTTTTTTCTAGAATAATACATGTCTCTATATTGAATGGATTTATATACAATCAAGAAATCATTCATATACATCCATTGATATAACTAATTATAAAGATATAACATTCATTATAATCTATCGTAATCTATCTGAGAATATAAATGAACGGAAATCTTTATTAGAATTATGGACTAAATTTATATTGAATAATGATAAACAATTTCCAATGGATTTATCTAAAATCAATCAATTAGATGATTTATATATACGTCGAATAAATAGTGATAGTTCATTGAAAGGTTATTTACTTGATGGATTACAATCTAATGTAACCTATGCAGTAAGTTTAATAAATATTAGAATTAAAATTATTATATTTACTATTACTATTGTGGTGTGTACTACTTATATTGACATAAGCAGTATATCAGAAAGAGGTTTGTGGAGATTTTAGAAATTTCACAGATTGAAATCATGAGTCAATTGAAGCTAGACAATCATGGAAAACATGGAAGCACTAGACTGCCGTATCGTCCTAGTATATGATATTTGTCGTGAACAGAAGGTCTGACAGTAGAGAGAAGTTTTGAGACAATTGATGAACATTTTGCAAATCAAGCATTTACTTTATGATTGTTAGATTTTATTAACAAGTACTGTAATTTTGTGACAAATACATTTGATTGACCCCACTGGTGTTCTATTCACTGCATTATTATTATATTGTATACTGTTTATATTTGATAGATGTAAGTAGTATGTAACACTAATCAAAAGTGGAAAAAGATTGAACTGAAGAAAACATTTTTTTCTTAAAAAATTAAGAATTAAACAAATCATGAAGGATATAAAGAACAATTAATGAAAACTATACAAATGAATTCACAATTGATTAATCACTGGGGTGGTGACTAATGTCATGTGTGTCAAGTCCTTATTTAGTGCAGATCGATTGGTATTGACCATGTTGCAATGTGGCCACCAGTCTAGGTGACTCGACACCGCGTGCACTATATATTGAGATTAGATGGTGGTTGGATGTATGGTTTTTATAAGTAATGAAGACACTTTCATTTTTTGTTTGAAACAGTAAATTGCTTTTTTCCCAATTAAGCACACAATCCCTATACTGTTAATACTATAATCAATTTTTATTATAATACTGAGAAAAAAGAGTTATTCAATCAACTAAGATGAACGCACGAATATTCATCTGGTTATTTATACTGATAAAATGTTTACAACCTGATAAGTCGTGTAGGTTGAGCGCTATATACGAATCCTAAGCTATTCCCGTAACCCGCAGACTAGAACTATACAGCGACTGGAACTCCAGAGAGAAAAGACACAAGTATGAGAGAAAACACTTTATCTCAAGGTTCCTTTTAGTACAGAAAATCAAGGGTATTTATAGATGTTGGCGTCTGTTAAATCAACATCTCATTTCAGCCAATCCGTTAACGTCATATTATGCTACCGACCAATGGTAGCACGCCACGCTGGAATTCTCGAAAGTTCCATCATACTCTGATTGGCTAGGGCCCTTCGGCTCCTTTTTGGGCCTCTGGAAGCTCCGATGAAGTTCTCCGGAAGCCGACCCAACACAACCAAACAAATAATAAAGAGATTAAGCATATGATCCATCATGATAATAATAACAATAAATGATATGGTAGCCATTCATTCGATACCTAAGCATGAGAACTTTGATGGAGAAATTAAAATAGGATAGGAATGTAATATTAAAAAAACTCAAAATACTTGGATCTGAGTGAATGAAGTAAATAAAACAGAGTTACTTGATAAAAATAGAAAAATCATACTCTAATACTTCATTTGTAAAATATTCATTAAATATCTAAGACTTGATTGTTCCTACATTTTCATACCAATCGCTTTCTGTTCCTGTACTACTTTCATCGATATACCTCAAATCTTCTGTTACCGGACATTCTATTCCTGACTAACGTTATATACTACTTATGTCGACATAAGTAGCATATACCATGAAAGTACTATATTTAAAGAGATCATAACAACAGGTATGTGACAAAAAATACACAACAGAAGCGTATAAAATGTTCGATAGATTCAAAATCTATTTGTTTGATTTGTAATTGATAAATCAACGCTTTTTGTGTAGAAATAATATACTGTAGCCGTATTCTAAGCTTAAATGAACTGTAAAATATGAATAGTGGGCTTCAGGTTGTACATTCCTCCTTTTTAATAATCTGTTCTCAGTGGAAACTGTTATGACTTGTGGCCTAATGTCCTATTAATATATAACGTAGTGGTACTGCTAATTAAAGAACAGTGACTTACCGAACGGACCAATGACGCGTGAAACCTGTACGAGCAGTCTAAAGTCCTTACCGGTCCGGCTTCCGGCCTAGTTTTGCCTGTTAAGTTCGGAACATTAATCTCAGCCTCTGCGATATGAATTATGTATTTTAAACATACTGAGTTTATATACAAACCAAACAGACCATATCGTATCAGAAAATAGAAAATAACATTTGTACAAGATCTAGCCAAAAATGCCTGTGAATGTGGGAGACTGTAATTAATAGACTGGGCATCATTGAAGAATGGTAAATCGTATAATAATAGTTCATAGGTTAAAACAAAGCTTATAATAAGAGGAATACAAATATGGTTAGTTTAGCTGCTTAATAAATATACAGTAAAAATATATGTATCGTATTGGTCCGTAAATAATTCCTAAAAGTTACCATTCATAATTTTCATCGAGATATAACAGAGACAAAATTAGTTTTTACAATTTTAAGTTGTGATGTTCTCCTTAAAATATGTTCACCTACTAATTACTGCGTTCCTAATCAAACAGTGTTTCTAGATGTTCCCTTCTACTTAGAATGCCCAAAAACTAATTTCATTATAAAGTCATCATCATCGTATGAATCAACCTATTGTTCCTCAACTAAGGGAATATATTTTTTAAGTTATCAAAATAAAACCCTCATGCTTGTGAATCTTCATAACTTCGAGTCTATATTTAGAAATAACAGAATATTATGAAACACTAACTGATTATCATAATTATTCTTAATGTTACCCTCAAAAATCTACTGTTTAGATTCAGTCAATCAGTCAGCTACAACGTAGGACCAGGCACATATATGCATTGGTCCAAGTTGCCATACTTCATTAGCGCAACGAGATGCACACCGGATTCATAGAATATATAAAAGAAAGATAGCATATAAAGATACAGAATAGGAAGAAAGAATTAGTTCGTAGAAAGAAAGATATGAAGCGATTTTAATCTCTTATTTTAAGGGAAGACAAAGAGTGTATACACCTACGCCATTGTGATCGATTTTGAGCCATGTCACCAAGAGTCTCCAACCATTGGTTACGACAGTCACGCGAACCCCAAACAAGTAGTCTGCATCTCCCAACATGACTAAGACTAGGAGTTAGTGACTTTAGGGATTGATGTCACGTTTTGGTTTGGCCACCCCTAACTTTCTTCCTCTCGTCTCCAACACTAGTCAGCTATGCGCGTTGTGGTAATCGATGTTCAGGCATACGTAACACGTGACCCAACCATCTTAGTCGATGAATATTCACAACCTCATCAACTGATTTATCATCATTTCCTAATACCCTGTATGTAACCTCACTATTACTTATCTGGTGATCCCAGCAGATGCGAGTAATATTTCTAAGACATCTGTGGTCAAGTACTAGTAACTTACGAGTATGCTTAGTTGATAAATGGACTTCCTGGTAGGAGATCAAGTTCTGAAGATTCAATCGACGAGAGCATTATTTCCATCAGTAGGTCTATGATGAAGTTAAACAAAAAAATGAAGTGGACAACCTTGACGGACACCACTTGAAGTTGCGAAAGCAGATGACAGTTCACCATAAGCTCTAACTCGACTAGCAGTGTTCAATTAAAGAACCTATTTTGAATTATAAGTAAGGTATTCAAAATATGCTGTTTTCTTTTCTAACTTACTAGTTTGTTTCATTTTTAGGTATCTGTTTATATTGAAGTTACAAAAATTGATCATTATCAACATCAAAAATACTTTACTCGTTTAAGTAATGAAGCTGTTCAAAAAACTTTACCAAATATCACTTCATCATTGAATAATGAAAATAATTTTCTTGCAAATAATTCAACTAATGAAAATATAAATAAAATGGCGGTAAGTACATTGGCTTAAATTTTTGTTTGTTTATCACTCCTTACAGTGGTTTTGATTATCTATCATTAACATACTTATATGATGGTGAGGAACTCTGACTGGAGTCCCTCCGGGCGGGCTACTGTTGGTCCTAAGCCCGGATAAAGGAGGAGGATTGAGCACGGGGTTAACGACTCTATCCGGTAGAAAACTAACTCGCTAAGAAAACGCCAATCAGAAAAAATTATTCAAACTATTTAAACTCTGCCCTTGGAGTCAGAAGGTCTTCATTTAGAAGAGTTATGATGCCTCATGATGAAAGCGGAGTTCCTTCGGAGATCACGAGGCCAGTGCCCCTTCTGACAACCAGAACAACCATTTGTTTAGGTACATGGGATGCTCGTTCAATATGGGAGACTGGGAGAGTCTTCCAAATTGCTGCATGATGGTGAAGATTTGTAGTTCAGGTAGATGATTTTAATTGAATTTTATTCTTTAAGCTGAATAGTTTAGTCATAAAGCTTTCATCATTCTTCTGACCAACAACATCAACAGAAACCTCTACATGGAGTTTGTACTGCTGATGATGTCGTTCAGAAGAATGATGAAAGCTCCACGATCAAACCATTCAGGTCAGAGAAGAAAAGTTCATCAAAAAAATAGTTATATGATACTACATGTAGTTATATATGAAATGTTTCTTAATACTTGATAGGTAAAATAAATTTATCAAGGTTAAACTAACAATACTATTCAGAAAGTACTATTTATATAAATGATAAGAAGTTAGTTTGACTAGAAATTATCAATTTTTCTCCTAGAAATTAGCCTGAACTCGTATACTAGAATATTTTAAATGAGTTGTTAACCAGATTTGTTTTTATGTATAAAACTTGAACTAGCAATGTACTATTCTGTTCAAAAATGATCAATTAGATTCTTGTCAACTATTTCATCTCCTGTTATTTCGTTTCTTGAAAGTCCCTTAAGTATTATATGCAGCATACTGAATTACTTTTAGGATTGAATATTAGAAGACATCATTGTAGATTATAACTCGATAACTACTTTATATTCAGGATTTACAAATATATATTCGCTACTACGGTGTCTCAATAAGAGTCCCAAATATAAGTATTACTTACTTACTTACTTACGCCTGTTACTCCTCGTGAAGGAGCATAGGCCGCTTACCAGCATTCTCCATCCAACCCTGTCCTGGACAGTTCTTTCCAGCTCCTTCCAGTTGCTATCCATCCTTTTCATATCTGATTCTATTTCCCGATGTAATGTGTTCTTTGACCTTCCTCTTTTCCGCTTCCCTTCAGGATTCCAAGTTAGGGATTGTATCGTGATGCAGTTTGACGATTTGCGTAATGTATGTCTCATCCATTTCCATCGTCTTTTCCTAATTTCTTCTTCAGCTGGAAGTTGGTTTGTTCTCTCCCACAGAAGGCTGTTGCTGATGGTATCTGGCCAATGGATGTTGAGTATCATGCGTAGACAACTATTTATAAATACTTGTACTTTCTTGATTGTGGTTGTTGTAGTTCTCCAAGTTTCAGCTCCATACAGTAGAACTGTCTTGACGTTCGTATTGAAGATTCTCACTTTGATATTGGTTGAAAGTTGTTTTGAGTTCTATATGTTCTTCAATTGTAGGAATGCGACCCTTGCTTTGCCAATCCTCGCCATTACGTTTGCATTTGAACCTCCTTGTCCATCGACGATGCTTTCTAGGTATGTGAAGGACTCTACATCTTCCAGAGTTTCTCCATCAAGAGTGATTGGATTGCTGTTCTCCGCCTTGAATTTGAGGACCTTAGTTTTCCCTTTGTGTATGCTGAGGCCTACTGATGCACAGACTGCTGCCACACTGGTTGTCTTTGTCTGCATCTGTTCGTGTGAATGCGATAGGACGGTCAGGTCATCTACGAAGTCCATTGTATTCCGTGTTTTCCTTCAGATGTCGAGGTCTTCATAATCCAGTCGACCAACAGAAGAAAGAGGAAGGGAGAGAGTAAACAGCCTTGTCTGACTTCGGTCCTTACTTGGAATGCATCTGTCAGCTGTCCTCCATGCACGACCTTGCACTGTAGTCCGTCGTATGAGTATTGGTTAATTCAAACATCGTTATAACTTACTAAGTCAATTCTAACCAAAGATTTCAAAGATGAGTTATAATGAGCTATGTATCGACTAAAGCTGAGTTTCATATTATTTAAAAGGTTATCCGTATAGGTTTGAAACATTTCTATGAGACTGTATTAAATCAACCGCTAAATGTCAAAAAAATGAAGAAGGGTGTCACATGGTTAGAGACAGTGAAATGGAATCTATGGCATTCATTGAGTAAATCATAGAGCTTCCTATTTGATTGATTCATTATTACAATTAATGACGTTATTTTTGAGATATTTGAGTTAAAAAATCAATTTTCAGTAAAAACTGTAAGATTATATGTCCCAAGGATTCTAATAAACATACATGTGTGCCTTTGAGGAATAATTCTGTAATATTGAAAGTTACGATAAGCATATTAATGTTAAATAATAGAAGGAATTTATATTTAATTGAATTTACTGTTATCCAAAATTTTGAAGGCATTTTTACATAGACAGTGTAATAGATGTAACATATTTGAATTTTCAGTATGATGTTGTAGAGATTTCTGGATTTTATTGAAATTAAGAAACGATCTATGTTAGACTATCATTGAAAACCTGGAAGCACTGGACGGCCTTGCATTTCTAATATAGGGTTGCTCAGCAGTACGTATGCATGACCTCGCCAGTCCAGTGGTCTAGAGATTAATTGTTCGAGCCCCCGACCAAAGGCACTGGGTTCGATTCCTGTGTTCGGGACCATAGATGAGCACTACTGAGTAGTCGCGTAGTAGGACAAAACAGCCATCAAATGTTTCTAGGTTTTAATTGGTGATCTAACCTAGATTACTTCATGATTTCAATGATGCTCGAATTTTCTAATACACTGGAATTCAGGCTACTTGTTTATCTTCATCCGGGACTTGTCAACCTGTAGTGTGTACTACTTGTGTTGGCAGATATAAGTAGTTTGTAACGCCAAATAAAAGTGGGATTCTTATCAGTGGAAGATTGAGAAGATCGGATTAAAGAGAATGAGAACAGAGAGTGATTGGTATAGAAACGAAGGTATAACAAAGATCGTGACAATTGATGGATAATTTGCAAATGAAGTATCGAACATGTACTATTCACATTTCACCAAATAAATCTGTAATTTTGTTTTCAAATACATTTGGTTATCCTTGCTTGTGTTATCGTTCACTACAAGCAGACTACATCCTCGTAAAGACATCCACGCTGATATTCGAACCCCATAATATTAGCTTTGAACGATTCAGCAGAACATATTACAAATAGCTATAGAGAGGGAATCCACTCAGAATGTTCATATGATGACATAGGTTAGCCAATTTCAGTCCATTATTTCAATAGTGGGGAACTACAAATCAATACTGATATGATCAATAATCAAGACTCTTACCTAATTGATTGCAGAATTCGTTTTCAGAGTTTAGCATAGAATAAATTAAAATACATTTATCATTGTCTTACTGAATGAAATATACATCGAATACTGTATCATTTTAAAACTGATACTTATAAATGTTTACTTTTTCTCATTCTACACAGGATTCATTTGCTCAATCAACATCAAATATAAAGTCTAAAATGACAGGACAAATTGGTAATAAAAATGATTTAACTGGTAAATTAACTAAAAGTTATCAACATGACAGTTATGTGTTAATTGTAATACTTGGTTCACTTGCTGGTGTATTACTAATTATATTCATTGCACTGATTACATTTTGTATATGGTATCGATTACATTTGAAATCTCGATATCCTAGAGGTATGTGTTCAACATTTGACTTGTATTTGTAATTGTTTATGCTGAAATAATGTAGTTTTACATAAATAAAAGCATTTCATATATTTCATGATTTTATTCCTTGATATTGCCTGTTGATACTTGATAGTGGGTAGGTCTTGTCATGATACAGCAATCACCAGGCACTTCAATTGATTTATTGTAAATGGACCTCAAATTTTTTATTATGAATTCATTTATTCATTGAATTTTTGTTCCATAAGTCAAATATATTAACATTTTGACTTTATATTAGAATGAATAAGAGGTAGAAGGAATAGGTACATACGAAAGTGAGTAAGCTCTTCAATAACAAACATTTCAGTTAATCAACTGGCTTCAAAATGTTAAATATATAATTAATTTCAGAAAGGCTTTTTGTGGATGTTGTAGTAAATTCCATAGTTGAGATCATGAGTCAATTGAAGCTAGATCACCATGGAAAACGTGGAGGAACTGGATGGCCGTATCCTTTCAATTGACTCGTGATCTCAACTATTGAAATTATTACAATCTCCATAACACCCCTTATGATATTAAACTTCATATGCTCACTAGTGACTGACTTCAAGAGATACTTTCTGGAGTAATTGTGAGGAGCGGTGACCGGTGGAGTTCAACGGGGTCTGTTGTGAGGCAGTTACTCACTGAAGACAATGGAGGACGGTCGCACAATATTATGGATTGGTTGAAGTTAGACATTAACACCGTTGGATGCCGGCCAACTCAATGGTTTAGGGGTTAAGCATCCGCACTCGATACCGAGGGTTCTGGGGTTTAAGTCCCACGTTCGGGATCGAGGTTGCTTACTCCCAAGTAGTTGTTTTTTATTAGCTGAGGAAGGCTTGAGAAACAAGGTGTACTGGATAGCTGATCTGCATCAACATTTCTGGGTCAAACATGACAGGTATCCATATATATTTCGTTGAGTGATATCATACGACAGAACTGAATGATCAATGTTGGAAATAAAGAGCAAAGGAATCTAACTCATGACCACCTACATAGTTCGCTTGTCACGAGACTTAAGGGTTTTGCGCTTGAACCCCGTTTGAATTGTGTCGCAAACCACTTAAGAATTTTCACGGTGGAGCGGAACAAGTGCTAAGTATTCACTAGTTTTCAATGATTTCTCAATTGGTTTGTACGTACGACAAGATTCACCCTGACCCTACTGATTCCGAATCGATATAACTTAAGAAATTAAACATAAATATTGGCAAAATTAATTTTTCAAGAAATTTGTTAAGTAGTTTTATACTATGTACTATGTATGTGAATTTAAACTTCACCCCATTGCACAAGCAAGTGCCTATCAGGACTCAGTAGCTAAGTGGATAACGCGATGGCGTTTGGAGCGAATAGTACTGGGTTCGAGTCCCAGGGTGAACATCAACTCCGAGATGCAGGTACATCTAGCTGAAGAGTCCCAGATAAGACGAAACGCGCGTCGTGGATTCCACTGATATCCACTATCCATATTTTCGTAGAAAACTTGTGAATTAAGGCAATATCGAGGCAATACGAACAGTATACACATATGCCAATAAGAGAATGATCAGCTGAAGTCCTAAACATCAATAAAGAAGATTAAAGAAAACAATACCAAGTGAATATGTACTTTTATTGGTGAAACGATTCTGCTTGATTTCAAATATCTTCATATTTAAGTTATCTGTTAAATAAAGGTGAATGGAAATAGATTGATGACTCTGTGTTATGTTCGATAGATCAAATCTTTGAGATAATGATCTCATTGCTGGTCCGTAGACACTTATGGTTAGAAAACATTTAAGTGAAACTTTTCACATTACCAAAATTGATTTGGTACTGTTGAAATTTTATAGAATTAATGAATAATCATAGATTTATTTTACTGAAACTGGTACACTTTCCAGTCTCATACAAAAAGGTAGTTTACATTGACTACATTAATTAAGACAGCCTGGTTGTTTCATTATTTATAATATAATTACAATGTACCGTATAAAATGTTTCCTCATTAGGTTATTTTGGTGGCTTAAGTGATTCACAACTAACTGAAACTCCAAAGCAGAGAACAATTACTGAATGGGAAAACTTTCAATCTCAACCAATTTCAACAACTGATAATCATCAAACATTTCCACGTACTACAGGTAATCTTCATCTACAATCTTTAGGTGATCAACAGAATTTGATTACAGATTTGAATAATTTTGCTACATTACAACATCCAACACAGTGGATACAACAGTCTCAAGTACCATGTGAAAGTAACTGTAGGAAATCTATAGTTCTTGATGAAACACTGAAGACATATTGGCCAATTATAAATTCTAATGAAGCAAAAGTAGCATTTATGAAAAATCATAATCATGAAAACGTAATACATAGTTCTCCATTACTACCCCTTTACAAAGATTATTTACTGAAACAGACAAAGCATCAATCAATTAATGGTACCTTCTCAGATAGTCAAGTAGGCAATCAGATTGGTAGTTTAGATGGAATATTTAAAGATATCACTGTTGGAGAGCAGTTCAATGGTGCAAATAAACTTTCAAACAAGGATAATCAACTTACAAATGACCAGGTAGCTACTATTTAATAAACTGTGTTTTTTTAAAGCTACATCTTATCTCAAATGTCTTGACATCGAGTAAAAACACGTTTTTAATCATTGTAATAATTCTTATAGTCGAAAGTTTGGACGACGACTTCCTAACTGCCACTTAGTATTCCAATCTTGAATTTCAGACAGGAAACAAAGGGTAGGATGTATGGAGGATCTTTTACACAGAATATGAGGGTCATTATACATTTGAATATGGCTTGAGACTTACGAAACCTCTGGAAAACATGATAAAACTGGTAGGTAGGTAGGTACGTTAGTAATTTTTTAATCAGAATGATGGAAATGCAATTCATCGTCTCCTAAAATTCTATAGGTAGATACCCTAGAAACACTCAGTCATCAGACTGATTTCAATGCTTTCCTGGATTCAGAAGACACTTTCAAGAAAGTATCATAGGCTTCAGTAAAACATTGAAGCCACATTATAGTTGTTTACAATATTCCATTTAACTGGTAAATTAATTTACTTGAGCTTCAGTGTTAACTTATTTTTAATCATCATCCAAATGGTCCGTTATCCTGGTGAATTGAGTTCCTAGCATTCGATTATGTAACACACTATTTCATCCCAGTCCATAAATTGTTTTTTTTTCATTTTTGCATATTTGTAGACTCTATTCACTTTACTTTGTTAATCTATTGATTTTTGTAGTTGTTGTCATGTGACCGTTGACAACAATTTTACAGCGGTTGAAAGTTGCTTTTTTTTCAAATCACCCACATTTTATTTTAGCGCCAAGATTTTTCTAAAATTTTTATTGGGGATATCAAAATGAAATACAAATTAAAGTCTAACATTGTTTTTAGTGCAATTAGTATATGATTTATAAAGTTGTAATCACGCAAAGTAATTTCTATATACAGCCAACTGGTAATCACATTCTCTTTATCTGAATCTCATATTAACGCAGTACTAGATAAGTACTAATTGTGATCTCATTTACACTCTAAGATAAAGCATCCAACTGAAAAAAATGTATCTTGTTTGATGGATTTTTTAAAACGGATTCGTTGATTATGAAAATAGATCAAATTCAGTTTAAATCTAAATTAGTTTCTGGCTAGGCAAACAATAATAAGATGAAATTGGATGTGTGAAAACTAATAATTTGTTCCAAATAAGAATGAAATAGCTGATTTATGGTCATTTAATATTATGTAACATTCACTAGCAAATTGTAATATGAGACAAGCAAATGACTACTGACAGGATCAACTAGTTTACTCACAGTTATATAATATACCCTTATGGGGCAAGGTAATTTTACATTGGTTTTCAGGAAAACCAGACACCATCCGGATTTTCACGTGACAACCCAAACAGGACAGCTCAACCCCGTTTAACAGGAGAGCTAGACACCACGCAGGTTTAAATTTTATGAACTGAGCAGTACAGCTCAATCCCGCTTCACAGGAGAACCAGATACCGTATAGGCTTTAACGCTACAATCTGAATAGTACAGCTCAATCATGTGGGGCAACCACACAGGTATCAAGCACCCTGGTGGACCATTCGCACCATTCATATACACATTCACATTACGTGTACAGTTATTCCGATCAATTATCGCGTGAATCAATTATGTACAACACGAACAGGCCAAAGTTGACCTATTCCGCTTACACGACAGTCAAACTCGCTAATGTTAGCAATGGCGACATGCCTTACAATGTCCCAATGACAATGGCCCTCGGGAACACTGAAAAGCAACCACCAGTATGAATGAAATCGGTTAACCAGCAAACCATTTTTTGTATGAACAGTCAGAAAACTTGCCGAAGCAATGCCGAACCATCCACAATACCAGTGGCGAACCTCCAGCTTCATATGAGACCTTCAGCTCTACATAGCCTCATAGCTTATACTGCATACAACACATATGTAGGGTAGTAAGCAAAATAGCCCAATCTGAAGCGTTAGGGCTTAAATAACGCTTAAAACCCACTGTCTGGTGCCGGAATACTATAACTAGACCACCAAGATCATTTTTATCGCATTTGCGAAATTTTCATTTTTCCGACTTTTCAGACCCTGAGTTAGGGGTAGTATCCCTCACTAACAAATTATTTTACTAAAACAAAGAACAAATACCAGAGGACAATCGTCCTGAATCTTCCTAATGTCAATCATATTTATGAGTTTCTGAAGAGAAACTATGACTAATAAATTTGAATTATATCAATCATAAGGTATTTATCATCACTGATAATAGATGATGATCGATCAATAACACGAAACTGTTGAAGTTGGTAATATGAAATCAGTGGAAATATACTGTTCTTACATCCACTAATGAAGGTTCCAAGTTTGAAACCGTTTGAGATCACGAATAAACACTGACAATGATAAGTACAGAATATGTTAAGACTAGACTACTGGAAAAATTAAAACTTTTCGAGCTATTTCTCACATTAGTATTATTTATATTTTTATTGTAGATAACTGTATTATTGTATTTCGATGTTCTCTTTAATGTTAGCCTCGAATTGACCCAGTGTTATGCGTGTTACTCTTACTCAATTATTATTAATATCTTCTCTACCGCTTATGACTGTGCTTTAATTGTAATTTCTTATTTGATTTGTTGCGCAACTTCATAAATCGTGTATATAAGCTGAATATTTGAAGTAAATGCGTTGGCTGGCTTGTTTGATTGACATATAATTCAAGAAGTTTGGTTGCAGTTTTCTCTTTCGAACTCAAGACAGAGGTTAGAAATAAGTGTGTATCGAGGATCCAATAAGAATGGAAGGTGAGACTATAATTTATGGACGACCTTTGACCTTGAGTGTGCACCTAATATCTAGGACCAAATGGGGGTTGTAAACATGTGTGAGGAATTAGAATTATGATTTACAGTCGATGGTTAGGGTTAGTTATTAGATTTAGGTTTTTCATCACGAAATGACATAGGCTATAATGCGGAAACTCTATTTAGCCAAATGGATGGATAGATAAATTTCGCGCCAAACTCCGATACCTATTATCTTTCACCTGATTGGTTCCTCCATAAATTATAGTCTCGCCGATTGAATTTAACACTAGGGCATGGACGGGATGGCAGACTCGAGATAGAAAAAATTGTGGTAAGAAGTTCTGATTAGTGGATTTAGTACATCATATAAATTGGCGTCTAAAAACAACAAAATACATGAAAAATTATCCATCACTTCCTGATTTCCAATAGCGATCCAGTTAAAGATAGTTTATGGTGGAAACTATTAATTAAGTGAACTAAAATTTGTAACATTGCTAACTATCTGGTTAGTTAGTTTCTTAGACCTCATTCGGAAAAACAAACTTTCATGGCAAGCAGTTTTTGGGAAGATACAGTTTTTTTAAAAGCATCCACTTGTGGGACCAATATCGATCATTCTAAAGTCTTTTTGGTTGTTGGTCATTTCCTTTAAAAAAAAATACATGTTCACAATCTGGGTTTACTTTATCATTGTTTATAAATCAAATGTTTAAGGTCATGATGTTTTATTTTTACATTAAAATAAAGGATAAAGGTAACATGTTCTTTATGTACTTCTAGAAATTACCTTTGAATATTGTTCAAACTAGTACCTACGTTTAGAACACGCTCACGTTTATTAACATTTTTATTGAACCATAAGGGCAGCTATCATTATCAGAATTGGGTTTCACTTTAGTCAGATACACAATTCTGAAATATTACATTCGAAATGTTTAAATACTTAAATAAATTGCCATGAAATTTGAAATTTGCTACATCACGATGTTTCTTCGCTTTCAAGTCACGATTCACAATAAACCCTTTATCCTTTTGTTACAAAATATCTGTTAATATATTAAATCATCTCTCAGTGACCTAGACGTTAAAAAATGTTCATGTATATGACCTAAAGTTTGAGTCCAAACTAACATGGCGGGTTTATGGCTGAGTATCACTGAAGAGCTACATACTATAATGAAACAATTGATCAGTGCTTCTTGGTTTTCAGTGTTGGTCTAGCTAGAATCAACTAGTGATATAAATTATGGAGATTCTACGATCTCCAGAAAATAACCTATATTCATAAATAAACCACTTGAAATAGTTTCAAGTTAAATTACTTCTAATTGTTACAGCTTATTTTCCTCCGAATGCTCTTTCTCTGGAAATCTTAGTTCATATCATTTGAATGTCTCATTTACTTCCATTCTTTGATTTGCATATACATATATATATATCATGTTCTGACAATCAAATAATTACTGTTTACCCGTTCCATTTCAGTCTTCATCTATCTATTCACATATTGATTCGGATTCAACTGTCAATGAATTATCACAATTTCACTTGGATAGATTCAACTCAACTTTATCTCCTACAACACCATCTGATTATTCAGGAATCGGTAAAAATATTTTAAATTCTTTACAAACTAACAACAATAACAATATAAATAATAGAAAAGAAATTTCATGTGATTCCTCACAGCCAACTAGTTTATCATATACTGCCAATTCAATCTATCCATTTCTCATTAAACCAGATGATCTTGTCAGTTTACCTTTAATAGGACATCAAGGTAAGCAATTATATGCAATAACATATCAATGAGACTATAATTTATGGATGACGTTTGAATGACGTTAGACTGACTTTGTGAGTGTCCACTTAATAACTAAGGCCAAATCAGGGTTATAAACCTGTATTAGGAATTAGAATTATGATTTACAGTTGATGGTTAAGGTTAGGAATTAGATTTAGGGCTATCATCACGAACTGACATCAACTATAATCCGAAAACTCCATTTAACTAGATAGATGAGTGAATTTCGTGCCAAAATCCGAGACCTATTATCTTTTACCTGATTCGTTCGTCCATCAATTATAGAATAGCAATGTATATGTCATTATGACTTGTTCTATATATGTCGATTAATAGTTCAATCGATTTCTAAACTTCCTATCAGTTGCTTTCATTATCGATAAAGCAATTCCTTATCACGTTTTTTTTTCAAGAAATACATTCAAAATTGATACATTAAAGTAATAATTTAGTTGCCCTATATCTGACTCAACTTAGTTCACATGCTGATTGTCATCGAAATATACATCCTAGCTGTTTTCGTGTATAATCATCGACTTAACTCGCATTAGTGAATAACAGGATGAAGTAAGTCAAATACAAGGATGAGTTTTGTATATGTATATTTTATACAATCGTTGATCCAGAGAGACGATCACAGAAACGATGAGAAGAGGAGAGAAAGAAGCGAAATAAAATGATGCACAGTAGGGAAGGTGAATGAAACAACTCAATCAAGTGTGACTCGATATTTATAGTCAAACAAAAATAGGTTACAAACACATGATGAACAGTGTAAATAAATAACACACATACGATCATATCAATACAGTTAGACTTAATAAGCGAATAGGTGATAAGGTCAAAATGTGGCTTGAGAAGAATGAATAGACTGGTCTTTCCAGAAGCTAGAATAACCTATGTGGGCTTGAAAGAGGTACCGGCCACTACAATATTAAATTGTTTTCGTTCCTCAATAGTAAATCAGTAATTTAAAAATTATCAGTATATGTTTGTGGAGATTATCAAGCTTTTGATTGAGATGATGATGTTAGACCACCATTGAAAACGTGGAAGCATTGGAGGGACTTTTGGTTGGATGACGGCTCAGTGGTCTATAGGTCAAGCATTTGCGCACGAGAACGAAAGTCCTGGGTCCGAATCCCTTGAGCGGGATCTTGGATGCGCACTTTTGAGGAGTTGCACAGTAAGATGAAACGGCCGTCCAGTGTTTTCAGGTTTTTAATAGTGGTTCAACACCAATCGGTTCATGATCTCAACCAAAAATTTGAAAATTAACTGATCATAGTTTCACGCTGAATAGCAATGAAATGATATCAATGTGGTCTATAGTTTTATTTTAAATTATCAAAACAATGAAAGGGTAGTCATAATGATGATGACAATGATAAAATTAGTTATTAGTATTCTTATTATATCCATAGTTAGATCACGAACTAGTTTTCACTGAAATACTACTGAAAATCAGAAAGCATTGAACAGTTGTTTCGTCATAGTATTTGACTATTCATCTGTGTCCATTCACAACCTCAACTCCGAGAATCGAATATGGGATTTTTGTTGTTGCCTGCAAATGAATTACTTTTACACCATTGATCCATGAAATGAACTATGAAGATTCTACTACCTCTACAAACTTTATAACTTGGTGACATAAGAGTTAAGCGTTCTCAGTGAGAAAAAGATGCCTACTGATTAAGATGAAACTACTATCCAGTGCTTCATAGTTCTTCAGTATTGGTCTCCTTAGGATCAGTGCATAATTTAATTACAATTTAACTCTATTTTTGAAAAAACCCAACGTACTACTGATAATAACTATAACAATTATCAAAGATTCTAAGAAAAAAATGCTAATACTTGGATAGCTAAACTGGCTAGGACTCAAAAGTCTTATTGGGTAGTATTAATACAGTACAACTAGTTATTCTAACTCTACATTAAAAATCGGTAGTGCAACTAAGCAAAAGAAAAGGGTAAAGATGGTAGACGAGACAAACAAAACAGATTGTTAAATATTTTGAAAAAGATGAAAAAATGAAGGAAAAAGCAATAGCGATTCGATCACTATGATAGTGTTAGCTGAAGCGCATGATCTTTTTGTTCTCATAATTGAGGTTCAGATATCAAGTACCATTTGTTTAAGAGTAACATAAATGTTCCCAATTACTCTGCCTGGTTATCAGTTAGAAGCTAGTCTTAAAATTTACTGAATGACCCCTGTGTGCGATTTACTTTTTTATGTAGCACTTTAGGATAAATTGAAGCTATTTACTATTCTGTAAAGGTTATATACAAACCTACATTTATGAAATAATATATTTATAAATTGTGTATGAGGAAGATTTAGGAAACATGAAATGAAAGTAATTTACGTCATCCCACAATATTACGATGAATACACGTTATTCAAATAGGAAATTTCATTTAAAATTTATTTATTACAACATACTACTCAAAAGTACTTTGAGTAGTTCAAGATGGAATGGTTTTCATAAAAAAAGTCATGTAATTTAATATGGTTGGAATCATACTCACTGATCAATAGTTCAATTTGATTACTGATTTTCATTTTATACATATTAACATATTCAATTAATTGGTATTTGAATTTGATGTATCTGAAACTATAGTTTCGATTTTTGTACTAATGTATACTCTCTAGAAAAAGTGTACAAAAATCTCCAATCATCGATATTCAGAAAAGATGAACAAGGTTCTGTGAATTAAATTAATTAAGTCAACTCATTTTGTTTCCTTAATCAAAGATCTTTTTGAACTCAAGATAAGTAATTTATTATTCAGTAACTTATTCTTATAAAAATATACAAATAATGGTTTTCCCAAGTTTTATTGGTTATTAATAGTTTAAATTGTGGTAGGTTCTAGTAATAGTTGGACTATTCTTCACTTTAGTTTTAATCACAAACGTGTTACCAGGTGAACTAGAAACTGTTACTATCCCAGAGAAACTAAGGCTACAATGATGAATCATTGTTAATTTTTGAAAAATGACAATAGTCTGTTGTTGTTCACCTAAATTTCTTTATTTGAAATAGGAAAGAAAGTATTTGCTAAATATTTTTCATGACCAAGTTGATACTAGGAAAATTATCCTTCTTTACCTTCCATAAGTATAACTCTCTCTCTCTCTCCCTATATATGTAGATATAAATAATGTTCCATTTATGATATCAGTTCGAAATAGACCACCAAGTAGATAACACAATTATGCTTGATAAGTAACAGAGTTTACAACAACAACAACAACAACAACAACAACAACAACAACAACACGAAGTCATACAAACATTAGCCTTATCAACAGTATGATATTTAGTTCACCGTTATTATTCATTTTCTTATTATATACAAATGACTAGTATTCCATTAATTACAAATTTGATTATGAATATTATCTAAAAATTAGACTACCTTTTAGTTTTGTTTACTAAAGAGGCTATTTGCAAAGTCATTGATAATTAGGCTTATAAATGATAAGAAACATAACTAATAATAATAACAATGTCATTATTATTATTATTATTCCTTGGGTTACCCCCATCAAGTGTAGCTTATCCATCGTATAGAAACATTAGTATATAAGGGATTCGCAAAAAAATGTATGAAACTTCAGCTAAGTTAGTTTCGTATATTCAACATATATACATAGATAGTCAATAAGTAATGTAAGTGCTTACTTATTTAAGTAAATAAAACCCAAGTATCCTGTAAATATACATATATAATAATGATAATGTTGTAACAGCTTTGTTGCCCCCTTGTAAAGCCTCTAAACATTAAACTATACTGATTCGTTAATTAATTTATAATAAAAACTTACTTAACTCTATTGACTTGAAATATAATTAATGTTAACTAAGTTAATATTAAGAGAATTATTGTGCCGTACAGTCATCATCTTTAATTGATCAATTTCCATCACATCTTCAAAGCATGGATGATTCAGCAGTCATCTGCGTAAATTATCTATAAATTTCAACCGGCTCTTTTTAAAACGCTGCTATTGTTACTGAAATAGTAACTGAAATTGATTGGTAGGGAGAACCATTTTCTGTTTCTGTATGAATCAGTAAATACTGTATGACGAATTAACAACCAATGTCATTCAAGGATACCGACGACAATTCTGTATGCTGATTGTTCGAAATAATTTTACTGATTTTCTTCGAATTACTGGCTAACATTGATTCTTTTTTCACCCCATTTGTCAATTATTATAATTCGTGATCTTGTACTCTATTATTATATAACGCAATGATACCGCCGAATAGAGAACAATGATTTATCAACCGGATCAATAACGCGTCAACCTGTACAAACAGTCTAGAGTCCTTATCAATCCTTCTTCCTACCTATCTAGTTGTTTGAACCAAATTAGATGTAAAATTCTTTAAACTAATCATCCAATAGTTAGAAAGTATATATAGTTTAACCAGTGATTCACAGAAAAATTACCCTGTTATTTGTTATAATATCGGTAATGATTATAGAATCTATTACCATTATCATGTACACCATATTACTAACCGTAATGGCTTTATTTTTACAAAGTTATGTCCTTGGTTAATTAAGGGAAACTCTACAATAATATTTCAATAAAGTCCTGTTTTTCTTCATTTACATTAGAGAATACATAAATGTGCATAACATTACTTAGTGATGACTTGACCTGATTTGTCTTAATTATTATTATTATTTATTTATTTAAGCTACTAAACTACTTAATGCATATGTGATAGAATATTAATTAGGTTAACAGACTCACCTACTCCCTTTATTTTAATGGCCTGTTAATTAGAATATTCTCCTTTTGGCTAAACCTTTTCTTAGTATACATATTGACTCCAGTCGATTAGTAGTCAGTCGACTCGTTCAGTTACTTTGCTTGGGATAATCATACTTATTATTATTAGTATTATTAGAACAGCACATATAAGCGAACATTCCTCACCAAGAGTTACTCTAATATATATGAATATTTATTCGAAAAATTTAAACTACTCAAGGCAATTTATGATTTAAGTATAATAATATAATTGAAGCTCTAATCAACGGTTCAACATAGTAACTTAAACTTGGATAAATAGACTTTAATAACTAAAAGACACTATGGAAATTACGCAATAGGGGGCGTGTAAGTAATTAGTTATTCAATGATATTAGGTTACATCCGGTCAAGGAATGGACAGTGGTGTCACGAATCTCCTCTGGACACATCAACTAAGGTTATAGGTTCATAACCCTACAGCTTCTGCTATATGTAGGAGACGGAAACGATAGATCCCTCGAAATGATTCGCCTTTATCAACCATAACCCCACTGTCAAGAATGAGTTACGTTTTGTCTTTTTCTGACCATTTTCAAATCAAGCTGTTAGATGTTAACTCATTCGTTGGTTAGGTTGCCAGGAAGTACGCCCAGTATAGCTATCTCCACAGGATCTACTGAATTTATAGATACAGATTGAGGAGGCAAACTCTGACACCTTTTTCTTTGTTTGAGTAGATGTCACTGGTCTACTAGAAAATGTCAACTCGAGGTTGATTGCTCATACTAGTCTTTCATGTAGGGCGTATCTAGCTATACCCCCTTTGTACTGTAGCTTTAGTAAAAGAGGTTTTTTAAGGATGATCAGTATCTCCATCTTATCTTTTTCCCCGCATACGTGAACTTCTTTTTAAAAAAATCTCAGATAACCCATCTCAGCCAGTATGTTATTCATAAACTCCAACTGCTTTTTTATACTATCATATGAGGAGACATTTTTGGGTTTATTTGTGAGATATCCAATTAATTTCCTTTTGTATTGATCTAGTTCATCGATAACCTTATCAAGATGTTCATTTTCTAATTTTACTAAGAAGAATTCAACTAAAATCGTGGTTAGAATTGAGCTTATAGCTATTCCATCAATTTATCTATAATAAGTATTGATGAAAACAAAATGGACGTTCATCGAACACCTTAGGAGTAATTCACTCAGCTTATCTTCAGAAATCTATTATTTTTTAGTGTATTTTATTTGCTTACCTGTTCATCAAATTGAATATCACGACTATGTAATTGATTATGGTTATATGATTATTGTTTTGGAATGTCATAAATAAAATCGTATTCCACAGAGAAAACATTATCAGAGTTTATCTTTCCATGGAAAAAGTATAGGCTGAAACGTACATGATTCAAATTCTTATCCCATATATCATATTCAATGATATCTAAACATTATTTAGCATTTACGTAATTATACGTTCACAATTAATTATTAGTTTTGTGACAAGCAACCATTCATCCATATTTCTTTAGTTATACAAATGTTATTGATATAGCAAAGATGGATAGTGGATAGTAGTGGAATCCAGGACGCACGTTTCTTCCTATCTCGGACTCGTCATCTGGATGTACCTTTATCTTAGAGTTGATGTTCACTCTGGGACTCGAACCCAGTACTATTCGCTTCAAACGCCATCGTGTTATCCAATTAGCTACTGAGTCATGATAGTCACTTGCTTGCACAATAAGGTGAAGTTTTTAAATTCACTTGGTGTTATTTACTTGTATCTTTCCATTGAGGTTTAGGACTGTAATTGATCAGTCTCATATTGGCATATATGCATCCTGTGTGGATTGTTTCGATATTGCCTTAGACCACAAGTTTTATTAGCAAAGATGGATGTACATATGCCAATATGAGACTGATCAATTTCAGTCCTAAATAACAATAGGACGATACAAGTAAACAACATCAAGTGAATTATTAATATAGGTGTTTTCTGGTGATTATTAGATCTTTCAGTTTTCATTACAAACTGATTGTAGTTAGAAACTTATTGGAAAACAGGAAACATTAGACAGTATATCACTTCTTAGGAAATCGAATCCAAACCCATTCGACACTTAAAACTATTGAATATGCATTATACATTTCTAATTATTTACGTTAGTTTTATTTGATCAATATAAACTTATCATTTACATTCATAACTCTAATCATTATTAACTTATTACAATTTCACAAAGATTCTATACAATATTCCATTCAATCAGGAATGAATACAAATGATCCGAATTCATTTTATACTACTGTACCACCTCTTCGACATATACATCCATATCCATTTAATGAAAATCTATCAATCAATCAATCAGATCAATTAAAAATACCAATAAATCAATATAATAATAATAATAATAATATGATAATTCAACAAAATGATCTCATCAAACATCTTCAATTATTGAATAAGAATCAATTCATTTATGGATCAAATGTATTGAATACTTTAACTACACCATTATCAGCCTATACAGATAATTTAACAGCTACATTAACATTACAACAATGGATAGAATATATGAGTAAACCGGAATTCACTAAAAATAATAATAATGATATGAAATTATATAATGAATTATATAAGAAAATAGAGAATAGATCAAATATAAAACAATCTAATATACAATTCAATAAAATAGAACAACAAACTATATGTAATGATAATAAACAATATCATAAAAGTCCAAGAGAAAATGTAAGTTTTATATTTTAATAATTAAGTAGATAGTAAGTAATATTTCACTAGTTGAAATCATGAGTCAATTGAAGCTAGACCACCATGGAAAACCTGGAAACACTGGACGGTCGTTTCGTCCTAGTATGGGACCACTCAGTAGTGCACATCCACGATCCCGCCCCTCGCGAGATTCGGACCCAGGACCTATCAGTTTCGCGCCAGGCGCTTAACCAACTAGATTACTGAGCCGGCATCCAACAATGTTAATGTCTAACTTCAACCAATCCACGAAGTTGTGCCACCGTACACGAAGCGGGCATTCAGTGCTTCCAGGTTTTCCATGGTGGTCTAGCTTCAATTGAGTCATGATTTCAACCAGTGAAATTTCTAAAAATCTCCACAAAACCCATTCTGAGTGTAAGTAATATATTTTGAAGCAACTATTGATTTAGAAGTTTTTTTATGGATATTATAGTGATTTTAATCATTGAAATCATGGGTTAATGAAAGATAGATTATCAAAAAAACCCTGAAAGCACTGAATGGTTGTTTCATTCGATTGTGGGATTTCACAGCAGTACATATCTATGACTCTAATGGTTAAGCGCTTGTGCGTGAAACTGTGATAGATCTTTGGGTTCGAAAATTAAGAGTTAAGGGTAATGGATATGCATTGTTGGGGGAGTCTTACAATAGGAAGAAACGGCCGTCTATGGTTTTCAGGTTTGCCATTGACTCATGACATCAACTATTAAAATTACGAATTTCTCAGTAATCATTTAAAATGGAATATTATCATAAACAAGAAATTAGTTGATTTTTAATCTTAGTTAGTGTTTATCATGTTCAGTTAAGTGATTTTCCTTGATGCAGAATTAAGTAGAAGAAAAAACTACGAAGAAGAAGAAATAAATCAATACATGACATTACTTCATAAAGTTATGTACTGTTTATCTCAGACACTTTGGTAAATGTAGACTGTTTGGTTGAAGTCAGCATAATAACCGTAATGACTGAAGATGTTGAACTATAATGCTCAATATCGATTGAAAGAAAGATATGAAGCGATTTTAATCTCTTAGTTTAAGAGAAGACAGAGAGTGTATACAACTACACGATTGTGATCAATTCTAAGCCGTCACCAAGAGTCTCCAACCATTGGTTACGATAGTCAAGCGGACCCCAACCAAGCAATCTGCATCTCCCAACATGACTAAGACTAGAAGTTAGTGACTTTAAGGACTGATGCCACGTTTTGGTTTGGCCACCCCTAACTTTCTTCCAACCATTCCTAACACTAGTCACCATTGCGCGTTGTGGTAGTCGGTGTTTAGGCATACGTAACACGTGGCCCAACCATCTCAGTCGATAAAGATTCACAACCTCATCAACTGATTTACCATCATTTCCTAATACCCTGAGTCTAACCTCACTATTACTTACCCGGTGATCCCAGCAGATGCGAGTAATATTTCTAAGACATCTGTGGTCAAATACTAGTAGCTTACGAGTATCTTCTACTCACTCAAGACCACTGTTTATACTTTCAATTACAACTTTTCATTATGTCTCTTCATTACATTATTCATTCACTTTAGTTAGGACAGTATAACATGTTTTCGTCATGAGTAAATCTGCTGTGTTTTTTTCACCCATGAACCGTTTCGAGGATAAATATATGATTCTACATAGAAGAAAATCGATTCTCTTTTTCAGTCAACTACTGATTCAGTTGATAACTCAATAGATTAATTAATAATGGGACTATTCATATTGAATAACACAAAAGAAGTCCATGTGAACTTTTATAATCTAAAATCAAGCAAATCCCTTTAACCATCTAAATTTTATTTCTTAATGTTACTAATAACTTTAATATAGTAAAAATTCCGATTTCGCTATTTGGTAAATAAAGAAGGAACGAATTGAATTTCAACGTCTATTTTATTGACTGTTTTCTTAAAGTTACAAAACTTAACTCAATTCGTTCCTTCTTTATAAACATGAATAGTTGACTGAAACAACAATGTATACTTTTTATATTACTTATATTAATTAAAGTAATAAGAATCATTTTCATATTTTCATTTCAGCTTAGTTCTAGTTTTGCTGATAGTGGAGTTGATCTTCCAAATACCAATAACCTTGAATCAGATATTATGGAACATAATTTAAGTAAAAATGATAGTCCAATAGAAATTCGTACAAGAAATTCAAGTATTATACGACCTATAGAAAGAGTTTCATCAGGACCATGAATTCTTATTTATCTAGAAGTTATATTCAAATATTCTCTCTCTCTCAAAAAAAAGACAAATCTATTCCAATCTCTTACCATTTATGTATTTATATTTCAATTCATCTAGGTACTTGATGATGTAAATTTTTATTTTATATTATATAAACCTCGAAAAAGAGGATGGTTCAATTATATTCAGTTGCATGAACAATTTCCTCTAATGAATTTATTGAATTACATTATTTTTGAAAAAAAATCGAATTTTTATTTGGTAAATTATAACTGATGAATTACGGTTGATAAGATACTACTGAAAATAAAATAATCAATAGCTCTGGAAGGATTATGCTAGCAATACTAAAATCAATAGAGAATGAAACATTTTAAGTTAGTTACTTACTCTTGTTGCTCCTCGTGGAGGAGCATAGACCGTTCATCAGCAATTTCTATCTCCAACCCCTTCCTAGGTAATCCTTTCCAGTTCTTTCCACTTGTTATTCATCCTTTTCATATCTGATTCTATTTCCCGACGTAATGTGTTGTTTGGCCTTCCTCATTTCTGTTTCCTTTCACGATTGGAATTTAGGACTTGTCTCGTGATGCAGTTTGGAGATTCCCGTAATTTATGTCCCATCCATTTCCATCGTCGTTTTCTAATTTCCTCTTCAGCTGGAAGTTGGTTTGTTCTTTCCCACAGTAGGTTTTGCTGATGGTTTTCGACCAACGGACATTCAGCATCGTACACAGACAATTGTTTATAAATACTTGTACTTTTTTGATGGTTGTTGCAGTTCTCTATGTTTCAGCTCCATACAGTAGAACTGTCTTGACGTTATCTTAGGTTATATTGGTTGATGGGTTCACATCATGAACTAATATCAAGTATTATTATTGTGTTACTGTGTTAATTATTTATGAGGGTTAGTTATAGGTGTTGAATTTAGAATGGATGTAAAGTTCATTTTCTTGAATCTGACTCATTTTCATGTATTGTTTTATACTACTTGTTAATATTCAGTAAACAGCGCGTTTGTTGATTATGCAATATCTTAAATTATTTAAATAAACTAATTACATTTACTGTTTTTAGTACCGTAATTAATTTATCTCAAACCTCGTCACAGTTATTTTCGGTCTTGTGCGTTCGTTGGATCTACATTTAAATCTACTATCTCCTATACTTGTGTACTCATTGTTCCTATTTCGCTTATTGATAAAATGTCATTAGGAATAGACACTGCTACCGGCTGTTGTATATACTCTATTGCATGTTGTAACCACTCTTTATGGTGTTAATAATGAAGTAAATCTTCCTCTTTCCAGATCCCCAGATGCATTATAACTCATTTATGCATATTCTTTAATTTTAGAACAGTTCGTCTTATAAATAGTTGTTTTTACTTTGGTAGTTGGACTACTCGACAGAATTAACAGTGAGTGAATATATTTTGGCTCACATTCATCATTGACTATATATTGATTCAGATGTTTATCTTTTCTACAATGGAAATGTACCTTGTTGATTACTTATAAATGATGATGATTATGTGTGATCAAGTAACGAGTTCACAGAAAAAACAGATCTTTAATGTTTTGTCACCAACGAATGAATATCAGAAGGCAAACTATATGATCTGCGAAATATGTCTTTTTCTATGACAAAATATGTTATAATTATCATAATTGACATATTATGAACTTGTAACCTAATTATCAGATTCACTTATCACTATTCCCTTGATGATCAGCCACAAATGTCTAATCAATGATTTCTTTCTCAGTTTCTCAGATGTATATAATGTGATTCTTTTATAGACTCACATTAAATACCGAGACATTATATATACAATAATTACTACAAGAAAATTAATGTAGAGTTCCTATGTATAACCATCGATAAAATTGCAAACAGGCATGACTGATGACAATAAGTAAAGATGTGATTTACAAATGATGGTTTTATTATCCTGTTAGGACAGACACTATTTTTACTACAACTGCTGCTTGGATTAGGAAACATCAGCCATATGTAAAACACAACGCCTATTCATAAAGGATAGAGTGTTGTCATTCAGAAGAACGAAACATTATGTCTGTTGCCAATTACAACAAAACTGTATCAATATTTCAACTGATAAACCTTAACGATCTTTCGCTTTCGTCAATTTTATTTTTACTAAGCTAATATTTGAACAATTTGTAGATACATAACATTTTCGACTGAACAACAGGTTTCGTCAGTTGACTAGTAGTTTTAAGTTAGATTTAAATAGAGATTCTGTGAGAACATATTCAGTTCATTCATTCTGCTAATTTATGTTGAGTCCACTTCCGAGAACTACAATGGAGCCTCCAGAGGCCCTAAAGGAGCCGGAGAGTTTCCATCCAATCAGAACATGATTGAGTTTTCTAGAATATCAACGTGACATGCTACTATTGATCAGTAGCATAATATTCCTCTTCACGGATTGGCCGAATTACAATGTTGATTTAACAAACGCGAATATCTATAAATACCCGTCATTTTCTGTACATTTTGATTCTTACTAAATAAACACATCTCCAGCTTTTCTTCTGTCTTCTGATTTGCGACGGTGAAGTTCAACGTTCGAATCTTGTAGTTGTAAACCGTATTCTGCGTTAATCAAGTAGCGAACTTAACAATTTAATACATCAAGTGTTTAGTCAGAACAATCTCATCATTATCAAAATGAATTGGGGGGAATCTAACTTTGAACAAGGAAAGATAATCTACTATTTCAACAGACACAGCTATTACTACAGCTGCTATTGATAGAGAACAAGTATTGTTTTTGTGAACAGTTCCTAGGATACTCTCCGAAGGCTGAAAGGTAAAGCTTTATGATTAACATGGTTAAAAGAGCTCGACTATATCTTTTGTACTTAATCCCTATCTTACCTTAGATTTTCCGTCCCGTAGTCTTCTGCAATTCCATTATTTTTCTGAGACGCTTGATCATTTTTACCTCTACTAATATTATCGCTACGTCCAGCAATCTGGCTTTTAGTCTGATATGCTATAACAATTTGAATGGTTGAACATATATACCACTGTTCATTGTACATTGCACATAACTGAATGTTACTAGATTTCATGAAGTAAAATTCGTCTAATTAAAAATCTAATTTCGAACGGAACAGTCAGATTGATCAACTTACGAGAATCAAGGTGGAAAGTAGAACATGAATAAACTTTCTTTCAGATCGTAGATGCACATTTATGAGTTAGCAAATGATAATAATAAGATCTAATTTAAAAGAGTACTACTCATAATATTTTTTTAATTTTCAATAGAGAATTTGAACTACTCACAAGTAGTATAAGTAAGATGAATAAAGGCTAGCAGTGGAATCCGAGACGCAAGTTTCATCCTATTTGGTTCTCGTGAACTGGATGTACCTATATCCGAGAGTTTATGTTTACTCCGAAACTCGAACGAAGTACCATATGCTTCAACAGACCATCACATTATCCACTTACCTACTGAGTCTTGATGGTCACAAGCTTATGCAATAGGTTGAAGCTTTAATTCTTTTTTGTGTTGGTACTATTATTGGCATGATATTTCTACCTTTCTAATTATTCTTGACTGATATTATTTCCCTTTAGTGAACTATTTTTTCCCAAGACAAAAGCTTAGCAAATCTATAAATCCTCTGTACTCGGGAAAAAAAATGCAAATTACTCTTTTCTGCCCTTTTTAATCATAATAATTTTATCAGGATTAGTCGAAATAAAATCAATTTCAACATTTAGCCTAAAATTTCCCGTTTATCACTAGTTATATTACTTATCAAGTATCATTTTTTTAGTGTTCAATTACTAATATTATATTAATCTTTTTATTTCCAGTTGACTAGGTTGTAAGTATGTTATGGGAAAATTCGGCGAGACTATAATTTATAGATGAATTAATCAAATTTATGATAACAGGTCTTGAATTTCGAAGCGAAATTTATTCATCCATTTGGCTTAATAGAGTTTTGGCATTTTTAGCTTATGCCAGTTCATGGTGTAAACCCTAAATCTAGTTCCTAATCCTAATCATCAACTGCCAATTATAATCTTTACTGTTCGTACAGGTTTATAATCCTTATTTAGCTCTAGTAAGTTGGTGGACATTCTCAAGGTTACTTTGGCGTCACTCAAAGGTCGTTCATAAATTATTGTCTCATTGAACACTCAAACATTCGATTCAATAATTAAAAATGTTATACATTGATTGTAACAATAAATGTTTTTCATGGTTATTTACCATTTACTAGAAAAAAGATAATGAAACTGTGTTGGAAAATGCTTGACCAAACACTAACTTAATAGATATATAGTTACATAATAATAAATAAAATTCCATTCCGAATCATATTCATCGCTTTGTTTATTGCTTATATTAAGAAACATTCATCTCCAAAAGTCTTTGATTAGTCTAACATTTATAATTTCTTTCCTTAGATAAAATGTATGCTAGATAAGATATTATATATATATATTCTGAAAAGAGCAAGAACAAGAGAAAGAAAGACTCTAGATAGTGCAATCACCAAACATCTCCTTGATACAGGACATCACATCGATACCTTACAATCATTCAAGGTGATTACTAAGCAACCAAACTCCAGTCTTCTGAAGTTTGTTGAGGCAGTTACTATCAAACGCCAAAAACCTGATTTATGTGTTCATAAAGGAAATGGTTATTAATCTTTCCTTACCTTGGTAACTAATATTCCTTCGCTGTATCTTAATATGTTTTTTTCTTTTTTCTTTGAACTCTTTCTTGCGCTTATCACATCATCGAGTTTTATTCCAACTATCTACCAAATTATTAATCTTATTTTATCAACTGAACTCTACTCATTTCATTCTTATCAATGTTTACTTGTTTCTAGCCCTTTGAACTGTTGTCACAATGGTCTTTCATCACATAAGGTATATATTTACAATATTCAGTCTATTACCTTTATTTGCACCCTTGCTATACTGTACGAATATGTCTTCAATATAATTAATCAAAATAAATTCGAAATAAGAATAATTAACATGTTTTGAGACAGTGATAAAAATAAAGATTAAATAGTCAATTTAAGACTACAGAGAAATTAATGCACCTTTTAAAGTTTCAATACTCATAACTCACCATGAGTGTTAGAAATACACAATGTGTTCTCCAAGAGAGTATTGGCAAATTAAACGATGACCGAAGTTCACAAATAATACACTCATAGTACCAGTCAATTTTATAACAGACAAACGTCATGAATTTGTAGTGTGACGTCGAGTCATCGTTGACTATGATCACCACTACAAGAAGGTTGCGTACCAGATATTAGAAGGCGACTCGAGGTTGTAGGGAGATATATTTGTTGGAGATCTCGCAGTATCTTGCCAAAGGAGTACAAGCGGAATCACAGAGGAAACGTAAGCGCGTGCAAGGTCACAATCAACGGAAGGAAGAATGTCCTTAGTACAATTAAACAGACAAGTACAGTGAAACAATCACTGGTACAATTGGTTATAATAATAATTGTTTCCATTAAACCAATCGCGTTCTCTTGATAAAAGTAGGTCACTACAAATTGATGATTCATATGTATAACAAGTTTTATTGGGATATAAATTGTTCACATCACAGAAACATAAATTTGAGATTCGTCAATTGTTGTCTTAGATATATTTCACGTTTAACTATACTCAATTATTACAGGCTTTTTCATTTAATTAGATAATCTGTACATTAATCTTATACTGATGAACGCAAATTACAAAAATAATCAAGGTCAACTTTTCAATCATTATCTTTGAACCCAACATAAATACCATTGCGTCATTTATTTTGTAAATGACTAAAATGTTAGGTATGCAGAGGAATATACCGATAATGGTCGTGTTAAGTCGAATGGTGTCCTTGGACGTTAAATGGACATTTCCTATTGGTCGATGTTTATTTCACTCATTAAATATTGTGTAAATGTTGTTTTCTATTTTATGGTACGATGTGGTTTGTTTGTTTGGTATATAAATAGAGTATGTCTGAAATATAATGATTCATAACTCAGAGGCTGTAAATTGCGTTCTAGACTCAACTGGCTGGGCTAGACAGGGAAGCGGGACCAATCGGGACTCTAGGTCGTCCTTACGTGCTTTCCGTGTCACAGATTCGATCGATAAAACGCTGATTATCATAACCGTGCAAATCCACCCGTTACAACATAAAACAATGAAATTATTCTCCAAACTGGTATGTTACGGATACTTGTAAAATGCCAATTGAGATTTTTATCTGCATTGAAGGCATTCGTTTTAAACATGGGTTCTTTACAAGTTCCCATTTTTCTCAAATTACTTTGAAAACGAGATTAATTTCTTCGTACTTTATGTAGAAATATCAAAACGACTGGGTTTTTTTTTAACGTTTTTGTAACTGACATCCATTAAGAACGCACTACAGTGACTATGGACAAAGAAGAATACACCAAGAAAGCCGAGGAACTACTTGAGGATAAAAACGTATACAAAACTCCATCAAAATCATCCATCTGGGCTACAAATCTTCTACACCATCTCATGAAAACTACCTGCAAAGAGTATTTTGTAATGATATGTGTTATTACTTACTTACTTACTTACTTACGTACTTACTTACTTACGCCTGTTACTACCAATGGAGCATAGGCCGCTGACCAGCATTCTCCAACCCACTCTGTCCTGGGCCTTCTTTTCTAGTTCCATCCAATTCTTGTTCATTTTTCTCATGTCTATCTCCATTTGTCAGCGTAATGTGTTCTTTGGTCTTCCTCTTTTCCTTTGACCTTCAGGATTCCATGTGAGGGCTTGTCTTTCAAGAAGGAAGCTAAGTTTAAATAATACATTGATTAGAACAAGAAGTATGTGTATAAAGTACTTTTTTAAAATGAAATTCTGCTCGGATTATATTGTAATAAAAACAATACTATTCATATAACACTGAAATTATTATGTGATAGCCAAGTGTATAAAAACTAGAGTACAAATTACTCAACTCATATTTCTACTACTAACAGTAATGTTACATTTTAATACTAAGAGAATTATAAAAAAACCTGTCTTAGTAAGAATGGTAAACTTACTTACTTTCGCCTGTTAGCCCTCATGAAGGAACATAGGCCGCCCACCAGCATTCTCCATTAAACTCTGTCCTGGACAATTCTTTCCAGTTTGTTCCAATCGCTATTCAACCTTTTCATGTCTGCTTTCAATTCCCGAATAATAAAGCAGTGAATAAAATAGATAATCTAACTTTCTTTATTGATAAAATATTGTGTTGTTTAACATTACAAAATTAGATGAACAGATAAACTACATTCATTCACATGAATATGGTAACAATATAAAATTAGCTGAAAATTAAATATTGTTGAAGTCTAATATGAAATTTTTGGAAATGGCAGGAATGATTTATAATTAAGGATAATTTTTAAGGTATTGTTTCCCCTGACCTTTTTAAATAATATTTAGCGTTTTTGAACAGTTTATTCTGGTTAGCGTTCTTTTGGCGGGTTAGTGTTCTATGGGATGGGGTCGTTAACCCCATGCCTAACACTCCTATTTTATCCGGGCTTTGGACAGGCAGTAGCCCCAGGAGGAGCCTGTCGACTTGTTCTTGAATTACATTCCTCGTAGATGAAAAAACAGCAACTAATGAATGAAATTTAAAGCAATTAGTCCCTTTTGATAAATTTCTATAATGTAATAAGAAGACGAAGATCTAGACCATCATGGAAAACTTGGAAGCACTGGACAACCGTTTCGTCCTGTGTCATTGAATATTTACCTAGATGGCTTGAAAACCAATTAGTGTCAAATGATCTGATCAACATGGGAGGTAGAAAACCATGTTCGTCGATAGCAAAACATATAATTGAAACGGGGCACAAAATTGACATTATTACATCTTTTAAGACTTTGTATAGAAATTGTCAAGGATGAATTCTCAAGTTTACTGAAGCCTTGGCTATTCGGAAATTTAACAGCTCCCACCCCGGCCTATGTGTACAAAAACAATTTGTTGTAACCTTGAATTTACCTTGGTAATCCTTAAGTCATTCTATGGCCTAGGATAACGTGACAATTTCTTGTTCTTTCTATACGATGTAAAATTGTTTCTCTTCCTTTTGTTACTTTTTTTACTTGAACTCTTATTTAATTGACCTTTATTAATTTTCCTATAAAATGCCCTGACAAGTATGTGTGTGTGACCAGATTGTTCGAAATGTATAGCTCAAGTACATCACATTTTCCAGATCAATTCCATCTTCTCATTGTTATATCGAAAATTACTATACTATCCACAAGAACCCCTTCTGATATCAAATAAAACTACTTGAATAGTGTCTGATTGAGATCATGAACTGATTGGTGTTAGACCATCATTGAAAACCTGAAAGCACTGGACGGTGGTCTAACATCAATCGGTTCATGATCTCAATCAAGAACTTAACAATTTCCACAACATCTATACGGTTAATAGTTTCTATTGATAATGCATTTCATCTAGTATAATAATAGAAATTTCCAATCACTTCTATTATGTTTCTATTCTGAACTATAATTCTCGAAATTGATTGAAGTTAAATATATAAACAATTGAATACAAATTCAATGATCTAGAGATGAAATGCTTATTATGAAGCCTTAAGATTATGCGTTTTTGATCCTCAGTACGAAAGTGGATATGTACTGTTGAAGAGTTTGTACACTAAAAAGAATATATTGCTCAGTACTTCTTAGTTTTCAGATCATATTATATTACCATTACTAAAATAAACTCAATTGTCTATTTGATGATGAATTTCATATTCTACAGTACTGTTAGATTCATAACATTGAATGATGTATTACTTGTAATAATTTATATTCTGAAAAATAATAATTACAGAATTCACGCCAGTTTACAGGCATGATCAATTTGATATAAATAATAACATTAGACGTGCAGAACAAACATGTGATAAAAGAATCTTTTAAGTATACTAGTTCAGTAGGTGTTTAAGTAGTACATATATTACAGCGATCCAATGCATCAGCCTGGAGTATTTAATATTTCTTAAGTAGACAGCCTGTTGATTTATGAACGGTGTAATTAAGGTCATTTTGTGTGCCAGATCGAAATAATGATAATTATCCACAACTAGAGAAAGTAAAACAAAAGTAGAGAGCACAGAACAACAAAGCAATAATTACCAAAATACATGAATCAGGTCTATTATAACACGCGTATCATGTGACATGGTGATATACTGTTGATGTTAGATATTATTCAAATTAGTTAAGGTTGCTAGGGACAGTGTTAACGTAAAGTGACAACAGGCAGGTGGTTTTACTAAGGGAATTCACTAATAAAGATGGCTAAACATTTAAGGTTCCTAAAATATCACTTGTGGAATGAGATACACTTCCAGGTGCCAGAACACTCAATGCATTTTCAGAGGAGCAGTATGCATCAATGCAGCAAACAAATAGTGAGAATGATTTTATCGTGCGGATAGATTGTGGTAAGTTATTCCAGAGTCTAGAAAATTTCCAAGTGAAGTAATTCATTTAAAGAGATGATTTAGAATGAGTTTGTTTCACTAGTGACTAGGAATTACGGATGTCATGATAAGAAGTTTCTGCATATTGAATCACGTGATTGGATGTAAAGGATAGTTTATTAAGTAGTTTGAAGAAAAAGATAAGATTTAGTTTGAGTCTCCTCCTCCATAAAGGGTCGAGTCCAAGTTTATTACATCTAGAATTATAAGTTAAGGTACAATCAGCTCCCTACAGTGCAAAGTAGTGCATGGAGGACAGCTGACAGATGCATTCCAAGTAAGGACCGAAGTCAGACAAGGCTGTTAACTCTCTCCCTTCCTCTTTCTTCTGGTAGTTGACTGGATTATGAGGACCTCGACATCTGAAGGAAAACACGGAATACAATGGACTTCACAGATGACCTGACCGTCCTATTGCATTCTCACGAACAGATGCAGACAAAGACAGCCAGTATAGCAGCAGTCTGTGCATCAGTAGGCCTCAGCATACACAAAGGGAAAACCAAGGTCCTCAAATTCAAAGCGGAGAACAGCAATCCAATCACTTTTGATGGCGAAACTCTAGAAGATGTAGAATCCTTCGCATACCTAGGAAGCATCATCGATGAACAAGGAGGCTCCGATGCAAACGTAATGGCGAGGGTTGGCAAAGCAAGGGTCGCATTCTTGCAATTGAAGAACATATGGAACTCAAAACAACTTTCAACCAATATCAAAGTGAGAATCTTCAATACGAACGTCAAGACAGTTCTACTGTATGGAGCTGAAACTTGGAGAACTACAACAACCACAATCAAGAAAGTACAAATATTTATAAATAGTTGTCTACGCATGATACTCAACATCCATTGGCCAGATACCATCAGCAACAGCCTGCTGTGGGAGAGAACAAACCAACTTCCAGCTGAAGAAGAAATTAGGAAAAGACGATGGAAATGGATGAGACATACATTACGCAAATCGTCAAACTGCATCACGATACAATCCCTAACTTGGAATCCTGAAGGGAAGCGGAAAAGAGGAAGGCCAAAGAACACATTACGTCGGATAATAGAAGCAGATATGAAAAGGATGAATAACAACTGGAAGGAGCTAGAAAGGATTGCCCAGGACAGGGTTGGATAGAGAATGCTGATGAGCGGCCTATGCTCCTTCACGAGGAATAACAGGCGTAAGTAAGTTAAGTAAGTAAGTACAATCAGCTCCAAGAATACGAAGTGTTCATCGTCTCTGTACTAATTCCAGCCTTAATTTATCATTTATGCGCGCACTGCTAAGAATAAATGTGCAAAATTCTAGAAGTGGTCGAGCATAAACTTTGTACATTAGAATACGTGACTCATTGTTGTAGAGATTTCGAGTTATGTAACCTATTAGACGTTGAGACTTAGAGGTCTGTTTTAATATATGTTCTGTGAACGACGAGTCTTGGGAATATCTAAGTCCTAAGTCTACTACTGTATGTAACCTAGATAACACTTCTCCATTTATGGTAATGTCTAGGTTGAGTGATGTATCGCCGAAGCATATCCATCCACATTTAGCCGTAGTAGGCTACAGTTGCCATTTTAAGCACCACTGTGCTACTTTGTTAAGCTCCATGTTGATGCAATTTTGTATATTTTTCAGGTCATGTGGAGAAAATGAATATACTACTTTAAGATCATTTGCGTATAGAAGGGGCTTACCGACACAAAAACTTTCACAAATATCATTGATAAACACTAAAAAGATAAAAGGACCTAAGACACTATCTTGTATTACACCACTTCTAACAGGGACAGCGTTAGACAATGAAGAGTTAATTTTAACTGCTGAGTAAGGAATAAATTTTATAAGAATGGGTTTTGTGGAGATCTTTAGAAATTTCACTGGTTGAAATCATGAGTCAACTGAAGCTAGACGACCATGGGAAATCTGGAAGCACTGGACGGCCGTTTCGTCCTCAGCAGTGCGCACCCACGATCCCGTCCTCCACGAAATTCGAACCCATGACGTATCAGTCTCGCACTGCTGAAGAGTCCCATACTGGGACGAAATGACCGTCCAGGGCTTTCAGGTTTTCCATGGTGGTCTAGCTTCAATTGATTCATGATTTCAACCAGTGGAATACATTTTAGTAAACATGAGAAGCTTGATAAAATACGTAATAAATGAATATGAAACCGATATATTGTGAATTATTTTCATCTAAAAAAGAGTATTATAACTCTTGAAAAGTGAACTAATCAATAAAGAAGGTTAATAAATGATTATTATAGTTCCAGATAACCGGAATACTTGATAGCATTTGATGAACACTGATTTGAAACTAGACCTTAAGCTCTGAATTATATCAGGTGGCCTTAAATATTAATTAGCACTTAAAATTCCAACTGTATTAGGAGCAGATGCTTCTCATAATTTAGCTTAAATACAATGTTACACTAATTATATCATTTCGGAATAGATATATTCCTAAAGTTTTAGTATCTTGAGAGATTGATCTAGACAAATTTTTTCTTACTGTCTATATGTCATTTCGGTTTGAATTTTGAGCAAGGATCCAATAGATGCTATCTTAAATCTGGTTGATTCTTCAATAGTACCAAGCTTCACTGATGAATGGTAACAAGTATAAAACCTATAGGAATAGCCTACTAACCTATTAATTTCTAAGAAAATTAGGAACTATCTTAAAGAAGTATTTGACTAATAATATACTGGGCGTTTGAAATGAACGATACTAAGTTCGAATTCCTGGGTAAATATCAACTCTGAAAGGCTGGTACATCTAGCTAACAAGATTATTAATAGTATTGGAGATTTGTAGAGTTTGTAGAACTTCCACAATGCTCCCAGATTGTCATCGATAGTATAGTCAAGATCACTTGATGATTTATAATTGTGAAAATTTTATAAACATCACAAACTCCTTATACTAATAAGTAACATCAATGGTATTTCAGATATGTTAATATACCGGATATTTATTATGATATACTTACTAATGATATTGTTCAGATTAGCAATGAAAGTTTCACAGTAAATGCATCCAAATCACAGAATCTACTTACTTACTTACTTACACCTGTTACTCCTCGTGAAGGAGCATAGGCCGCTCATCAGCATTCTCTATCCAACCCTGTCCTGGGCAATCCTTTCTAGCTCCTTCCAGTTGTTATTCATCCTTTTCATATCTGCTTCTATTATCCGACGTAATGTGTTCTTTGGCCTTCCTCTTTTCCGCTTCCCTTCAGGATTCCAAGTTAGGGATTGTATCGTGATGCAGTTTGACGATTTGCGTAATGTATGTCTCATCCATTTCCATCGTCTTTTCCTAATTTCTTCTTCAGCTGGAAGTTGGTTTGTTCTCTCCCACAGCAGGCTGTTGCTGATGGTATCTGGCCAATGGATGTTGAGTATCATGCGTAGACAACTATTTATAAATACTTGTACTTTCTTGATTGTGGTTGTTGTAGTTCTCCAAGTTTCAGCTCCATACAGTAGAACTGTCTTGACGTTCGTATTGAAGATTCTCACTTTGATATTGGTTGAAAGTTGTTTTGAGTTCCATATGTTCTTCAATTGCAAGAATGCGACCCTTGCTTTGCCAACCCTCGCCATTACGTTTGCATCGGAGCCTCCTTGTTCATCGATGATGCTTCCTAGGTATGCGAAGGATTCTACATCTTCTAGAGTTTCGCCATCAAAAGTGATTGGATTGCTGTTCTCCGCTTTGAATTTGAGGACCTTGGTTTTCCCTTTGTGTATGCTGAGGCCTACTGATGCACAGACTGCTGCTATACTGGCTGTCTTCATCTGCATCTGTTCGTGTGTACGTGATAGGAGGGCTAGGTCATCTGCGAAGTCCAGATCGTCTAATTGGTTCTGAGCTGTCCATTGTATTCCGTGTTTTCCTTCAGATGTCGAGGTCTTCATAATCCAGTCGACCACCAGAAGAAAGAGGAAGGGAGAGAGTAAACAGCCTTGTCTGACTCCGGTCCTTACTTGGAATGCATCTGTCAGCTGTCCTCCATGCACAGAATCTAATATCACACAAATTATAAGTATCTCTAACACTTCTCTTTGGTAAATCAGAAAATTATAGGTATACATTATTCATCTTCACTATAATCTAATTCAGTTCTAACGGATATATATATATGAGATTTCTTTATGAAGCTGTTCTATTTTTCTTTTCACTATTGTACATTTATTCTATAGATTCATTCATAAACAATGAATAAGCATTTGTAACATTCTATTGAAATGATACTAAAGGAAACTTGACTAAAGATGAACTATTTCCTCATTCTCATTATAAAAGAATGAAATTTACGATGAAAAAAATTCATTATTTGTGTGAAAATGTAGTTTGTTTAAGATGTTCAATGAAATAATTATGCTAATATTTATAGATAAAACTGTTTCAAAAAAATCTACTTTAATTCATTATACATGAGTAATTTTCATTACGTAAACTATGTTCTGCCCTCAAATGCCCTGGTACAACTGAGGGTGGGGAGAGTCAGCTCTTCCTCTCGAAATGCTCTCACATTGCCACGCATATACAGACACTCCGAGGAAAGTCCTAATGACTGCCTTCTCACGGGGGGTGGTGTTGTTAACAAAATTGACAGGACGAAAAGTGAATGTCCGGTACTTTAACCGTGTTGGTGAACCCGGTGAGTTCAGCTAGGGGAGTTGGAAAACCCTTATTCCAAATCAGTGGTGTACATGTGCTCCAGCATCCAGAAGGGACAAATGATGTATGAACCAATCGTTGGTCACAGGCTCCCATGGGACTGCATCTCCTCACAATGCTCCACTGCCTTGTGAATCACACGTTTAGGTCGAAAGCTCAGGGTGTGACTCTCAAAGAAAACCATCTGCTTCGGTTTAGGCACCCGGCCAGTATCACAACCCGCATACAAATCTAGTTACTTGTGTGATGAATATGTATTCGGTGCCTCCTTGTACCAATATTTATGCGTTCAAATAAATAAAATAAATAAATAACGTTATTACTAAAATAATGTTCATTTTCCAATTTTTAATTTCATATTATTTTTATAGCTAAACCTTACTGTTAAAATATATATGTATATACAATAACAAAATTGTAAATGATAAGAATATTGTTAGAAGTATTAATTTAAACAGATAGATCTCTTCCCATTTTGTATTGCCATACAATATCTGCCTTTGAAACGTATAATTTAATGAAATCATCGTAGAGTAAGATCTATATGAATTAAATGAGTTAATTGAACCTTGAGATCGTTTTAAAATGTTACTGTAATCAGTGATGACTTTTTCAGTGTGTAGACCATCACCGTTGATGATCTTTGTCGAATGATCATGGGCCTACTTGAGTTAGACGGGTATGATGTGACCAACAGCTGACGTCGAAATCACACCATGCGGTCAGCATCTAATGTGGATTACCCCTTCGTCAAATTGAGGTACAATGGATGTTTAGAAAACCGTTAAACCTAAAGGACGTTATTACGAAAATATAATAGTAAGAATGAGTGCAGAGAAGATAATGAGACTACCACCGCATGTGTCAGTCTATGGCATTCGATTAACTGATGGTTGTCCTTGACTTTGACATGGATCGATGATCTGTTCGGTATTCAACGACCCAACTGTCGGATGATTTGGTTAGGGCTCAGTGACATTTCATTGGGCCTACAAGTGTAAATATTACAGAATATATCTTGATATCATCATCTATTGTTTATGCTGATCAAGTTGCCTATTCTGAAAGATTAAATATTCAAATACATTTTTATGGATAAAACAATTTCGGAACCGGTGATCTACTTCAAAAGTTATTTAAGTTTCTGCGATTAAGGCATTGAATAGGCTTCATAAATAAATTATGATCTGTTCAGTTTAATGTATATTTACTTCAGCTTTCTATAAATTGGTTGAATTTCTTTAAAAATGTATAACTCGTTATAAATTAAGAGTTATCTATCTCCGTTAAGTTAAATGTACTTTATTGAAATAAGACTGTTAAATGTTAATAAACACTCATTACAATACGTAACTCATCATTGTATAGCATGATATTTGATTTTCAATGATTAGCGAAATATCATATTGTAGCATTATACTAATATGTTGTTCTCATTATAATTCATCACTTCAATGTATTCATAATCTTGTAATATCTATTGCCCTATTGAATATCTAAGTTTATTTCTATTGAAAACTTTAAAATTGCTTGATAGTCAAAATATTGGCCAAGAAACCTAGTGATGTTTTCTTATTACTGATCATACTGTGTTTTCCACACAAACAAAAAAAGCGAAACAATGAATGTGAAATATTTGTTTATATCTTCCTAATAACCGTTTCCAATGAAGTGAAAACTACGGATCTCATCTATGATGCTAATTTAGAAATCTGAAGTTCTAATAAGTAAACACGATGAATAGAAAATAGTCTACTTTCTTATTTTATGATACGCATATTTTTTTTGTAAAAGATATCTAGGTCGACTCAGTCTGGGGCTCCCTCGGGGCTACTTCCGGCTCCCAACCCGGATAAAGGAGGATGATTGGGCATGGGGTTAGTGACTCCATCCCGTAGAAAACTAACTCGCTAAAAAAACGTTAACCAGAAGAAAACTAATTCAGGTGAACAAGGTAACCGTAAAAATACATGGCTGATGTTCAACTCCATAATTTTAATTAAATAAGAGACAAATACTATCTACTTTTTCTATATTATTTCATCATTAAGAATCTTTATGAACGCAAGAGTTTTCAATGTAAATATTTTGCTTGCAAACTATATTTTAAGAGGAAGTGACATTTAATTGTGTTCCTTGAAGTGTTAGATATTTCTATACATGAAATTTTGACTCATTCTGTTGCATCTTATACATAATTAAATTGAATATTCTATTCTGTTGATGAAAAAATGGATCGTAAATAGTTCGATAACTTTTACAATGTAGTTTCAATTTAATTGAAACGTCTTTCGCAGTTGTATTTTCCCCAAGTAGTATCTGACTATATTCACTGACTAACTGGTATCGTCTGATATTTATCAGTAGTTCAATGGGACGTATGTCACTCACGTATGAAATCTATTTTCGATTTACATTATGATTTCTAGCATTTATTGATGTGGACAGCCAATCATAGGTAGCTTGGCAAGAAGGTCAATTGATGACAATCAGAAATGACCTAAAGGACAAGTGTGTTTCATTGATTAAGGAATAAGTCAATTTCCCAAGTATTAGAGTGATACATATATGAATGAGTATCTGTACATTTTATTCAGTTACCCAATACAGTTTCTTGCTCACTCTTGTGTTCTTGCTCAAGTAGTCAGTTTTTTTGGGGGGGGGAGTTAGAGTGTAGCACACTGTGTGTCATTATCACAGTTTGGACACCGCTTGTCACAACATTTACTATCAGGAAGATACATTTAGTAATATAAATTCTAACTATTGAAATAGTAATTTTTCATGTTTTGATTCTCAATATCAAAATATCCTTGAAAAAATATGAAGCCATTTCTTTTAATTGAAGTAAAGTTAGACTGAGTAATAGGATCATCTAGTACTATGCATTGTTTTATCTAAAGATCAATGATAAAGAATAATGGATGCTTACTGGAACAATTAGATAAATTGCTTTTAGTCCCTGTTCTGTTTATATACATTAATAAAACAGAAATATCCAAAGTGAAAACAGTTTCCTAGTTTTGTAGATATTATTGTTGTATCTTAGCGATGGTTAAATTATAGGTAACTTCTGGAAACTGTTTTATGGATTGTTAGTAAATATACTTATTGTATAACTGTTAAGTAACTAGATTATATATGTATTTCATATTCCCCTTATTATAAGTTTCTATGTGGCCTACTGGCTATTATAATACGATTTACTATTCTTAAGTTATTCCCAATTTATTCGTTACAGCATCTCACACTCAGCTACTTTTGGCTTGATCTTGTATAATTGTTATCTTCTATTTTATGGTGTGTTGAGGTCTGATTTGCTTGTATATAACCTAATTATATCTGAAATGCATGATTTATACAGTAGAAGCTGTGTTCTAGACTCAAACAGGAAAGGCTAGACGGAAGGACTAATCAGGGCTCAGAGATTGAAACTAGGCTACTCATGCTGGTTTATGTGTCATTTATCTTTTCACATAAGATGGTATTTTAATTCATAGAATTAATCACGTATTATGATTACCAGGGCACAGAACAAAACAATTAACTATTTAAACTGCAAAATAATGTATCATATTTATCAAAACATACCCTTCACTTAACTTCATTGTTATAACTAATGTTTTGATTGTTTTGATTAAGTTCAATGTTTTCAGTATAGGACAATGTTGTTATGATTTGGAACAATTATACGTCAACCTGATATATATATATATATATATATATATATATATATATATATATATATATATGTAAAAATGAAAAATAATTCCCTCAGTGTACGTCTGTAGTGAACGAGAACACAATTAGAGACAATCAAGTGTATTTTAATACAACATTACAGAATATCTTGATAAACTCTGAGAACCATGAAGTAAACACTTCATTCGTAAAATATCCGTCAATTGTATCAGACTTTATTGTTCCTTCGTTTCCATACCAATCGCTTCTTTTCTCTTCAATTTTCCCAACTCTCTGCCTCAAACCATCCCACTTTTGATTGGTGATATATACTTCATATATCTGTCGATATCAGTAGCACACATCACATTACCATCTAGTGTTACAAATCAGAGCTCCGATTAATGGCCAGTTAGATATGAGATCACACCATATGTAATATTACTAACAAGTAATTTGTTGGAATAACTGGATGATAATCATGTAAATCAGGTTGTATTTCATATAAAAGCGAGTTCTAAATAATTATAGACATTAATTCTTATTTACACCTGTTATCTCTTACAGATGAACATAGACCGCCCACCAGGATTCTCCATCCAACCCTGTCCTAGGAAATCCTTTCAAGTTCTTTCCACTTGTTATTCATCCTTTTCATGTCTACTTCCAATTCCCGACTCAATGTGTTCTTCGGTCTTCCTCTTTTCTGTTTCCCTTCAGGATTCCAAGTTAAGGCTTGCTTCGTAATGTAGTTTGGTGATTTCCTCAATGTATATCCTATCCACTTCCATTGTCTTTTCCTAGTTTCCTCTTTTTCTGGAAGCTGATTGTTTCTCTCCCATGGAAAGCTGTTGTTGATGATATCCGGCCAATGGATGTTGAGTATCATGCGTAGACAACTATTCATAAATATAATCAGAGAGAGGTTTTGTGGATATTATAGTAATTTAATTGTTAAATTCATGAGTCATTTGAAGTTAGACCACTATGAGAAACCTATAAGCACTGGACAGCCGTTTCATCCTATTATTGGACTCCTCAGCAGTGCGCATTCACAATCCAACCTCGCGTGATTCAAACCGAGAACCCATTGTTCTCGTGCGCGAGTGCATAACCACTATACCACTGAGTCCAGTGTTTCCAAGTTTTTCACGGTGATCTATGTACAAATGACTCATGAATTCAACAAATAAAACACTTATAAATACTTAAACCTTCTTGATGATAGACATCATAATATTGTTGTATCTTAAAGATTGAGTTTCTCGATATACCGCGTATAACAGAGCACTAGAACACCAAAACCCTTCCAAGTCGCAATAAGAAGACAAAAGACTAATGAAAGGAATATTATTCCAAACAGTGTCAATCATAGTACAAAATTGTCAGGTATTTATAGTTTTTAGTGAGAATGAAATCATCATTACAGTCTTCCAATCCGCATACAGTGGGTTATTAGCATTATCCAATCGGGAAGCTACACGTTGGAATTCTAGAACATTCTTCCGAAAAATGATTGGATGGGACATCTTCGGCTCCTTCTGAGCCTCTTACAGCTTCCTCGAGTTCACCGGTAGTCCGTCGTCACAAATATGATAAGATAATAATAATACTCATAACAGAATTAATAATCTCAATAAATATTCGATAAGAATATGTACTGAATAAAGTGAAAGATTAAAAGAAAAACTGCTCCATATTTTTTAATGGAATGATTCCTGTGTTTAAGAATAATATGTAATTCATTCAAGATTAGAATCCTTTAAATAACAAAACAAAACAAAAATAATCAGTTTTAACTATCATCCGTATTAAAGCGGCAAATCTGTACTTCTTTTTCTATCATTTAACTTAATTCATATCCTCTCATGAATAAATAATTGTCTCAATTAATAATTCAATAAATATCCTGCTGTTATTTCATTTACATAAGGACAATTAACTTATTACATATTCAATTGGCTACTGAATTCATGTATTATTAAAATAAAATAATGACTGATTTCAAGAGGCATTTCCTAGAGTTCTAGTGAAAAGCAGTGACCTGTGGAGTTCAGTCATGTCTGTTGTGAGATAGCAACTCAATGAAGATAATAGTGGACAGTGGCTCAATTTCGTAGATTCGTTAAAGTTAGACATTAACACCGTTAGATGCGGCTCAGTGGTCTAGCGGTTAAGTGCTTGCGCGTGAAACCAGTAGGTCCTGGGTTCGAATCTAGCAAAGGGAGAGGTCGTGGATGCACACCGCTGAGGAGTCCCGCAATAGGAAGAAGCGGTCGTGCAGTTCTTACGGGTTTTTCATGATGGTCTAGCTTCAAGTGACTCATGATCTTAACCATTAAAATAACTTTTATTGAATATTAATTATAATAATGAATTTCTTTTTCTTCCTCTGATCAATAACCTTTTCTCTTCTTTTCTTTTCAATTATTATTTTACAAATAAGCAGAATTATAAATTGAGATCATGAATTGATCAAAGTTAGATCAAACATTGAAAACCTTATATAAACATTGAATGACAATTTTGTCTTAGTATGAGAGTCTTCAACAGTCATTTTTTTCTAGTTAGCGTTTTTTGAACGAGTTATTTTTCTACATGATGGGGTTGCTAACTCCATGGCCAACCCTCCTCCTTTATCTGGGTTTGGAACCGGTATTAGCTCCAGTGGGGGTGGTGGCTCTAGGCAGAATATTTCCACAGTCATAAATACCAATATATGATTATAGGAAAATTAATTTATTGCATATAATATAACAAATTCAAAATATTACTACATTCTATACAACTTTTTTCGACAACATGCAAACTGCTTAGTTAGAAAAAAAAAACAATTTGTTAACATATATGACATGGTTACCATGAGAACAAAATTCACATTATACAACTTTGTTCTACATCATTGAATTATGTTTATGCCGATTTGTATAAATTCAGTATAATCATAATTCGGTTTATCGCTAAATTGATTTTCTTCATTGAATTCAATAGCTTTTTAGTTGCTTTATTGAAGCATCATACAATCAAACGTTTGTCAATATCAGTAGTTACAATTATATATTGAAAATAATCACAGAACATACATCAATCTACAAGCTTGATTATTTGGATACAGTGAGTAATTTAATATGTAAATTAGAAATAAAAAAAACCATGAGGATAAATTATTTGGAAAGAAACGGTTGATAAATTGTTGAAACAGTATAATTGACACGAAGATTTTGATTATGAAAAATATATGATACATGATCAGTGTAAATTATTATCAGAAGGGGCATCAGGGATATTATAGTAATTTCGGTGGTTGAGATCATGAGTTAGTTGCATTTAGAACACCACGGAAAACCTATAAGAACTGGACGGCCGTTCCGTCCTATTGTGGGACTCCTCTGCAGTACGCATCCACGATCCCGCCCCCCCCCGCGAGATTCGAATCCAGGACACATCAGTCTCGCGAGGGAATGCTTAAGCTTGAGGCCACTGTGCCGACATTCAACGGTGTTGATATCAAACTTCAACCAATCCACGAAATTGAGCGACACATTATGAAGTCGGAAAATTATGGAGTTCAGCATCGATGTTACTCGGTATTCTCCGTGTTGTATTTGACGATATTTCTTTTTTCACTTTTGTGTAAATTGAGGCCTACTGATGCAGAGGCTGTTGCTGCTACACTAGTTCTCTTCACCTAAATTTGTTCACGTGTATGAAATGGGATCATTGGTCATTCTTAGGACCAAATATCTATCCCTATATATTCAGTTTTTTCATAGTGATCTAGCTTCAATTGACTTATGAATCCAACCATTATAATTTCTATAATATTCACAAAAACCTCACATTAAATTCATTTTATTAGTGAACACTTATATTATTTGTACATTTGATCAAAATTATCAACATAAATGTATAATGATAAATTAGATTCTCCTTCTTTCTATTCTTCTTCTTCTTCTTCTTCTTCTTCTTCTTCTTCTTCCTCTTCTTCAATATTATGTAATACTTTAATTCATAAAAGCTACATAGTTTTATAACTTATAATATACCATTGTATCTATTACTCTTACAATTTAATGGCTACTCATTTTATTGAAATGATACGTCATCATGCATAGAAGTTATTGTAGATAAAGCATTCGACTTATTGAAAGAACTTGGATCTGATAGTCGGAAGAAAGATAAATGACTTTCTCTTTTATGTTTTCATTCCTACTATTTTAAACGTTACCTTCTTTTCTTCTTTCAAAAGTCATATGATCATTTGCATATTGAGTGACAATGATGCATTTCAATATAGAGTTGTATTACATAATTATTATGGAGATAATTATAGAATGTACGCTGATGTATCGTCATGATTGGTTTGATAAAGGTTGGAGTCAATACTAGAAAAAGAATATAACGATACATTATTTGAAAGGAGTAATTGTCAAGTTGTTTTTTTCTTTAAGAAAAACCATAGTCACATAGATCACAGTAATATGAAGTGTATGACTCAATTTTTATGGATAATGGAGGGTCATATGATTTCAGAACACAGTAATGACTTGGTTCTTGATCCCGTTTATGGTTGAGGTATCGTTTTTTAGTTTGTAAATTGGATAGATTTCAATATGTCTTTGTTGATTGCTAAGTGATTTAAGTGATAAGCTTTTGTGAATAATCTGCTGTTCGTAGTATTACATCTATCAAGGATTTAGACGTTTTCCCTGTTATACATATGTTCACAATAGTCCACGTGGATTGATGTAAGTGAAGCTACATCATGGAGCTCGACAGCTAGTTCATGTTCAAACAGAAGAAGATATAAATGTCACCAACATTTTCTATTCAAATGTTTCGTGCGGTTGGGATAGATGATGTTTGGCAATTATTTTCTCAAATTCTATTTTTTTAGTTTGCCTAAGATTATTTGGTTTCAGCTTTCTGATACAAGCTAAATGTAAAGAATTAAGTTAGAAAATTATGATGCACAGAATCGATGTCAACGTTTACAACGTAACAGTCAATACTCATATACGTATGGAGTTATAATTAGTAAGCAATGTGGAAAGAGGCTCACCTACACTAATAGATTGACAGATATCACATCATTAACTTTATGGAATATCAGATGTCAACAAAAGTGCACCAGTAACGAACCAATATATTTCCACTAAAATGAATTCAGATGTTATCATTAAGAATAAATGATTTATTGATGGACAAATCTATTCCACATAGTCGACCCTTCAAATCATCTGCAACGACAAGGAAAAAACAAACACATAAAGCAACAACAACAACAACAACATAATGTGGCAAATCTCCCATCTCACTTCTGCTTCACACACTCCTCATGCACTGACATGGCTAAAAACAATTCTATACAAACTGATCAACTGTTTCATGGAATCTACAAATAATGAATTACAATGTGTTCTGGATTTAATCCTGTATAGTGTCATAAAATCATAATATCTGTTTGTGAACAAATAAACACATACAGTGTCAACATGAAGACAAGTTGGATAAGCACTCTCAGCGATAATAATATTCCCACATTCCAAATCTCTATCACTTCATTAGTGGATCGATATGGTACCGTTGGTGTTGACATTTTGCAGCAGTATTAGAAGAGAATAGGTAATCGGCGTATCACACAAGCAGTCATAATGACCACGTTTCACAGATTCATTGTGGGAGACTGTTTCGGAATAACTATTCGAAAATATGTTTTGTCGATAATTGGAATTAAGAGTGGAATTAGAATGAAATATGTTCATTTTCCATATTGTGTTGAGTACACTTCTTTGTGATCTGTCACACTCGGTTGCAATATTGAGTATCAAAAATGAGTTGTCTGTTTCTTGAAGGAAATATTATATTTAGTATATGTCACTGCTCCCATAAATAATCAATTACTAGACTAATACGCCTGAATTTTGAGTCTAAATTGCAATTACTGTAGAGCATACGAAGTGAAATTCAACAATTGTTAGATTGTATTATACGTTCGTGTTTCATGCGAACACTGCTGAGAATATGAGTACAGTTTTCCAGAAGTTGTCAGAAATATACAAACTAAAAGTCGGCGTGACATTCATGTGCACTGTGATCTGTTGTGGAGTTTACGTGCAGTGTAAACTCTTAATCTGGAGAGATTCGTAGCTCAGGTGGAGTTTTGTTCCCTGAGCTGTATGGTTTTGTCGTGGAGCTTTATTTGTTATTTTGAACGTAATCATCAGCAAAAACTCAAGCAGAAAAGGAGTGTTCGACTCTCAGCTTGTTCTGTAGATTTCGACTTTTACTGATTATTGTTGACCGTTGACCTGTCATTGTCAACTCCTTTATCTTGAATGCGTCCTTCAGTTGTCCTTAATTTTTTGTTTGGTTGACAGAATGTGTTTGTTGATTGAAGATCAAGCTTCTAAAAATTCCCTAGTGTTCTTAGTATTCCCGCTATCCCAGATCTCAACACTTTTCCTGTCGAATTTGTGTTCACAGTTGTCCACATATCCTCGATTATATCAATGCATGGAATTTTGAAAGAAAAAGAAAATAAAAAAGAGCAAGGAACAAATTGCTTCGGCAATCGAAAGTAGACGTAGAAAGAACGAGTAGCAACCGAAAAAAACACTAGAAAGGATTGCCCAGGACAGAGTTCTATAAAGAATCTTTGTGCGCGGCCTATGCTCCTTCACGACGGGTAACAGGCGTAAGCAAGTAAGTAAGCAGGTACACTGCAGCTCAAATAATAATTTATCAAACAGCATGTTTAATAATGTTATATCTAGAGCTTATATTCTTGATATACTGCTTATAACTTAAACACTTGAACCGAGAAGACAGAAGACTAGTGAAGGGAATGTTATTCCAAACAGTGTTAAATTATGGTACAAGACTGTCACGTATATATAGTTTTTAGTAAAAACGGAATCATCATTATAGCTATCCAATCTGCACACAGGGGGTTATTGGCATTGTCCGATCGGGAAACTACACGTGTAGATTCTAGAATATTCTTCCAAAAGATGATTAGACTGCTCTTTCTGAGTTTCTTAGGGCTTCATCGAGTTCACTCCTGGACCGTCCTCACAAATAACTCAACCAAAATTGCTCATATTTTTATGTTACCACCAACTGTGTTAATAAAAATACAAGTACCTGCCGAAGCAGCTATAATTGTCGAACACAAAAGAGGGTTTATCCTAAATTTCTTCTATTTGTTCCTGAAAGCCTTAAATTAAATTACTTTCAATATTGAAATCTCTGAATCACTCCAGGGTACAAGATATTAGGTCGATTGTTTGAAATCTTTCAAATGTAGCATTAAACACCGATGCTCCAGTCTTCCAAAATTTGTCATGGCTGTATTTATCAAGCGCCAAAAACCTGATCTGTGCGTTTAGACGTAAATAGTTATTTATCTTTCTACACCTTTGTAGCATTACTACTTTTTGTTAATTAACAGAATTCAGCCCAACTCTTTCTGTCAACTGATTGTCTTGTCTAACTTATTTTATTCTTAGCATTGGCATCTGTTTATTATGTCACCACTTATTTCTAACTTTATTGACTTTTATTATTATTATTACTATCAACATTTTAAAGTTTTCTTCCATGTGAAATATATTAGACAGATTTTATTTTGTTTAGCTTCGTAGATTTTCTAACATTCTCGATATACTATACTGACGAATGCTACGAACAGATTCCAGCTTTATATTAATAATTTTTAAATATAACAGGTTGCATGCAGCTGAAAAGAAACTAAACAAAATAAAGAGAATTCACGTTATACTACTTAAATCTTTGTTTTTATTAACTTTAAGATGATAAACGGAACAATACTTATGAGATATGCATCAGATCTTTAATTATTTTCTCATATATCAAAATCATTTTTATTTAATTATTTTGAAACTGCATCGTTACGGTTTCTATATATGTCAGTCTTCACGAGATTGATGTTGTTGAGAATACCTCAACAGTAGGGTATTTGTTTTATTGCTGTTCAATTATGATCCAAATCCTGCTGAGTACATGTTCCGTTTCAACTTCAGATGCTTCTCGTTAATGCACTTCAGTTAATACAAAGTATAGGTCGAAGGTTTATTGCAGAACATTTTTTTGACTAATAAAACTCAAATAAATATGTATACCATGATGTTAAACCGTTAAGCCTGGTGATCATGTTTTAATTTCCGATTGATTACTGATGATCTGACTGATTGACTTTTCGTTTGATGGTTGATAAATGAAGTTTATGTCAATGTGTATGTAGATTCCATATAAAACATAATTAACAGGCTTTTGAAAATTCAGCAGTAATAATAAAGTTTCTTCTTTCTAGAATTTGTACCCTTAATTGATTCTTTGCGCTGATTTGCTGAGAAAACATTATTTCATTTCACAGACACCCTGTATTCATGTATAAGTGAAGGATAGAGTACAATGAATCCTTGCAGTTGGTCCATTTCATTCAGTAAACACTATTTCGTTTCTAACTGTAAAATTATCAGTCGTCTGATGTACGCTAAATAAATATTAAATCAAATAAATCAAAATTCTAAATACTATCCATGTATATCAATCACTTTCATCAACTTGTTTAAGATCGCTTATATATTAAATGAGTGAGTTAAAAGAGTGGGTTGGAGAATGCTGGTCGGCGGCCTATGCTCCATTGGGAGTAACAGGGATAGGTGAGTAATATATTAAAAGAATAGACTCCCACGCGAACCGCTTTAACTCTTAGCTTAAAGCATTTAAATTGAGTCAACTGGGAACAGATTAATGATAATAAAAAAAGATATCAGTCAGCCAGTTATGAATTAAAGAAAATTGACAATCATGTAGTCAAAACTTCGGAAAGAGTTGAACGATGTAATAAAAAGGATGTAATATTACCAGAGCAGAGAAAGATTTATTACTGCTTCTTTTTGGATACATAGATGTGGTTTTAGGAGTATGATCAATATAGCTTCGGCACATATCAGAAGATTGAAGTTATATTGTATATGAAACATCTTGAAAGACTTCAGTGTATCCACTTGATGCTCTGTATCAAGGAAATGTTCGCACCAATCTTTAATTTTTTCTCCTTTAAGATAATAAAGGGAATTATTGTGGTGTATACTACTTATATCTGCCAACATAAGTAGTATGTAACACCACTCGAAAATTGAAAACCTAGCAGCAGAAGGTTGTAATAATCGAACGGAAGAGAAACAGAGAGTAATTGTTATGGCAGTGAAGAAACGATGAAGTATAAGACAATCTACGGGGATTTATGAATGAAAGTACTCTATGTGTTTGTCTTGAAATACATTTGGTTGTCTCAACCAGTGTGTCTTCTTTTGTTACATTGGTGTCGGCACCAACCACTAGGCGGAGAGAATGCAAATCTGCGGACGCCATCTTAGAGTCCAGAGAGGAGACACTAATTAGGGAGGTTCGGTACGAGAAGGTGAAGTCGATTGGAGTGTTCTGTCTGGGTCGGTGTTCACTGTTTCAGTTGCTGCCAATGGAGAATGGCAGTGAGGTGTGCAGCTGCTGAGCAGGTATCGAATGTAGATAGCTCATCAGATCTTTAGAGCAAAAAGGAATGATTCATCAAGCGAATATTTTAACTAATAAGGTATTGTTAGCATTAACACCTAGTTAAAGAAGATTATTAAAACCACTGGAATCTCAAAAAATAAAAGTTCCGTTTTTCAGTATGCTCATAAATACTCGTATTTATATACATACTACTAATATTCATTATAATCTATTCAACTTTATAAAGATGACATACTAATATAGTAAACATTTTTTTTGTATTGCCCAAAGAATGAATTAAAATAACAAATTAAAAGCAATAATTGTTTTATTTGACCCATAACTTTTTAGGATATTAAGAATAGAACTAACCTTTCTTATTGGAAAGAATTTATTGGTATTCAGCTCAAATTACTCAATTTATCTTTTCAATTATTGAAAACTGGTTATTTCTTTCATTTTTTTGTTGTTGTTGCTGTGGTTGTTGTAGATTTTCACACTTGTGATTTGAGAACTAAATTAAGGGTCAATTCATAAAATAAACTGATCGAGAAAATATTCATTAACATACAAAAAGTCATATGCATGAATTAGCATTTCTATTTGATAATGTGCAAATAAAGAAAATAATGAGTAAGATTAGAAATAAAATTTATGAATTTTGACAGAGTAAAATTAGTTTTTATTTTATTTTATTTTTTTTCTAGTCATTGAACTTGATTCAGATATCAAGATAGTTGATGGTAGTTGGCAAGAAAATTTTCGTGATTAAGGTTTCTTTTTCTAGTTATCATGCATCAACAAGTTGTATTTATTGTGTGGTGTGGGTACTTATATCCACATAAGTAGTATATAATAGTGATTAGGCATGAATTGTATTTCAGTAGATGGTCGATGAAGAAAGAACGGGAACGGAAAGCAATCGGTATGAAAATTCATGAACAATGAAATCTGAGACAAAGGATTGATGTTTGCAACAGAAACAGTCAAATTTTAGACGATGCATTGATATTCTACAAATGATGTATTTACTATATGGTTCGATTGTCCCCACTCGTGTTCTTGTTCACTACAGACATGCATCACTTAGCTTTAGAGACTGAGATATTGTATAGTTTACTGTCGACTATTTTTAACCACCTAACATCCCACCTTATAGTGCACCCAATATTGGGTCACTTAAATTATTGACCAAAATGCAATTTGATCAATGGAACTCCCTCAGTACTAAAGGACTACAGAAATATGACACTGGTCACTACCTAGTGAACATTTAATTGCAACTAACAGTATCGCTATAACTGTTTAACAATAATTGAAAGATCCTTGAAAAATTCAAGTCAAAGTTATATATCAATTAAGGTTCTTTGATTTGAATGTGAAAGTATAACCACTCATACAATCGACTAATTTATCTCTGAAGAACGTTTTACTAATGAAATGACTCATGAACTCTTAGTAAAGTTTTTTACACTGATAACTATCGAATGGTACTCGCTTGCATAAAACGCATTCATTGATGTTTATAAAGCAGTTTACCATAATGAAAGATCTCTGCCTGAATTTATCGATTTGTCTAATCTTTAGGAGTGCAGCAAATTTCCCATACCATATGCCTTCATTGAAAGTAGATCAAGATAAAAACCAGACATGCTAGACAAAAGCATCGGCAGTTGAGCAATGTGAAACAAAATTGTAAATCCACAAGAAATAAATGTGTTGATGTTTTCCTTTCCATAGTCATGATGGAAAGTATAAGTTCACTTTATTTTTACTACAGCCCATTATTACGAATGTCGAACCAAACAGAATATTTGAGTGATGATTATATTCGAACATATAACGCATTAAACAGAAAACACTATGATCTCACAATTTACATCATGAACAGGTCTCAGGAGTGAGCATTCACAAGCTCACTCAGGATTAAACTCTGGTCTGTCAATTCTTGTGAAGAGCAATTAACATCCAAACACTGAGACATTTTCCAATAGTGTACGTTTCTAACTTCAGTTAACTGGTAGTATTTTTTAATTATGTTACATTAGTGTATAACTGTTTTATAATTATCATAATTTAAATCCATTGGTCACGACTTCTCCAAAATTTTATTACTACTAAACACTTGATGTAAACAATAAAATCCAACAATCTCCATGAATCCTTCTCAGTATAATCTTTTTTCTAAATGCCACAAAATGTATATTAATAAAAATAAAAATTTCAAATGGAATGCATGATTTATTATTTAGACAATCATCCCGTATTCAAACATGCATATTAGAATAGCAGGAGACATTTTTCCAAAATAAACAATACAAATCATTCTAATCTCCTCAGTAACAACAAATATTAGCATTAAAAAGAAAGGTTAACTATTATACGAGCTATGGTCTATTAACTTGATGTTAGCTAATTCTTCTTCTACTGACTATCTGAACTAAATAAAGCTCAGCTATTTGTTTTATTTTTAAACATGAAGATAATATCAGAAAGGGGTTTTGTGGAGATTGTAGTAATTTCAATAGTTGAGATCATGAGTCAATTGAAGCTAGACGATAATGAAAAACGTGGAAGCACTGGACAGCCGAGTCTATTATGAAATATTAACTCACTAATGAAAATGATGGATGTGTCACTCACTGTCGTGAATTAGTTGAAATGAGACATTAACACCATTGGATGCTGGTCAGTTCAGTGGTCTAGAAGTTAAGCGCTCACGCGCAAGACCGATAAGTCCTGGGTTCGAATCCAATGAGACGAGGTGGTGGATGAGCACTGCTGAGAAGTCTCACAAGAGAACGAAACGGCCGTCTAGTTTTCTTAGGTTTTCCATGGTGATCTAGCTTCAATTGACTCATGATCTCAACTATTGAAACAAGATACTACTTTAAACTATACAATCAGTGAAAATCATTACTGAATTGTTTAAAATCTATTGTAATTTTAAATATATTTATGTACCAAATCAACATTTATGAATTTGTTCAAATAAGAAACAATAATGAATACTTAACGTTTACTACAGCAGTTTTGTAACAAAAAACATATGTCATTATTATTTTACTTCTATTCATTTCAATTCAATTAATCTATTCTTCTTTCTTTTCTTTTCTTTTTCATTTTTCTTTCTTTATTCAATTATGTATTGTCGTTTTTTTTTCCTTCTCATCATTTGTGTTGTCATACTGACCTAATTGTTGTTCAACTGAATTTCGTTTATTTATTTAATGTAACTTATGACTAGATTATTCTCCATATTTTTGTCTTCTTACTTCTTGTAAGTTTTCATTTGACCTGTTTGATTTACGCTTTATTACAATTGTGATTTATAGGATGAGTAGGTTTCCATGTGTAAATTGTTTTTTTTGTTGTTGTTTTTTTCTCTTAAAAAAAACTAATGTGTGTTGCCCTAATAGACTAAATTGAATAAACGTTTTCTTTATAATAATATTAATTATTATTGGTCTTCATTGTATAGATATGGTCTGCTCGAAAAATTCTGGAATAATTCAAAGCACAATTATAATTGAATTTCATTAAACTATTACTTGGCAACAATAAGAAATTAACATTTCAAAAAACAAAATAAAAATAAATAAATAAAACGGAATGTTTAATATGTTTGTTATAGTGAATCCTTTATCGCTTTTTTAATTAGTCAGTCAGTCAGTAACAACGTAGAACTTCGTACGTACGTACATCAGTTCGAGTTGCCATACCACATTAGTACAGAGATACAGTTGTCGATTCAAATTCCGTAGTGGCAGAGGTAGTAAGAGTATAAACAACAATCGGGAAGATTAGGGTTTGGAGGTGTTATTTAAAGAGTATAATCCAGTGAAATAAATTTGGGAAGAGAAAAAAGAGTCAAGGAGGAATCAGGAGATTAAAATTTGGGAAAACACAAAGAGTGTATGCACCTGCGCCATTGCAAACGATTTTGAGCCATGTCATTCAAAGTCTCTAACCATCGGTTGCTATCATCTCGCGGTCCCCAACCAGGTAGTCTACACCTACCGACATGACTCAGACCACTTGTCAATGACTTCATGGACTTGTGCCATGTTTTGGTCTGGTCGTCCCTAGCTTTCTTCCAACCTACTCCTATACCACTGAACATCGCACGTCGCCTTTTTAATTAAGTTGTTCATTAAAAATAATAAAAAAAGAAAAAGGAAACAAAATACGAAACCAAGAGGGAAAGATATGCATTCAAGGTCATTTGTATAAAACATCATTTATGGAAATTCTAATTATATATTACTGGTAAAATGATTTGACTTTTAAAATACAATCGGTTGTTTTGTGGTGTGTTCTACTTAAATCGACATAACTAGTATATGATGTTAGTCAGGAACAGAACGTCTGGCAGCAGAGAGACAAGAGGATCGAACATTAAAGAATGGGACATAGAATGTAATTTGTATGAAAATGCAAGGACAATGAAGTTTGAGTCATTTGAAGACAACTGATAGACATTTTGCGAATTAAGCATTTACTATATGATTCTCAGATTTTATCGAGATATTCTGTAATTCTGTGCAATGTACCCACTGGTGTTCTGTTTACTACAATTTGATTATGATTTACTTTTTTTTCTTTCCTATGTCTAACAGATCATTATAAGAAACTGTTTATCTATAGACTATGTTACGTAATTCACTGTCATCTTTTTCATATTTCGCTAATCATTCATGTACACTGTTTTCTATGCTGAAGTAAATTCAAAATGAATATATATGATGACTACTGAAAAGAAGTTTTGAACCTATGTTTTATACTAGTCGATAGTTATTACGATGATGTATCTGTAACATAAAGAGACTATTTTCCACAGAATTAGCAGCTATATCATATATATATATATATATATACACATAATAATCTAGATAAGCGTACAAACCTTGTTCAAGAGGGCTAGGACACACTGCAACACAATTACAGCAAGAAAAAATGATGAAAAATACTTGAAAACCATCCTTTAAAAGAACGGCTACCCAATCAGCTTCATCAAAAAATACCAGCCGCGCGCATTATCAGAATCAAAGTCAAGCACAGAAATCAACAAAAGGATTACCCTACCATACATAAAAGACATATCAGAAACGACAACAAAACTGCTGAAAAACTTCGGAATGGGTGTTGCTCACAAACTATCAATATCCCTACAATCAATCCTATGCAAACCAAAGGATGGAATGAAAAAAGAAGACAAACTAAACATCATCTAGAAAATAAATTGTGTGAACTGCGAAAAACATTACATTGAACAAAGTGGACGCCCTCTTCATCTTTGCCCTCATGAAGATCAATTAGCAGTCAAATACCATGACATGTCCTCACTTATATCATTGCATATGGACAACTGAGGACACATATTTGACTAGAAAAATGTGGAAATCTTGGATAGACAAAATTCCAAAAACACCAAAGAATTTTTAGAAGCTTGGCACTCACGTCAATCAGCAATAAACAAGCACATTGAAACCGATCCAACAATCAGGAAAATTATGCACAAATATAGGAACCAAAATCAAACCAATGGGAGATACAATCAAAACAATGATAGGTTTAAGGTCAACAAGAACCAATCAACATCGAGGTGTACAGGACAAGCTGTGAACCACATGTGGAGCAATTCGAACACATCACTTCTACCAGAAGCTTATGCTGATGATGTGATTCAGAAGAACGATGAAAGCTCCATAACTAAACCATCCATCTCCAAGAACGAAACTCTATCAAAATCATCCACCTGAGCTAAAAATCTTCTCCACCATCTCAAGATAAACTGATCGTATTTGAATTATGGTAATACATTTAGTATGAAAGTGTATAAGCCATATACTTATTTAGTATTTGATACTAATACGTTTTCAAAATATAATCCATCTAATTCATTCTTCGATTGCAACAATCTCATAGTTTTAAAATTTGTTATTACGGAGATAATAAGTTTCGAATGATTTATTTACGAGTTAAAATTACATTACCATACATAAATACTCTTTGTTTATGAGTTTTGTTTAAGTGTTTACATGATAAACAGATTGAATTATTAATATTCTATGTTGATTAAACTGATTTAATGCTTGAATACGTTTATACTATTGAGTATATAGAATTATTTCGAGTTAATGGTTGTAAAGTTATATATACACCATTTTGTAAAACGAAAAAGGTATATTGATAATAAATAGAATTCAGCGAAGAGAATTTTCCTTTCAATGGAATCATTTACTTAAGCTATACATTTGTATTTTTAGTTGTATGATAAATATGTAGTAAACGAGAACACAAGTGGAAATAATCGTATGTAACTGAACATAAAATTATAGAATCTCTTAGTAAAATATGATAACTATACAGTAAATACTTCATTTGCGAGATTCCCATCAACTGTCTCAAACTTTATTGTTCCTTCGTTTTCACACCAATCTCTCTCAGTGTTCTCGTTCTCTTTTCTTCAATATTCTTAATCTTCTGCCTCCTTGCATTACACTTTCAATCGATGATAAATACTACTTATATCTGTCAACATCACAATATATGTCTATAGAATAATAGAAAAGATTGAATCCTAAAATGATCCGAGACTTTAAATATCAAGTGAGGTTAGGTAATAATCAAGGGGTAAGTGAAGAATAGAAGGATGAAAATAATTTACGTATCAGAATCATGAAAGATAATTGTCCGCTTGACAGATATGAAGAAAAATCAAAAACATAAGAGTGATGATAATAAAAACTTGTTTAAGGGCAATAATAACTGATTACGGTTTAAAATTACAAAGCACTAGTTTAAAAAAAACCAAGACCGAAACATACTACAAACGGGGAATGAGCGCCAAAGAAGGTTGAGAGGTTGGGCGTATCGTTTTTGTACGCAGAGTCCGGGTTTGCATTGGTGGATTATCAATAGCTCAGAAGGGCATGAATGATTGCTATTCTCAGCGTCTGAATTCATAAATGTAAATGGGATGTAAATGTAAGACATGTGCGTCTGGTGAGAATATAATTTGTGGATGACCTTTGAGCGACGCTAAAATGACCTTGAGGATGTTTACCTACTTACTAGAGTTAAATGAAGATTATAAACTTGTGTAAAGAATAGAGATTATGATTTACAGTTGATGAATAAGGTTAGAAATTAGATTGAAGGTTTTCATCACCAACTGATATCAGCTAAAATGCCAAAACTATATTAAGCCAAATGGATGAAGGAATCTCGCGTCAAAATGTAAGACCTATTATCATAAACCTAATTGGTTCGTCTATAAAGTAAAATCTCGCCGCACCTCTTTCAAAAATATTCCAGTATATGAATTTAGGATTGTTTGTATGATAAAATTAAACTGTTATTGTTGAACTTTCATCTTCTGTTATCTAATAATTTCTCTAATTATTAATTTCTTAGTTTCAATTGATGCATGAATATTTTAGAGATAAATCTAGATTCTGATTGAGATCATGAATCGATCGATTTCAGACTATTATTGAAAACCTGGAAGCACTGTACGGCAGTCTCCTTCTAGTATGGGACTCCTCAGTGATGCACGTCCATGATCTCGCACTCGGAATCCGGACCCGAAACCTTTGGTCTCGCTCGTGAATGTCGAACTTCAATCAATTCACGCCTGTTCTTCAGTGCTTCTAAGTTTTTAATGGTGGTCTAACATTGATCGATTCAACCAAAATTCAACAATCTCCACAACCCTATACTGATAAATCGAAATCCATGTAATATAATTGTAAACGATAATTTTTCTTTTACATTTAAATCATTCAATTGCATTGATAGTTGTTGAATGTGATGAGAATTTATTGAGAAGAATATTCTTCTTATAGTCTATGTACATTTCTTTAAAATAAGCCATCTTTCTTTTAATTAATTTGTATTGTAATAACAAATAATTTTGGTAAGTCTATTAATTCAGGTGACTTGCATAGATGTTATGTTATTCTTCTAAATTCCTCAACAGTATAGATAACCGCCTGCCTGAGGAACAAAAATATGAAAGGAAATATCTTTGAAAAAGCCTGGACCAAATTGCCAGGCGAAACATTAGATTTACTTCAAGTTCTTTCGCTGAGATTTCACAAATACATTGTCCCTATTTAATGTCTCACATCAACTCGGCGCCCAAATACTATGAAGCTATTCGATCAAAAGCGTGAAAGTTTGATGAAAAGTTTCAAATTTTTCGGTAAAATCTTGCGACTGAGTTTTAAAAATGCAGAATTCATCAATGACGTTAAATGATTTATATCAGAAAGGGTTTTTGTGGATATAATATTAATTTTAATAGTTGAAATCATAAGTCAAATGAAGCTAGACCACTATGGAAAACCTCGAAGCAATGAACAGCCGCTTCACCTCATTGTGGAACTCCTCAACAGTGTTCAACCACAACCCCGCCTCGCGAGATTAGAACCTAGGACCTATTGGTGTCGCAAGCGATTGCTTAACCTCTAGACCACTAAGTTGGCTGGCATCCAACGTTTTTTTTACATTATTTATTGCATTAAATGAAGTAGGAAAGGTGAATCATTGAACTTTGATTAAATCATATAAGTGTGATATATTGATTTTGATTTGATATTTAGTAGTGAATGTTTACTGTTGATGAATTCAAACCATAAATCAAATATAAAGCACTTATGTCATGAATATGAAATTATTTATAACTTAATAGATCATGAATATTTCACAGTTAAATGTGTAACAGAAGACAATAAACTAAGCAGATAAAGATGTTTCATACACTATACAAATTGTTATTAATAGTTGCTATGGTTTGAATAGACATAAGATCATATTTATTTTAGTACACAGAATTTAAACTGATACCAAAGAATTGTTAAAGGCTTTTGTTGTTTAGACGCTTTGACTTTGTACTCTCTTTGAATTAATTCTTTTGAATTTCTTGGTACTTTGAAAACAAATAATTCAGGTAGAGTAATAGATTCTGAATTGATGAGATATTATTTCATCTAGCAACTATCTTTACCCTACATCCATTTTTTTTTTAGATTTATTACGTAATGTCTTTTTCAATACGCAATATTTAGAAAGTGTTTATCATCCAATTTGTTTTATTTTAAAGGAGACTACCAAGTAGTGATTTTGTCGGTTTGTGTGCCACACCTATCCCGAAGGTTTTTAGAAGTTTTTATACGATTGCATAAAATCAGTCAGTGTTGTCCTTGAAACAAAAATGATTGTTTCGCCTAATTATCATTGTTCTATCACATATTGAAGATACTAAATAATATATCATGAATAAATTTCCTCTGGGTATCGACTCTCATGAGAATTATTGATATTTGCAACTGTTCACTTCTTTAAATCAATCGTATTGGACATGTGTTCAAAGACAAGATCACTTCATTTAAGTTCATAGTATTTTCTTTATTACAGAATTTATTTTAAGATATACATGATTGACTATAGATTGACCACTTCGTAGTGATCAATGATATATATTTTAAGTCATTCTTGGTGCTGATTGAATTTTATAGATCAATTTACAATATAACCTTTAGTCTGAGTAACTGTGCGCACTAAATGTTGAAATGTTGTCACCTGGTTCGATTTAGTCGACAGTGATAAGGTTTTTGACTGTGAATCCGTATGAGACGGGATTAAATCCATCAGAGACTTCAATTCTATATAGCACAAAACTCAGGTCCAGCATTTCCTATAAACTACTTCCAAACACCATCTTAAGAATATACATGGATATAAAAACTAAAAAGTGCAATAAACTACCATATACATCTATTTGAATGTATATAGTGCTTTTGGTTAAGCGCTCGCGCGCAAAACCGTTAGGTCCCGGGTTCGAATCTCAGGAGGCGGGATCGTGGATGCGCACTGCTGAGGAGTCCCATAATAGGGTGAAGCGGCCGTCCATTGCTTCGAGATTTTCTATAGTGGTCTAGCTTCAATTGATGCATGGTCCCAAGTATTGAAATATAAATTTGTTTTAGGGAATAAAACCAAGGCAAATCAAGTAAATATTTTAAAAAATCAAAGAAAAAACTAGTTAATTCTAAACTGTCTCAATAATTTTTTATTGTTTATTCATTATAATACCAATGATAATAATTTCTATATACCTTGAAATACTCAAATATAACTAGTCGACTGAAAATCATACTTGTCATTTATCATTTCCTGTATAAATATATATTTTATGATTTATGGATCTAACTTATTTTAAACTAAAGAAAATCCCTTAGCTCCTTTTAACACAATAACTCTTTTGTTTGACAGAAATATCTGCCATTTATATTTCAGTGTGTTTAGTAGCTCATTTACCTGTGCTATTGTAACTCCACCAAGAAGCTTGTTCGATTCTTTATCGTTGTGGACAATTAAGTGTAAATGTTCTGGAATGATGTAAGTCCTCTTATTATCACGAATGGCATTACCAGTTAATTCCAATAATTCTGAAGTCAAATATTTGAGAACTGCAGCTAGATAGACTGGAACACCTGCACCAACTCTCTTAGCCTAATTGTCCTTATATTGAATACAATGTACATGACCATTTATTGAACAAATATTGAAAAAAAAACAGTAAATTAACTTCTTAAAGAATGATAAGTTTAAAATTAATCCCATTAAGATTTGATTTATTTTACTAATTATCGTATTTGGATTCAATCAATAAACATAGTGTGAAGCATTGTAATTTACTTCTTGGTTTGATGCGAGGTGTTGGACAACTGTCCCATCATAGTGTGAGACTACTAGTCATAGACTTACTATAACTTGGTACCCAGACAAAGAAGATTACTACCATTATCCACCAGTGTAACCGGAACACTCGTAGGGTTATATATATTAACTAGTAGGTAACAAAATACCACTAATCGGCAATCGTAGTTATACATAATAAGGTCACAAGTGTTAGAGAAAATAACAACAGGTGAACAACTAATCTTTGAAGATTTCGACATAATTACTCACCGGTCCTTACGGACAAATCCTTATTTTATGAAATCAGAAACTCCATGATTACGTGGTTAATTCTGTCCCCGTTAACAGAAACTTACTTACTTACTTAGTCCTGTTACTCCTCGTGAAGGAGAATAGGACACCCATCAGCATTCTCCATCCAATCCTCTCCTAAGCAATCCTTTCCAGTTCTTTCCGCTTGTTATTCATCCTTTTCATATCTGATTCTATTTCCCGACAAAACGTGTTGTTTAACATTCCTCTTTTCCGCTTCCCTTCACCATTCCATAATTTATATTCTGAAAATAATAATTACAGAATTCACGCCAGTTTACAGGCATGATCAATTTGATATAAATAATAACATTAGACGTGCAGAACAAACATGTGATAAAAGAAAGTTTTAAGTATACTAGTTCAGTAGTTGTTTAAGTAGTACGTATATTACAGCGATCCAATGCATCAGCCGGGAGTTTTTAATATTTCTTAAATGGACAGCCTGTTGATTTATGAACGGTGTAATTAAGGTCATTTCCTGTGCCAGATCGAATTGATGATAATTATCCACAACTAGAGAAAGTAAAACAAAAATAGAGAGCACAGAACAACAAAGCAATAATTACCAAAATACATGAATCAGGTCTATTATAACACGCGTATCATGTGACACGGTGATATACTGTTGATGTTAGATATTATTCAAATTAGTTAAGGTTGCTAGGGACAGTGTTAACGTAAAGTGACAACAGGCAGGTGGTTTTACTTAGGGGATTCACTAATAAAGATGGCTAAACATTTAAGGTTCCTAAAATATAACTTGTGGAATGAGATACACTTCCAGGTGCTAGAACATTCAATGCATTTTCGGAGGAGCAGTATGCATCGATGCAGCGAACAAATAATGGGAGTGATTTTATCGGGCAGATAGATTGTGGTAAGTTATTCCAGAGTCTAGAAAATTTACAGTAGAACTGACTACCTTGACGTTCGTATTGAAGATTGTGACATTGATATTGGTTGAAAGTTGTTTTGAGTTGCATATATTCGTCAAATGTAGGAATGCGGCCGTCACTTTGCCAATCCTCTCATTCACATCTTCTGCATCCGATCCTTCTTGTTCATCGATGATGCTTCCCAGGTATGTGAAGTATTCCACATCTTCCAGAGTTTCTCCATCAAATGTGATTGAGATAGTTGGTGTTTTCTGTGTTGTATTTGAGGATCTTGCTTCTTCGTTTGTGTATACTGAGGCCTGCTGATTAAGATTTTGTTGCTGCTACACTGGCTATCGTTCTCTGCATTTTTTCATATGTATACGATAGGTAGGCTAGGTCATCTGCGACGTCCAAATCGTCTAATTGGTTTTGACCTGTCCATTGTATATCTTTTTTTCACTCAGATGTCGAGGTCTTCATGATTCAATCAACCACCAGAACGTTAACAGATATCAAGTAATGAAAAGAAACAACCCTCATCATTGTAATCTCATCCGGTCACAAATTGTATAGTACAATATAGTTTCTCATGACCTGTGAACTTCATAGTCTATATAAATTATAACTGCAATTGATTCAGCATGTGTGAGTCTTTTCCATATAATTATGAGATTCAGGTAGATTATTCACCTTCTCCCAAAGAGATTTCCTGCAGGAAAAATCACATCACTACAGAGCTTAGAGAGCTTATTTTATAGTGCTCTCGATGAAGCTTGAAAGGAGAGAGTGACAAATGTTTGTGGGTTTGCTTTCATGATACGCATCTCAATTTGAACTCCACTGCAGATGGTAAGAAGCAACCAACAGTTCCTTCACAGTAAATCAAAGACGAAGATGGTTAAGCGAAATGTACTTCGCAGAGCGGCTATCAATTTATGCATTTAGGTTAAATCAGCAATACTTTGTATATTACTTAACCTCAACAACAAAACACAAGTATTCTTTTGTACATAGAATTTCGGACAAATTCTAAAATACTATACTCATATTCTCAGCAGTGTTCGCATGAAACACGAACGTATAATACAATCTAACAATTGTTGAATTTCACTTCGTATGCTCTACAGTAATTGCAATTTAGACTCAAAATTCAGGCGTATTAGTCTAGTAATTGATTATTTATGGGAGCAGTGACATATACTAAATATAATATTTCCTTCAAGAAACAGACAACTCATTTTTGATACTCAATATTGCAACCGAGTGTGACAGATCACAAAGAAGTGTACTCAACACAATATGGAAAATGAACATATTTCATTCTAATTCCACTCTTAATTCCAATTATCGACAAAACATATTTTCGAATAGTTATTCCGAAACAGTCTCCCACAATGAATCTGTGAAACGTGGTCATTATGACTGCTTGTGTGATACGCCGATTACCTATTCTCTTCTAATACTGCTGCGAAAATGTCAACACCAACGGTACCATATCGATCCACTAATGAAGTGATAGAGATTTGGAATGTGGGAATATTATCGCTGAGAGTGCTTATCCAACTTGTCTTCATGTTGACACTGTATGTGTTTATTTGTTCACAAACAGACATTATGATTTCATGACACTATACAGGATTAAATCCAGAACACATTGTAATTCATTATTTGTAGATTCCATGAAACAGTTGATCAGTTTGTATAGAATTGTTTTTAGTCATGTCAGTGCATGAGGAGTGTGTGAAGCAGAAGTGAGATGGGAGATTTGCCACATTATGTTGTCGTTGTTGTTCCTCTATGTGTTTGTTTTTCCCTTCTCGTTGCAGATGATTTGAAGGGTCGACTATGTGGAATAGATTTGACCATCAATAAATCATTTATTCTTAATGATAACATCTGAATTCATTTTAGTGGAAATATATTGGTTCGTTACTGGTGCATTTTTGTTGACATCTGATATTCTATAAAGTTAATGATGTGATATTTGTCAATCTATTAGTGTAGGTAAGCCTCTTTCCACATTACTTACTAATTATAACTCCATACGTATATGAGTATTGACTGTTACGTTGTGTACGTCGACGTCGATGCTGTACATCATAATTTTCTAACTTAATTCTTTACATTTAACTTGTATCAGAAAGCTGAAACCAAATAATCTTAGGCAAACTAAAAAAATAGAATTTGAGAAAATAATTGCCAAACATCATCTGCCCCAACCGCACGAAACATTTGAATAGAAAATGTTGGTGACATTTATATCTTCTTCTGTTTGAACATGAACTAGCTGTCGAGCTCCATGATGTAGCTTCACTTACATCAATCCACGTGGACTATTGTGAGCACATGTATAACAGGGAAAACGTCTAAATCCTTGATAGATGTAATACTACGAACAGCAGATTATTCACAAAAGCTTATCACTTAAATCAATCAGCAATCAACAAAGACATATTGAAATCTATCCAATTTATAAACTGAAAAACGATACCTCAACCATAAACGGGATCAAGAACCAAGTCATTACTGTGTTCTGAAATCATATGACCCTCCATTATCCATAAAAATTGAGTCATATACTTCATATTACTGTGATCTATGTGACTATGGTTTTTCTTAAAGAAAAAAACAACTTGACAATTACTCCTTTCAAATAATGTATCTTTATATTCTTTTTCTAGTATTGACTCCAACCTTTATCAAACCAATCATGACGATACATCAGCGTACATTCTATAATTATCTTCATAACAATTATGTAATACAACTCTATATTGAAATGCATCATTGTCACTCAATATGCAAATGATCATATGACTTTTGAAAGAAGAAAAGAAGGTAACGTTTAAAATAGTAGGAATGAAAACATAAAAGAGAAAGTCATTTATCTTTCTTCCGACTATCAGATCCAAGTTCTTTCAATAAGTCGAATGCTTTATCTACAATAACTTCCATGCATTATGACGTGTATAATTGACGTATCATTTCAATAAAATGAGTAGCCATTAAATTGTAAGAGTAATAGATACAATGGTATATTATAAGTTATAAAACTATGTAGTTTTTATGAATTAAAGTATTACAAAATATTGAAGAAGAAGAAGAAGAATAGAAAGAAGGAGAATCTAATTTATCATTATACATTTATGTTGATAATTTTGATCAAATGTACAAATAATATAAGTGTTCAATAAGAAAATGAATTTAATGTGAGGTTTTTGTGAATATTATGGTTGGATTTATAAGTCATTTGAAGCAAGATCCCTATAGAAAACCTGAATGTACAGAGATAGCAGTTTAGTCCTAGGAAACACCAATGATCCTATTCCATACACATGAACAAATGCAGATAAAGATAGCCAATGTATCACCAACAACCTCTGCATCAGTAGGCCTCAATATACACAAACGAAAAAGCAAGATTATCAGATACAACACGGAGAACACCAACTATCTCAATCACATTTGATGGAGAAACTCTGGAAGATGTGGAATACTTCACATACCTGGGAAGCATCATCGATGAACAAGAAGGATCGGATGCAGAAGATGTGAATGAGAGGATTGGCAAAGTGACGGCCGCATTCCTACATTTGACGAATATATGCAACTCAAAACAACTTTCAACCAATATCAATGTCACAATCTTCAATACGAACGTCAAGGTAGTCAGTTCTACAGGATGGAGCTGAAACTTGGAGAACTACTACAATTACCATCGAGTATTTATAAATGGTTGTTTACGCAACATACTCAACATGCATTGACCGGACACAATCATTAACAGCTTTCTGTGGTGGAGAACAAATCGGCTTCGAGATGAAATTAGTAAAAGACGATGGCAATTGACAGCACATACATTGCACAAATCATCAAACTGCATCACGAGGCAGGTACTAACTTGGAATCGTGAAAGGAAGCGGAAACGTGGAATGCCAAACCATAGATAGATAGATAGATAGATAGATAGATAGATAGATAGATAGATAGATAGATAGATAGATAGATAGATAGATAGATAGATAGATAGATAGATAGATAGATAGATAGATAGATAGATAGATAGATAGATAGATAGATAGATAGATAGATAGATAGATAGATAGATAGATAGATAGATAGATAGATAGATAGATAGATAGATAGATAGATAGATAGATAGATAGATAGATAGATAGATAGATAGATAGATAGATAGATAGATAGATAGATAGATAGATAGATAGATAGATAGATAGATAGATAGATAGATAGATAGATAGATAGATAGATAGATAGATAGATAGATAGATAGATAGATAGATAGATAGATAGATAGATAGATAGATAGATAGATAGATAGATAGATAGATAGATAGATAGATAGATAGATAGATAGATAGATAGATAGATAGATAGATAGATAGATAGATAGATAGATAGATAGATAGATAGATAGATAGATAGATAGATAGATAGATAGATAGATAGATAGATAGATAGATAGATAGATAGATAGATAGATAGATAGATAGATAGATAGATAGATAGATAGATAGATAGATAGATAGATAGATAGATAGATAGATAGATAGATAGATAGATAGATAGATAGATAGATAGATAGATAGATAGATAGATAGATAGATAGATAGATAGATAGATAGATAGATAGATAGATAGATAGATAGATAGATAGATAGATAGATAGATAGATAGATAGATAGATAGATTTGACAGTTAATTACATATATAGTAATATTCTTTCAGAATATTTTGAAAATAAATAAATAAACAACAACAGTAAAACAGAAGTCAAACTATTTGAATTTTCATCCACATAGTTCCGTTTATCATTTTGAAAAGAGCAAGAACAAAGGTTCTAGCAGAATAGCATGAATTCATTTTTATTTGGTTGGTTCTCGTCAGCTGCTTACATAATTACATAATGGGTTTTAATTGCTTACATGAAAGAGTTTGATTGCAAGTTATATTGAAGACATATTCGTATAGTATAGCAAGGGTGCAAATAAAGGTAATAGACTGAATATTGTAAATATATACCTTATGTGATGAAAGACCATTGTGACAACAGTTCAAACGGCTAGAAACAAGTAGACATTGATAAGAATAAAGTGAGTAGAGTTCAGTTGATAGAATAAGCTTATTAATTTGGAAGATAGTTGGAATACAACTCAATAATGTGATAAGTGCAAGAAAGAGTTTATAGAAAAAGAAAAAAACATATTAAGATACAGTGAAGGAATATTAGTTACCAAGGTAAGGAAAGATTAATAACCATTTCCTTTTGAACACATAAATTAGGTTTTTGGGGTTGACATTAAGTAACCGGCCAATATGACTCCCTACTGCCCATTTTAAAAAAATTGTGGGGTGTGAATGAAAAATTTAGGTATCGTTGATTGGTGGACTTGTTTTGCAAGTGTGTGCTCAAGTGATAATGAACAAACATTTTGTCACCTTTAATCATTTTGTAATTGGTCGTAAACTGTTCATCTTTGTGATCTGATTAGCTGAAATTGAAATCATATCTGGAGCTGTGATTGGATGTCCGGATTTTCATTTTTTACATTTGAAATTTAATGATAATGAATAAATCTTTTTGTGTAATCTTAGTCTTAAAAAAACTTAGACTTTTGAAGAAAAAGACACCAACTGAATTGCATTACCGTGCAATTCTACTGTTAGTGAATGTGTATTGGGATAAATTTTTGCTTTTCGATCAAGTATACCTTGAATTGAAGTCGTTAGTTATCTTAACACAAATAATTATATGTATCTCAGTAAAAGAAAGTTTTTGGGAATTAGGTCGGTAGTCTAATGTTGAATACCCAATTAATAAACAAACTATCACGAAAGTGTGTGCATAGGTTTTTTTATAGCACATGGTCTGTTATTCGGAGAAATAAATCAACATATCAATAAATAATCATGATAAATTACTGGTTGCAATATGTATAATTCAGGTTAAGCAACCGAAGACCATAATTTAATGAACTGACTTTGACAGTACATGAAAGTAGTAATAAATTTTCCGAAATAGGCACTTAATATTGAGTGAACGTGTATTTTGTAAATGTTCATTCTTAATGAGAATTAGCAAACGTTAGATTTCAATGCGGTTAATTTTAAAAGTCCATTGAAACGGTTCATTATTTTCACTTGTAAATTATTTGCAGTTCTGTATTTTAAAATTAATTTTTTGGTCGTAATAAAAACTAGTGTGTGTTTAATCAGTCAAGTGTGAATATTGTTCACCGCCGTAATATGAAACCTGAATTATCTAGACATAACGAATGTAACCATTTTTGACAAGCATTTGAAATATCAGTTTCATGAAGTGTAAATGAACAAGCCTACGTCGTCTGACTGACTCAACAAATATCTATCGACTTTAAACGTATAAATATGAATAAGGTCAACTGTATCAATGAACATTTAAAATATTATTATTTATTGTGCTTATGATCATTATTATTATTATTATTATTATTATTATTATTATTATTATTATTATTATTATTATTATTATTATTATTATTATTATGTCAATTGACAAGATTCAATTCTCTTATTATGTATTTCATTGACACAAAATTTTTTGTATTTTCAATTTTCCTATAATGCTCTTCCACTTATTGTGACTGAACACTTTACTGCAAATAATCCCGACCTTTATTGAATGACCTTTCTAATTTGCAAATATTACAATTTGTAAGTATAAATATAAATATATATATCGTAACAGATGTAAACGTTCACCATTGTTGACACATTACATTGTCTAATTCATTAATGTCATGCCTTATTTTTGGACTTTATAAAATATAAAAATTATGGGCTTATAACTGTATAGTGTGATGATAAAGTTAATGAAAACGATTGTTCGCTACATTATTTTTTATTTTTGAATATTCCATAAGAATAGTTATATAGCTGTGCAAATGAATACGTTGATATAATCGGTAGTTATGAATAACAATGAAGGCGCAGTTGACGATCAGACGTACTTCTTACGTACGCATAGTTCTGGTTTCAGGAACTTTTAATATAAAACAAGAATATGAAATTCTTGTTTTTTGTATTCATGAAACAGCTAATATTCTTATTTCTTTTTACACTTACTATATGACCTTTAATCACATGAATCATTTCAACGATGATGGTTTCAGCTTAATTTATGTCATTATTTTATTCATAAATAAGTTAATTTTCTTCATTGTGTTTACTTCTCTATGAGCTTGAATCACATTCATCTTCGTAATGATAATCACTAATAAATGTTCTCATAAACTTATTGACCTAACGAGCAAATTATAGTTTTCACTATATTGCAATAATTATATTAAAATGTACTAGAATGTACTATTATTAGATAGTTTACAAAAGTGTTACTAAAACATGAACAGTATTCACAATATTTTAAATATAAAATTACTAGATTAGTCTTCATTAGATGACAAAATCTTGTTTAAGTTTTCTTAACCTTTATATCTAATATACATTAGAAACAAGTTTACGAATAGACGAGCGATAATCGCTTTTCGATTATTAATCTCTAAGGGATATCTAAATTCATGAGACATTAATAAGTGCTTAATCACTTGACCTTTGCCGCGGAAAAGTAGTAGATAAAAAATAATGGAAATCAAATTGTGGGTGGCCCTGAAAAGGGCCTTTACTCGTTCTCGCTGTCGGACGTCGTCACTATTAGTTTGTAATGGCGCCGCAGATAGGACAGTGCACTGCTCGTACACTCGGCGATGGGTCGTAGGCACAGAAGGTATGAAACATTGCTTCACATCTACAGAAAACCCAAGCAACCGCATCACCGGTTTCACACGGAGGCTGCGCAAGATTACAGATGTCGCAGAGTCGATTCTCGTCATCCTCTTCTTCATTTTCGATGTCCCGTTCAGTTAACTCTTCGGAGTTAAAACGCAGGAAGGCAGAAATAAATGTTGACGTTTCGCGACATAGACAGTTCTCATCGTCCAATTCGTATTCGCAAAGCCCACCCAAGGATGTTATGTGAGCTTTCAATTTCCCGTAATCACCTATAGTGTACATTATAAATTGGCAAATTCCGTACCAGGAAGGTTCGCGTGTGAGAACACTTTGTACCGCATATTGCAGACATCTTGAGCGGTCAGACATTTCCCATAGGATTGGTAAGCAAAATTCTTTATGTGGAATGCAGCGGTACCGGAAATCAGCAGCGGTCTCACAGTTTCAAACTCCCCATCCGTTAACCTGCGCACCCATGAATTACCCTGGTACCTCAGGGAATTGCACTCGTGATTGTGATGTACATTCCCACGTACAACAGTCCAATAGCCGTCTATAATCTTACAAAACATAAATGCTGGACATTGGGTGTTCATAGAAGCCCTTCGTTAAAAAAATTATAAAACAATTTACCAAATTACCTCCTCCGTCTAATACGTTGTGACGAACCGCTAGATCTTATACGCCCATTTCGCCAACATACAAATTTAATGTAGGATTTTTGATCTCTGCCAATATGCGAATCTCTCACTACATAATGACTGTAAGTCGATCTTTCAAAATTCGTGATAGTGGTCTTTAACGCCTCAACCGATGGAAACGCAACCAGAAACAAGGTAGTCAAAAAGACTTCCTCCATTTCCGTGACGTGAGAAACACCAGCGCTTGTACTAGGCACATCACTCTGCTCCATAATGACGATTGAAATTGTGCTTCGTCGACAAGTACGGATAATTTATAACAATTTTCAAGACATAACTAACCAATGAAATCTAATTTTTGAAACTAGCCATTTCATTGGACGAAACACGGGATGAAAAATATTGTAATTTGGGGATGGAAAATTTTTTTTTTAAAAAAAATGGCCGGTCGGACAATATTATTCGGTTTTTGGCGTCTGATAGCAACTGCTTCAGCAAACGTCAGATGACGGGAGTTCGGCTGCTTACTAAACACTCTGAATGATTGTAAGGTATCGACGTGATGTCCTGTATCAAGGAGATGTTTGGTGATTGTACTATTTAGATTCTTTCTTTCTCTTGTTCTGAGGCTTTTTGGAACATGTTCAAAAAATCTGAAATATGCCCTCATTTCTGTTCGGCCAATGTAACAGGCACACGTAAATTTATAAATACAATTGGCGGTAACATGAAAATGATGCTTATGAACCTTTGATTGAGTTACTGAACATGTTATTTTATACAGAATTAGAAGTTTGGTCACTGGATAAGTTCTGGTTAGCACAGTATTCAGAATTTCAAATATTATGTTATAATATCAGTTGGATTATTTTCTGAAATAGGAATCTAATTGATTTTTATTTTATTCTAGATTTAAAATGTTTTATGATTTAATTTGTAATCAACATTTATTCAACTTTTACCAGTAACGTCCCCCACGCAGTAGGTTTTCCTAATTTGTTTACTTTGAATAATTATATGTTTCAAATACTAAGAGTACCTTTACGGTTACCAGGACAAGTGAATGTGTTACATGTTTCATTAGACTTGAGTAATTTAAGTTCGAGGTAATACAGATTAAAATTATGGTACGGAATCTCTTATTTCAGCACATTTCAACATCATCTTATCCTTAAAGAGAATAAGAACGATTTTGATGAAGTTTTGTTCTCTGAGCTTGACAATTATGGACACTTATTTGACTGGAAAAATGTGGAAATCTTGGATAGAGGGATTTCCAAAAACATCAGAGAATTTTTAAAAGCTTGGCACACACGTCAATCAGCAATAAACAAGCACATTGAAATCGATCCAATTTACCAACCTAACATAGGAACAAAAATCAAACCAGTGGGAGATACAACGAAAACAAAGAAGTTAACAATGATAGGTTTAAGATCAACAAGAACCAATCAACTTCGGGGCGTACAGGACAAGCTGTGAACCACATGTGGGGCAATTCGAACACTTCAATTCTACCAGAAGTTTGTGCTGATGATGTGATTCAGAAGAACGATGAAAGCTCCATAGCTAAACCATCCATCTCAGAGAACGAAACTCCATCAAAATCATCCACTTGAGCTACAAATCTTCTCCACCATTTCAAAAATAGCAAGAACAAAGATTGATGCTGAATAATATGAATTCATTTTATTTCCTTAGGTTCTCATTAACGGCTTACAATCTAGAATATTTGAAAATCAACGTTATCACAGATATTGACATACTTATACCTAAGAGGGCGATGAAAGATGAATATATGTATTATGATGTAGCGAAGATTTCAAGAGTTAATAAAGTCATAAAAATTTCGTTTCGTGTAAATGAAGTTTGGGAGGGAAAGTTCCAAAATATTGAAATAGAAGTTAGAACTAATTGAGTTAACAAACATTAAATGATTGTGTGATTAAGCAACCGGAAATAGATTAATGGTAATAAAGAAAGATATGAATTGGGATCAGTCAGTTATGAATTAAAAATGACAATGATGTAATTTAAACTTCAGAAAGAGTTGAAATAGTGAATGACATAATAAATGCAAATAAAAAATAAAAAAAGGGGGGGTAATGTTACCAGAGCAAAGAAAGATTTATTACTGTCTCTTTTCGCATACAGAGATCTGGTTTTAGACGTTTAATTGCTATCGCTTCGGCAAATTTCAAGAGCTTGGAATTTGATTGTTTTTTAATCATCTTGAAGGACTGTAGCGTATCGATTTCATATCGTGTGTCAAGGAGATGTCTTGAAATGTCACTGCTAAATGGTTCTAATCCATTTAATCTTAAACTTTTCGGAATATGTTCTTTGAATCGGACGTAAACTCTTCTTTCTCTTCTACCACTGTAGCTGCTTTGGTAGATAAAGGGAACTATGTGTATGAAAAATCATCTTATTCATTGAAGTAATGCTAAATGTAAGATTTAAAGAACTTTGTAATCTCATATCGAATCTATTTTGTGTTAAATTTAAGATGATTTTTTTAGTCAGTTTTTCCAAATGCTACAGAATTTGCAGTTTACATCATGTATTCAGTGTTAACTTTAAGTTCAAATAGGTTCTAAAAAGGGAGCATGTATGATAACTTTGACCAGGTAAAAGAAAGTCTACAGTTACACAACACTTGAATCTAGATTAACAAGTGACTTTGAATTATCAAGTGATATTTCATACACATAGTTCCGTTTATCATTTTGAAGAGAGTAAGAAAAGAGATTTTAGCAGAATACCATGAATACATATTATTTCGTTTGGTTCTCATTAGATTTCTTCAACCTGTGATATTTAAAAACGTAATTACAAAATGGGTTTAAATTACTTATATCAAAGAGTTCAGCCAGATGGTATTTTAAAAACACATCAATATAGATCTCAATCAAAAACTTAATAATCTCCACAACCCCTATACTAGTAATCAACATGTGCTCACTAGTGATTAGCTTCGTGAGGGAATTCTCGGAGTTCTAGTGAGAAGCCGTGATCAGTGGAGCTTATCCATGTCGGGTAGAGACAGGTATCTACCTCAGTACAACGGAAGTTGGTCGCGGAATTTCGTGGATTGTTTGACGTTAGATACTATCACCATTAAATGCCGGCTCAGTTGTCCAGTTGGTTAAGGGTTCACGTGCGATACCGAAGGCCCCGGGTTCGAATCCTGCGAGCTGGATCGTAGATGCGCACTGCTGAGGAGCCCCACAATAGGACGAAACGGCCGTCCAGTGCTTCCAGGTTTCCAAAGGTTGTGGTCTAACATCAATCGGTTCATGATCTCAATCAAAAACCTAATAATCTCCACAACTCCTATACTAGTAAGGGTGTAAATACATTTAATAGACTGAATATTATAAATATATGCCTTATGTAAAGAACTTTCTACAACATATGATCATATATCAGTAAGTAATTTCTTTATATTAATTAAATCCCTTAATATATTAAATTTCAATTTCACTTGATATTGTTTTACTTATATCTTCCCATTGTTATTTAAGACTGTAAGTGATCAGTCTCTTATTGGCATATGTGCGTCTTGTGCGTTCTGCCTCGATATTGCTTTAGGTCACAAGCTTAATAAGCAAAAATAGAATTCAAAATGAATTCAAGACTCTTGTTTCATTTTATTTAGAACCCATCAGTTATGATTACCAAGGACTGAATAATCCAAGTTCTTCTCGCTAATGATATAACGAATTATTTTTCTCTAAACCAGTTGTCTAGAAGAAGAAGAAGAAGATTACAATTTCAGCAAACCCATTTTGAACTCACGTTATTTTTCCTCTTAGATGATTTCTATTTTCTACTAATTCTTAGTTTTAATACGTCACACACACACACACATAAGCGAATAATATTGGCTTCAGTTAGATCATTATCAAGCTTTAATATAATGTTTAAGCACATCTACAAAGGTATATGAAAATATCAGACCAATTTATTATACTTGAATATCGTAGGGGGGTGTGTGAAAATAATAGTCACTCAATAGGACAAGTTATAAACTCATACAGTCTTTTTAACTTCATCCGTACAGTTGGTATTATGAATTATGGGTATGAAATGGGCATCCCTTGTAAATGATCGATGCATCAATAATATATGATCCCGCGTGATATATGGTAATTTAGGCAATCACTATTGTTATCACTATTTGTACTGTTTATAACTATTTAATAATGATTTATTTCATAACGTTCTACAAATGTTTACGGAAATTTGAATACAAATGTTCTTTCTTATGTTAATGTGACGTTTTTCCGTGGTTAACTAGCTGAACGAAAATTAAGGATAAGGACTAAGTTTCTGGGTGAATCTTGTGACATATTGACATAAATTATAGTTCCATTTAAATTTATAAAGTCCTAGAGATCTGTCTAATCTCAATATCATGTCGTTCTGAATTCTACACACAAAACTCATCAACCACTGATTCTTAGATCAAGTGTTTAAATGTAAAACCATTTATGTTAAAATCCACATGACTTTTAGCAATTCGTTAATTCACAATTGACATGAATAAAATTTTTATTCGTAGGACGAGATAGCTGTCCAGTTGTAGTGAGCGAGAACACAAATGGGGACAATCGAATGTCCCTGAACACAAAATTACAGAATCGCTTAGTAAAATATGAGGACTATACAGTAAATACTTCATTTACCAAATGTCAATCAATTGTCTCAAACTTGGTTGTTCCTTCGTTTCCACAGCAATTACTTTCTGTTCTCGTGCTCTTTTCTTTAATGTTCTTAACCTTCTACCACCAGGCATTTGACTTAATTGATGATACATACTACTTATATCTGTCAACATTAGTAGTACACATCACACAGTGATTCCTTGTTTTTTAATCATACTTCAACTTAGATTAATCTGTAAAGAATGTCTTTTCCAAATTAAGGAATCTTCTGAATCTACTGGAAATTATTTAAAAGATCTTTCAGCATTTAATTTTTCAGTTTTGTCTTAGTTCATAGTGTTTTTTTTTCTAAATAACCCAACTGAATTCAAACTTACGTCTTGATTACCATTTTCTTGTATTGAATTCTCTAAATTAATCTAAGTTATAACATTTTGTTCAACTTACTTTTTACGCCTTACTTAATTCACAACTACATTATGTTGAAGCGTGTTCATATTAATGATTTTACTATGATCATTTCTATTCGTATTTTATTATTACATTATTAAATATTATCTTTTTAATACTTCTGATTGTTGGCAACTATTGACAGTGTACTGAAAGTACTATATTATCCTGCCAATCAAATCATTGAGCTTGTCTTCTATTTTCTTTCAAATTTATAAAGAAATAACATACATTCATTATGATTTTAAGTATTGTGCATTGAACTGTTACTAATAAAAACTTCATTTATACTACTTACTCAACATTAGACAGTAATATGCTATGACATTAATCTTTACCACGCATATATATAAGAGATATATATTATCTGAATTGTACACAATAAATTATCATTATCATTAATCCTACAATAGTATTTATCTACTCAGTGATTAATCAAAGAATATTGTATACATTGGATTAAATATTCTTATTTCTAATAGGTGAACAAATCGAATGAACACATTTAATCAACAACAAAAACAAATAGTAGAAAAACTAGATGAAAATTACTTCCTAGAACATTTTGTTCTCTTGTTTTTTTTTTTACAATTTCTCACTTATTTTTAACCAATGAAAAATGATGATTTCATGAAAGTAAGAAAAATAAAAAAATTTAATAAATATTAATTGAGTCCAAAGAACATTGGAAGAAATGAGAATTATTCAGCAACAAATCAGAAAACAAAGAAGAGAACAACAACAACAACACGACAACGATAACAACAACAACGGTAGAATAGTTCTTTTGCTGTTATCATTTTTGTTGTTGTTCATATATTTATATATGAAATAAGATAGTGTTTTGTATCATAGTCACTAAGTTAACTCATTGGTACCCATAATATTAATAATAAGTATTATTATTCTTTTTGAAATATTCAAATATACTTGGAGTATTGGTGTATTGAATTTAGTTGTGAATAACAAACACTTGGAAATAAAAATTACAAATACATAAATATATGAACATATTGCGTGGGTGTGTATTTGTTATTTTTCTATATTAACTATAAGGAGATAATAATATAAATAATATAATTTAATTGTTGTGTAATTGAATTCATTGAATTTTAATTATTTCTATATACACGGTAAGATTTTCAATTTAATTATTCTTTTAATTATGATGATATAATTATTTTATTGTTTACAAAAGAATTTGGTTTACTATAGGAATGAATTATTTTCAATTGAATTATATTATGTTAAGTATCATTAGTAAGGTTTAACTTGATAATTGTGAATAAATTGTGCATTGAGTAGATTGTTTTAAATTAATTACTATATTCGTAATACCCTGGTATGGTTGAAAGTGGGGAGAGTCAGCTTGCCCTCTTGAAATGTTCTTACATCGCTACGTATATAACAGCCACTGATAGGGAAGTCTTAATCACCGCCTTCTTCCGCGGCGTAGGTGTTGTTTATGAAACCAAGAGGACGCGAAGCGAGTATCTGACACTTTAACCTGGTTGGTGGACACGGAGAGTCAACCAAACGGGGTTGGAAAACCCTTATTCCAAATCCTGAAAGAAAAAATGGTGTATAGACCAGTTGTTGGTCACTGGCTACCATGATTCTGCATTTCCTAACGTTGCTCCACTGCCTTGTGGATCAAACCTTCAAGTGGAAGGCTCCAGGTGTGACCCCCTAATTAAACTGTCTGCTTCGGTTTGGGCACATGAGCAGTATCCCATCCCTCACACAGACTGAATGATTTGTGTAGCACATATCTATTTGGTGCCTCCTTGAATCAATGTTTGTGTGTTTAAATAAATAGATAAATAAATAAATATCCTAGTGAGTGGTTATTTGCCTATTCTCTGAAGAAGTGGCTTAGATTGAGGTACGAAACATTGAAAAATTTAATATTTCTACTCATTAAGTTATTACAAATATAATAATTTATTTTGTATTATGTTAGTTAATTAAGCTTCAATTGCTTTGTTTTGCTGTAGTGATTTATATAATTAATTTCTTATATGATCATTGATAATCTAGAAATACGATATATGTCTGTGAATTTGTAGCGCATCAATTTTTTTTGTTTTATTATCCAATATCTGTGAGATAACAGGGTTTTTCAGGCGTTTTTCTGTTTATTTAATAAATCCACTCTTGTGTATGTAAGCTTAATATTCACTGAAGATTTCATTTCATGCTTTGACTTTCATTTTATTTGTTGTTGTTGTATTTCTTTTATCCGGCAATTTGAGATACGTTGCATTGGTGTATTCTTAGAAGATATATGTGTTTGATAGTTTTGAATGATTAAAAGAATCTCCTGAGAAAATTATGTTCGTCTATGATATTCTTCTTTTTTGCTATCAAATAAACCCAAGAAACTATTCCCGCCTTTGTACAAAATTTGACTTATATAACAAAAGTATAGACAATCATTACATGAAAAACTAGAAAAAAAATGTAAATATAATCAAGAAAAGAAGATGAAGAGAAGATAACAAAGTCTTTGTCAAAAAGATCAATTAAATTTTCTTTGAATGTACTCAGCTGAGAAGTACCACTTCATTGTTCCTGATAAATTTACTTGAAACAGTAATTATCAATCATTTTATATTAAATCTGAATGGATATTTTCTTTAATGGGATTATTAAGAGTATTATATATAAATTGAACTATTCTATAAATGAACATAAGCCTGTTGGTATATAAAAACATAATATATGAACTAATAAATACTGATTATCTGCTAGTGTTTAGTTTTAGCCTGATTTATATTGACCTATCTATATATCAAGGAGAATATTTTTCTCAATCTAAACAATATCTTGATGAATGTATCATTATCAAGGTTTGACTTAATAATTTCGGATAAATTGAGTAATGGGTAGATTATTCCAAATAAATTAATCTATATGTAATATGCCAATAAGTAGAAAAATTAGATTTTCTGACGTTTCGTGACTACGTTTAAGCCACTTCTTCAGAGAATAAGTAACCATATCAAAATTAATCTATGTACTTGGATTAGTACTTAATACTTGTATTAATTTTGATTTGTTTATTTATTCCCTGAATAAGTATCTTAGACTGAGTCATGAAACGTCAGAAAATCTCATTTTTCTACTCATTTGGGATGTTTTAAATATACTAATTCAGTTAATATCTTGATGAGTTCTAATATACAATCCAATAATTTACGGCTTGAATTATATTAGTGCATTTTCTTCTTATTTCTGTTAGTGCTAATGATAGAGTTTTAAAAAAATATATGAAAATTGTCAAAATTCACTTCAGTAAACTAATTCTCATTTCATAAGCAAAGATGGATAGTGGATGGCAGTGGAATACAGGACGCGCGCTTCGTTCTACTTGGAACTCGTCAGGTAGATATATCTGCATCTCATAGTTGATGTTCACTCCGGAACTCGAACCTGGTACCGTGCACTTCAAGCACCATCTCACTATCCACTTAGCTAATGAGTCCTGATAGCCACTTGTTTGTGCAATGAGGTGAAGTTTAAATTCACTTGATGTTGTTTATTTGAATCTTCCCATTAATGTTTAGGTATGCGATTGATCAGTCTCTTATTGACATATGTGCATTGTGTGTGTTCTGCCTCGATATTGCCTTAGGTCATAAGCTTTATAAATGGAAAACACCAAATGATATTAAAATATTCATTTATTTTAAAAGATTGACAATAATAATAAATTAGCACGAAAATTATGCAAGTCGCATAATTGTCTTTAATTGTTCTATTATGATATTCAATCAGCTAAAGTACTTATAAATGTACTTATACGATAACCTGAAATAAACGTTTATCTTTTTTAAACAGATACGAAAACGGATCTTTATTTTTTTTTGTGTAACTCATTTATCAACTGATCAGTATGTAGGTCTTTGCAATCTAGATCTCGTCTAAGCTGACACATGTTATTAGCTAGATGTACTTACAATGTGATATCAAAACTCATATTATGCAGCATCATAGTCTGAGATGAAAACATTGAGCTATTTGTGCCTTTATTAACTTTCTGTAGAAATGAGTTTTAGGTAGATGGCTTTTAGCGAATATTAAAATAAAAAGCTTATAATTTAAACCTAAAAATTAATTATTGTTATTTAACAGTTGAGATCATAAGTCAAATGGAGCCAAACCATCACGGAAAACGCGAATGCACTGGAAGGCCAGTTCATCCTATTGTAAGACTACTTAGCAGTAAGCATCCACGATCCCACCCTGTGGGGTTTAAACCCAGGACCCATCGATCTCGCGCACGAACACCTAACCTCTACGTCACTGAGTCAGCATCCAATGGTGTTAATGTCTAACTTCAAGTTTTCCATGGTGATCTAGCTTCAATTGACTTATGATCTCAATTATTAAATCACTATAATATCCACAAAAACCCTTTCTGATATCAATTGTTAGTTAAATCCTTTCAACATTACTCTACTATTCGTCTTCTACTGTAAACCTTTCTATTTAATGTTTATGATATTTTCCTAAATCATTTTTTTTTAAAAATGAAAACAAATATCAATTAGTGACATTATGATGTTCAACAAACGAATAAATCATACAGTTATCAGAAAGTGACTTAATTATCTATTATATCCCCCCCGACTTAAATGTTACCATGATTTAAAATAGAATAATTATGTTAACATGACTAAAATGTTATTAACAATATGAAGCATTACGAAAAACACAGTTGGTCATCCTATTACTATTATAAGTAATATTTCGAAACAAATATTCATTTTCTGTGTACAATACACTGAGTTGTTTTAGTACAGGCCTTATGTATATATACATATATGTAATTGATTTGAATAGTACGATACCATAATGTGAAGAAAAAAAGTCTAACAGGTACAATGCTAAACATTGTAGTTTTATATTTCTGTTACTACCATGATTCATTAAAAAAAGGTTATTTGATGGAGTTTTGTTGTCTGAGATGGATGGTTTGGTCGTAGAGCTTTCATCGTTCTTCTGAATAACATCACCAGCACAAACTTCAGAAGTGTTCGAATTTATCCATATGCGTTTCACAACTTGTTCTGTACACCTTGACGTCGAATGGTTCTTGTTGACCTCAAATTTATCATTGTTTTCTTTTTTATTTTGGTTGTGTCTCCCATTGGTTTGATTTTTGTTCCTATATCTGTGTATAATCTTCCTGATTGGTTGATAAATTTGATCGATTTCAATGTGCCTGTTTATTGCTGATTGACCTGAGTGCCAAGCTTCTAAAAATTCTCTGGTGTTTTTGGAAATCCCTCTGTCCAAGATTTCCATATTTTTCCAATAGAATGAGTTTGTGCTGATGTCGTTCAGAAGAACGATGAAAGCTCCATAACTAAACCATCCAGCTCACAGAACAAAACCCCACCAAAATCGTCCACCTGAGCTACAAATCTTCTCCACCATCTCAAAAAGTTATTTGATTTACAGAATGAAATAAAAATCTACATTGAATAAGTCAATATCCCATATACAAGAAATAATATGAATTAATATCTGGTGAAATTGTTGTCTTTTACAGTAAAAACTTGATGAGTATCTATAATAACTTGTTGAGTTTGTGAAGAATAATCCTCAACTTTAAGTTTTCTTGTCCAAGTCACCTATTCATAGTAATGTTTGCATGTCATAGTAAAAAAGTAACAAAAAAATCGGATTGAACTGTTGATGAATAAATTTACTGAGTAAGATTTGAATGATCACTGATTAGTCATCAGTGTCATGTATATAGTTCTTTAGTACTAATCAAATATTGTTGATCAATGCGAAATATCCTCGGTAGTCTAAGTGATTGAAAATTGGATGTACTATAGTGAGATGTAGTTCAAAGTAGTCAATTCGGTTTCAACATATCAGATCGTGAAGCTTAGTGACACAGGTTGCAATTCCATAATATATATTGGTTTAATCTCTTTCGGGAGTAGATCTTGCCAAGAATAAATAACTAGTATGAAGCCTACGTTATACACAGTTTCCTTTGCAACTAATTCCAACCACTTAATAAGTTAGGGATTGTTATTAAGATATTTGTTAAAGATAACCATACATGACGTAACTTATTTCCGAATTAATCTTGGTGCACTTTGTTAGTCTATTGAATGTTTAGAGTAATTAACACCAGGCGGTTAGCCTAGGCATCGTGTCAATCGATGCTTGAAAATATCAGTGATAACACTGCTAACTGTGACAGTCACACAAGTTAGAATCATATGGAGAAACTTAGTTCCGTTAAAGTTAGAGATGTGTTTCATTAATAAGTGATAATTATTTTAAAACATAATCACAGATAATCTAGCAGATTGTTGGTAATCCGATTATATCTCACAATAAACTACGTTAAATAATGAAACGTTGCATTTAATCTCCTACGTATTTTACTGAATTAGGTGGTTATCAAACAATAGCAAGATAGGTAAACGATCAAAATTGATGAAAGCTTACGATGCTCTACTTCAGTGAATATATACGTACATACACACATCCATATAACCTACTCTGAAGTCTAAACAAATAAATGCGTTCAAACAAAAAAGCACTGCAATAACTGCGAAAATACTCGACATACGAGTAAGAATATATTTGACACCAAACATTCTATTGTTACATCTACTGTAAATATGCAAATATTTTATCATGAATCTGATACCTTTCATAGAAATAAGTCAAGCGTTGTTTTAAACAAGAGCTACGAATAAAGCAAAACCATATAAACAGTTAAACTAGTATCTTAGAAGCATAAAGCTATGAAATATATACACTCTTTGGTGTGTCAAATCATATCATCGTGTGGGAGATGGATCATGATGGTTATTTTATGTTAGCTAACATAATTTAATGACTACTTGATAATAATGGAGAACTAATGCTACTTATTTAAGACTTCGCACCATTACATGTTTACATTCAGGGAAGTAATTCATTTAAATGAACACAGTTTTATATCAAGGAAAGATAGAGCAAACAATAGTACTTGAAATCACTTTTAATATCAAAAAAATTAATTTAATTGTCTATGATTAGGATTAGTTAAAGTCAGTCTTCGTCTGATGTTAATTATATCAGATGAATTTGTCTACATGTACAAAGGTTCAAGGTTCAGGTCCACTTCTTATGCTATGTATTCTAGGATGATAATAAATATATATTACGAAAACATCAATATATTTGAAATGAAATTATCAGCAAAGCATTTATAACCTAGGAAGTCATTATGTTTGAAAGGATTCGATTATGCACTGATAATACAGAATAATATTCCTAATTTATATTTAATTAACTGATTTCGGAACTATAATTCATTAGATGATAAGTCATTGGTTAAATGATGTTACACTAATCGTTGAACTTTTACATGGTTTCAAGTATTCTAAACGAAAGAATCTCAAGCTAAAGCACAATAGTTATTTTATATTTATTCCATAACGCAAAGTATTTTCAAACTTTAAAAAAAATTGAATTCGTGAGTCCATCTAAAACCTGGAAGCATTGGACGGTTGTTCAGTCATAGTATGGGACTACTTAGCAGTACACATTCACGATCCCATATACGAAACTCAAACCTAGGACCTCCAATTTTTGCGCGCTAACGTTTCACCTCTAAACCATTAAGTCAGCATCCAACAGTGTTAATGTCTTACTTTAATCGATCTATGATCTTGCATAACATTTCATTCATTGCCTATGGTAATTAACTGTCTCATACCCGACGCAGCTTCTCATTAGAACTCGAAAACTATCCATCTTAAATCTAGTCACTAGTAAACAATTAAGTTTTATTATTATACATTATTAAAAATAAATTAATGGTTGAATGAATGTCACTATAAAACATTTATAAGACTTAACCAATTTTTTTTATACTACATATCGCTATTATTGAGTAAATCATAGATTACTAAACATCTAATGATATTTGTACAAAATAACAGTTTGTCAAAATGTTTTGTTATTCCTAAAAAAGAAAAAAAATAGAGAAAAAAAACTTTTTTATCTATCGATGAACATAAGTGATTTGTTAATAATAGTGGTGATAGTAACAATAGTAGTAATAATAATAATAGTAGTAATAATAAGAGTAATAGTCATAATAGTAATAATAATAATAGTGATGATTGAAAACTGGACACTTGATATCTTATTACTTTTTGTAATTTATCAGTACAATATGATCTATGAATTGAATTCTAGTCTGTTTTATTTGTTGTTTGGTTTGGTTTTGTTTGTTTGTTTGTTTTTTTTTCAAAAAGGAAAATGAACGAAAACTTCAGTAATTTTTATTATTGATAATACAAAACAAACAAACAAAGATTTAATAAACAGTTATTAAACATAACCATTACCTAAATATGATCATATCTAGTCTTTGAGCTCAGAGAATAAAACTTCATCAAAATCATCCACCTAAGCTACAAATCTTCTCCACCATCTCAAATATCTAGTCGACTATGAAATAGGTAAATATGTCATTTTGTCAACTAGAGTTGTTAGTGTATATAGTATTTTGTATATATATATATACGTAAATGGTTAGTTAAAGGAGTTATTACCTTAGTTGTTTAAATATAATAATAATTGCCCTATAGTTAAATATTTTTTTCAATAAATTGGTACTTTTGTTTGTATTTTACTTGAAAGTAAGAATATGGAAGAAGAAAATATCAATGATATTGTAAACAAGTGAAAATCAATAGTTATAGACAACATGATATTCCAAATATAAGATGACACTTACTTTGTATATAGTTTCAAGATATTATTAAGGATAAGTACATAAAAACATTTGACATATCTTGTGAAAACAAGAAAAACACATAGTGGCTTGTTATATGAAAGACGGTGTCCAACATACATATACACATTACATAGGCTCGGAGTAGAAGGAACAAACAAACATTATTGTAATGTATAAGAATACCTGTAAGCGAACAATATTGTTTTTAATTGAATCTTCACCAAACTTTTCATGATAGCAAATACATTCATATTACTATAAGTGTCAGTTGACATAAGAGGTAACAAACAAATGGTAAAACACTAGTCGATCAATCAACCGAATGTTGTTCCTACTTTCATCAGATGATCGTTTAACATTATTTAGGGTTAACTAAAGAACTATTGAAACTATAGAAACTTTAGATATTTGATAAGTCTTAATTTGAAACTTCTCAGTAAGGTGATCTTACGATCACATGCGAACTTGAATTCGAAACATCTGGAACATGATAGCTTTAGATTACTGTGAGGTGCATACTTTTTATCCACTTTAATTAAAATTGTATTCTAATGAAATAGGATGGTTTTATTTATCTGATTAAATTTCTTTAATTGCAGTGCATGTTGTATTGTATTTCGATTATGGTTAGTAGTACAATCGAGAGCTTAAATCTCTCCCAATTTACGACTCGTTGGCTATGTATACTTGCAATGATAGAGAATATTTGTAGTTTACAGTGAGGATTCTATAAGTAGTGTGTTCCTTGAATTATGTAGTTCAATCTTATCTAGAGAAAACAACACCTTCTAAAAAAGACATACCTATATCCCTCTATCAATGCCTAAATCAAGTATATTTGCTTAAAACTCCAACAATTCACAAAAATGTTTGTTAGTTTGTCAGTTATAAATTGCTAGAACCATCCATCACCGGGCATAATTTACTTCAATTAATTTATGGCATAATTATTGACAAGAACACATATAAGCGAACAATATTGTTTGCAGTTAGGCCGTCAGCAGGATTTACTCTAATATTCATAAATATTTGCATGAAAATACTAAATCATTCAAGATAATTTATGAGTCAATGTTCATAATGAAATAGATTACATAACTACATATAACATGTAAAAAATACAAATTAATAGTCAGAAGATTGATATACAAGTAGTGATACGAATAGTAAAGTAATAGATATTGTAGTTTATAGTTCTACATAGGAAGTCGGTCAGACTTCAATATAGCCATTTGAATATTCATGTATATTAGAATAAAACTTAATGAAGATCTAACTATAAACATTACTATTAGCTCATATGTACTTACTTACTTGCTTACGCCTGCTACCCCTCGTTGAAGGGCATAGACTAACCACCAACATTCTCTATCCAACTATATCCTGAATAGAGCAAGAACAAAGGTTGGTGCAGAATAATATGAATTCATTTTATTTCGTTAGGTTCTCATTAGCTGCTTACAACCTAAAATATCTGAAATTCAACGTTATTATAGATATTGGCATACTTATACATCAGAGGGTGATGAAGGATGAATATATGTAACATGATGTAGCAAAGATTTCGTTACAGTTAACGAGGTCAAGAAATTTTTGTTTCGAATACATAGAGTTTGGGAGGAAAAGTTCCAGAACATTGAAGTAGTGATTAGAAATCATGGAATTAAAACAAATCATATTATTATGCAATGAAATAGCTGAAAATAGAATAATGATAATAAAGAGAGATATGAACTGCAATTGGTCAGTTATGAATGATGTAATTATAAAGTTCAGAAAGAGTTGGAATGACGTAATAAATAAAAAAGGGGGGTCTAATGTTACCAGGACAAAGAAAGATTTATTACTGTTTCTTTTTGTATACAAAGATCTGGTTTTAAACGTTTGATTGCTATCGCTTTGGCAAATTTCACAAGGTTTGAATTTGATTGTTTGTTGATCACCTTGAAGGACTTCAATATATCGATTTCGTGTTCTGTGTCAAGGAGATGTCTTGCGATAGCGCTGCTGAATGCTTTTAGTCCGTTTGATCTCAAACCTTTCGGAATATATTCTTTGAATCGAACAGTCATTCGATAAAATGTTATATAGTTTAATGTTATATTATTCAGATTCAAATTGAAACAGATAAATGTCTGAAATATATTCTTACATAATTGGATCTTAAAGGAAATCCATTCATAGTTGAAAATTATTTATTTTACTGAACTATCAGAATAAAAATCCATTTGATATGTTGGACATTCGATACTTTGCGATGAAAATTGTTCATTCAATGATTTTAACATAACATAAAATGTGCACAAGAGTTATCAATCATTTAAACTATGAAATTATGAAAGTATATTTTATCCAAATAAAATATTTTCTTTTATAAAATACCAACTTCATTCAATGACCTGGAAATCATGAATGATTTACATAGCATTGATGCCTCTTAATAATTTGATGTAAATCCATACATTCAACCAGTGTAATTATAATCTAAACTAATTCACTTTTTACTTTATTCAGTGATAATAGTCGTAGATCAGTATCTCAACACGTTTATATTCATAGATTTGTTAGTGATCATAAAAAATAGATTGAAATGAAATAGTTTACTGTTTATAGTCTGCATTATTTGTTGTTGATTATGACCAACATAATGGACGGCAACGGAATCCAGGAAGCGCGCTTCGTCCTATTTGGGACTCATCATCTGGATGTACCTGCATCTCGAGGTTGATGTTCAATCTGGAACTCGAATCCAGTACTATTGGCTTCAAACGCCATCGCGTTATTCACTTGGCTACTGAGTCCTGATAGTCACTTGTTTGAGCAATGGCTGTCGGGTGTGAGACAGCTATACACTGAAGATAATGGAAGATGGATGTGCAATATCGTGGATTGGTTGAACGTAGACATAAATACCACTGAATGCGGGCTCAGTGGTCTAGTGGTTAAGCATTCACATGACATTCAAGGTCCTAATTTAGTGTCACACGTGTGGGTTCGCGGATTTGCACTGCCGAGGAGTTCTATATCACGACTAAACGACTGTCTACTGCTTGCAGATTTTCAATGGTGGTCTAACATTGATCGGTTCATGATCTCAATTGAAATCCAACTTGGGAAAGCAACTACAATACTTGACACATTCATGTTTTAGTCAAATTTCATCATATTACAACAACTACTGTATATCCTAGACGAGTAAACGTTATATAAATCTCAACTTCTCATTAAATCTTCATCTGGGAGAAAGCGGTCAATAAGCATCAGTTTATTAAGTTAGACTATTTTGATTTCAGTCCTATCTTGGATCATATAATTACATTCCCGAGAAGTGAAGAACTATGATGAAATGGTATTCTGAATCTCATAAACTTTAATCGTTCTTCAGCTGACTCATTTGTGATAATATGTAAAACTTTATTTTTTTGAACCGTTACTTTTAAATGGAATAAATCTTTGCATTGTGTGATTAATTCAAGTCAGTCAACGTAAGGCAGTAGCATTAATAAAAAACATCAAAACTGATTTATGTATTCAGAAAGAGAGAGAGATCTCTCCGCCAAATTAGTTTATGTACATCAAAATCATCCCTTGATTCATCTTTATTCATTCGCTTCATTCTCTAAACTTATGTAAACTCTTCAAATCTATGTTTAGTAGTATAAATAAGTGAATTTTACGTTTAAAAGTGAAATAATCGATCAGTTTCCAAATTGGTGATCATACTAAATGATGACCAATTAGGAACATTATTGTTTCGTCGTATACATTTGTATATAAACATATTTTACTCTATCATATGTAATATTGATTTCTATATTATGAAACTACCAGATTCTAAAGTACATTATTGGACATAGTTTCCATAACATTAATATTCTGTCATACATTCGACAACAATCCATCATCTCAAAATATTTTTTCCTCACATAATTGATTTTTTTATACTATGGAACATTTACATTGTTATCCAGAATAGAATTATTTCTATTGTAGATTTACAATTTCATACTCCTTTTTTTGTAATAAATTCCTATCCACGTAATCATTTAAGATTAATTTATTCAACATGAATGATCAACCTTTAGTTATGTGTTCAATATGAGGCATAACATAGTCCTTATTATGTACACAATTATAAGAACACATTGTTTTCTGGTCAATAGTTTTCAGAAACTAGTTATATGATAATAATAATAATAATAATAATAATAATAATAATAAGCGACAAGCGAATAGGGAAATCTAATGGTAATATTGACTTATTATCCAGAGTGATTAGGTTTTGAATTGTGTTCACATTATTATTATTACTCTTATCATTATCCTTATCTTCTCTTACCTCGTTTCCAGTCTAGTCAGTCAGTCAGTAACAACGTAGAACTTCGTACGTACGTACATCAGTTCGAGTTGCCATACCACATTAGCACAGAGATACAGTTGTCGATTGAAATTCCGTAGTGGTAGAGGTAGTAAGAGTATAAACAACAATCGGGAAGACTAGGGTTTGGAGGTGTTATTTAAAGAGTATAATCCAGTGAAATAAATTTAGGAAGAGAACAAAGAGACAAGGAGGAATCAGGAGATTAAAATTTAGGAGAACACAAAGAGTGTATGCATCTGCGCCATTGCAAACGATTTGGAGCCATGTCATTCAGGGTCTCTAACCATCGGTTGATATCATCTCGCAGTTCCCAACCAGGTAGTCTACACCTACCAACATGACTAGTCTACTTGACCTGTTACTTTTATATATAAATACTCTTAACAAGTATATGTGTGATCAGATTGTTCGAAATGTATTGCGCTAATATATCGTATAGTTCTGATAATCTTTGTCTTCTTATTACATTATCGTAATGTGTAATTCTTTCTGAAACAAGATGTACAATTATGACGACACTTTTATATTGTGTGTGTGTAACTAGTCAAATTATTGTTTCAATTCCACCAGTCATTCCGATGAAAGACTATATCATTTATTAAAACTGTATATAATCACTCTAACCTAAAGAAATTACTTTTATTTCTTCGTAATAAACTATTCTTCAGAACTTTAATCATTGATTATCCTAATTATTTAACACGAATAGAAAATTATGTTAAATTGCATGTTTTACATTTAATCTCCTTTTATTATATTCTCATTCCTATGAATTACACTGATCGTTATCATTTCCTAGATAATGATTGAATTTATAATAATAAATCATTTGATTATCATGACATGATACTTAAGATAGAAAAGTACAGGACAGTGTTTAAATAAACAGCTTACAATAAATTTTGTGTTCATTACTTATTAACATTAGAATATGACTGTATTATTTAGTTGGAAAGCTTCAATACTACATTAGTGATTACGAAGTTGATAAACAATCCAGCAAAAGTTTTATAATCAATTTTACCTGGCTATTATATTGCTTCTGTATATAATATTCAGTGTTTAATGTTATAGTATTCACGTCTAGCAAGAAATTAGGGAAGTGTTCATAGTAGCGTAGATGAGAAGAGTTGGAAAAGAGAACAATAAAAGAACATTTAATAGATTTAGTTGCCTTTTTTGTCTTGAATAAAACAAGAACAAAGAATTGAGCAGAATGATATGAATTCATTTCATTTTGCAAGGTTCTCATCAACTGCTTACAACTTATTTAATAAAATAGAAAACATTATTGTAAAGTTTGCATACTTATAGCAGTAAAAATGGATATGTATATCATCATGGTGAAGTAATTAGTTTAAAGTCGTATAAAAATAATGGAGATTTTCAGAGATTGTAGTAATTGTAACAGCTGAATTCATGAGTCGATATAAGCATGACCACCATTGAAAACCTGGAAGCATTAGACTAGTATGGGACTCCTAATATTTAAAGTTTTGTAAATAAATATTATATATGAGACAAAACTCTGGATCATCTGCCATAGTAACAAGAGATCATAGAGATAAATAATTGATTATATGATAAAGCAGTTGGGTGTAAATTACTATTAATTGCTATTAATTAATCGGCTATTTTTACTTAAATTATAGATGTTAACTGGTGAGATATTACATACTTAGGTTAAACAGTTAGTCAGTACATTCTGATTCTTATATGTTGTCTATATGTAGTCAGTTCATGCTATAAACTATAAACGCTATCTATTACAATTTATTCTATTCATACTCATTTTGATAGTTGATAAACCCATCAATAACAAAATTTGTGTTAATTAGTCTATGTAAATCTCATAAAATTGTAAAATGCTGTCATTCCATGAAAAACTTAAATAGTTTTAATTATTCTATTGCCAAATAAACTGTGGTACCTTCACAATATCCAAACATTTTGACATATATAACAAGCTTAATAGATTATTAATAGACTGGGGGTTTGTGGAGATTGCAGTGATTTTGATAGTTGAATTCATGAGTCTGTGTAAGCTGGACCATCATTGATTGACGTTAGACATAAACAGTGTTGAATACTGATTCAAAGGTCTAGAGTTTGAGAGTTTGCGCGCGAAACCGAAGTCCTTGGGTTTGCGTCTCGCATGCAGGATTGTGGATGAGCACTACCGAGGAGTCTCATACTAAAGCAAAAAGGTCATCTAGTGCTTCCAGGTTTTCGATGGTGGTTTAGCTTTCATGGACTCATCAATCCAACTATTAATATATCATATTAATCCACGATAAGAGATATCAAATAACTTCAAGTTATTATTAAACCAAGAATCATCCTCCTGTTATAAAAAAATAAATTAATTTGTGTATTCTGAGAATTATTGTTATTTTCAACTGACATTAGTTAGAGAAATCTCGAAAAATAGATTGTAATCAACAACTACTTTACTATGGTATGAAGTTCTCAACAACCATGATCCTATCAGGAATTGAATATAAAGCTTTCTTTGCTTGTCGACAGATATTTGATTTGATAATTCTACTTTTATAAAGATCTTCAAGTAACCTTCTACTCATTTACTTATATTTCTTAATATTTCTATTGTTTGATCAATAAGATTTTCCTGGAAACGTATGCGACAGTTTCTTTAGTATTTATTTACTTTAAAATAACAATTTTGTTTTAGATTTGCAAAAAAAAACAGGATCCTTTCATGTTAAAAAAACTCTTCACAAACTTAGATTATACAGATAAACATCGTATGTTTTTTTTGCAAGTCACGTTTTTATTTGCCCGCTGATTTATCAGTACAGGTCTACTAATGGGAATAAATTGAATATTAACTTGTTAAAAAAAAGCTCACCAAATCATTCATAACAAAAGGACAGCCTTTATTTAATTATGATATTATTAAGCATTTAACCGACTATCTCAGTTTTATATTTAACAATTTGACATTAAATAAGACGCCTAGATGAGAAAATATAATTTCAGTTGTTATTTAATTATGTATGCTACTTATGTTGACAGATATAAGTAGTATGTGACATCAGTCGAATTTGGACTGCATGATAACAGAGAGTTGAGAAGATTGAATTGAAGAAAACAGGAATGCAAACAGATAGTAATTGTAATATCATTGAAAGAACGATGAAGCTTATAAGATACAACTGATGGAAGATTTGCAAATGAAGTATTTCATGTGAGGTTTTCATATTTTACGAAAGAATTCTGATTATCCCATCCAAAATTAACAGTTTAAGATATAAATTAGGTTTTGCATTGAGTAATTAGTTTAAATATAATCCAGCAAGTGACTCTTAAGCAAGTGATAATTTAAAACATGTGTAACATTTAGATTACGACATGTTCCTCTTTCAATAATTAATTTCTTGACAATTGGTTGTCCTATCATTGATTCAAATCGTTTATATTCATGGTAATGTTGCATAACTAGTACACAGTTCATATTAATCGTTAATATAATAGTTTTTAGATTCCATTCATAGAATAAATGATGTAGTTTTGTTCTGTTGCTTCATACTGTTAACATTTTAATCAAAAGACATTATCATTATATGTAGTTTGATCGTAGTATTGACTAGGGTAAGAACCATTGCAACATGACATATCACACAATCTCAAACGCTCTAAATATCTAAAGTTTTCCGTGTACATCAACTAATAAATATTTTATAGTTAATTGATATATATTATCTTTAAAACATCTTAAGTACTATTGGGGTGAATCCTACTTGTACGATTGCTTGTAAGTAGTATAAAGTGTTCCGTGACTTCGAAGCTTTCACAGTCATCAGACAGAAAGATTGGTTTCAGTATATCAAAAGCACGGTGTAAGGAGAACATTTAAAGATTGGACTAAAAGTCATATTAAATTGTAGAACACACAACAAGATGCAAACCAATAATCAAAGGCTATGTATATTCATTATGTAAGTACTGTAATCTCACAATAAACACATATTCTATATACTGAATGTACTCTTAGAAGTAGGCATACTACAATGAAATTTTTATGAAAAGATAATGAACGAAATTAAATAGTATTTTAATTAAACAACAGGATAAGTATTTTCTAAACCTTTGTACTCAAAAATTATTTTTAGTAGCTAAAATTTGATTGTTTCTAGCTGGCTAACTAGGAGTCATTAAAGGAGTTTGACCCAGGTATTTATAAATACTTAGTTCTGTTTAATGAGAATAAATACTTTGAATAGTACGATTATATCATTTTTCATCTGACTATAAATTTTTTATGTATCATCTCTTACGCCGCGAATTATACGCTAACTTAACCAAGTCATTAATCATGCATTAATATCAAATAATCCATTAGACATAAGATACTAATGAGTAACATGCTAAAATATCGTTATTTAAACTAATCAAGTTAACTATTACTGACGGCACTACTAAGTTTTTTGAAGGTGAAAGTAGTAGAATTAGAAGAAAGGGTTTTCTTTTTCTTGTGAAAAATGATTTATTTTCGTCATAATATTAATGACCTATAAATGATTCCAATGTAACTTCGGTCCTATAACATTTTTCATCATGGATCTAATCCAAAACATGAAAACCTCCATTCGTACATCTGCTTTGTTTTACGAAATGGATAGATTAATAAACTTTAAAACAGTTGTTTGTTTTAATTCATTTTGTATTGTTGTTGTATTGCACAAGATGGTAGCTATCAGGACTCAGTAGTTAAGTGGATAACGCGATGGAGTTTGAGGCGAAAGGTACTGGGTTCGAACCCCGAGGCGAACATCAACTGGGGTGCAGGTATATCCAGCTGATGAATCCTATATAGGACGGAACGCGCTTACTGCATTCTACTGTTAGGCAACATTGGTCTTTGCTTATAATTGTTTGTTTGTTTTAATCTGTAATGTGTATATATTTTAAAACTGACTACTTCTTACGAGAAAAACACTTCAAAGTGGTTATAAAAAATGAGTTGTGAACTGAAAAACGAGTAGAATATAGGGTTAAACTCGTTATTTTATTCTATTAATAATTAATGACAAAATTACTTACTTGCCTATAATAGTGTAATAACAAAATTAACATTTCTACATTTAATCAGGCAGGAAGTAATAACAGTGTTGTCCAAGTATAGTGTTGTTTACTTGTCTTGATTTACGCATGATCGCATTCTTCTATGCTGTATGCTTATATATATATTTTACAAGTTTAGAAATTATATAAATTTATATGAAATATCTATCGTGTTTTGTTCGAGACAATTGACATGAAGTCCTGTTTGATGAAGATTTTGTGCTGATTGGTATCAGCCAGCAAAATGAATACCCAGGATTAAGAGAATTTATACACTACTGAAGTTTCAGTCAACGTTAGATAACACTAAATTTAAAAACGTTATCTTTAAAATTTTCCGACGTTTGTAAAACTAAGATATTTGAAGTGAATTATCACTGAGTAGTAACCGCTGTTGTAATTTCCGTGGTCTTATTGTTCATAGAATTCATTAGGAATTGTAATTCATGGATTTTCGGTGGTTGGCGTCCATTCTTTTCACAACAACATCAACAGTAATATCCGTTACTAACAAATAATTAAAGGAAAAACACTATGAACAAAAAATTAATTACCTTGTCGATTAACAAGATAAGCAGTTTTTGGAATTCTGTTAATGCGTTTCTAAATGTAAGGAAAAGTATATGCAACTTGTATCCGTGTCGCAATGTATTAGAATTATATACACAGCAGCTCGATAAGTCGCAGACTGTTACAAAATAACTGTCAAATGACCATTGGTTAGTATTTGTTTTTCAGATGAAGTCTGAAAATTACTATCAGTGAAAGCATAGTCTTTAGAGTTATTGACAATGTGATAATATAATCACTAATTGTTGAACTTCATGATTTCTCAGTTGAAGGACAATATAAATCCAGTCAGTAATAGTAAATTTTCTATCCATTGATATTGAATAAAAATGATAATGCCAGAAATCCTCAGATTTTTCTAACCTATATGAGATTTTAATACGTAGTCAGATATTGTATTTACTAAAATGTTTTTCAAACTAAAATGATATTTCACAGGTTAAAATCATGAGTCAATTGAAGCTAGATCACCATGAAAAACCTGGGAGCACTGGACGGCCTTTTCGTCCTAGTATGGGACTAAGCAGTGCACATCCACGATCCTGTACCCCGCGGGATTCAAACCCAGGACCTACTGGTTTTTCTCGCGAGCACGATATATCTATTTCTTAGTCCTCCAGTTTTTAACGGTTTGTCAATTGACAAATTTACATTTAGATAATACGACCTACTGACAAAAAAATAAGAATATCCTTGAATACATCAATAAGCATATGATCTTCACAGAACCAAAATTTATTATTCAGTAAAATTCGATCGGTTATTTATTTGTTTGCTTTTTTTTGCTTTACAGGTCATTATTACTAAATCAATTAAAAAATTGTTTACATAACAACAACGACCAAAAAAATCACAATCTAGAAAAAAACAAACTAGGCTATAAAGGCTATAAAAATATAGTAGTTATCAATGATTATTTCTTTTTTCCGATAAAAAAAAGAAAGTTTATTCCAACATTTTGAGATCCCATAATGCTTGTGCCATCGGAGACTCTTTGATAAACACAGTGTCGAAGGTCAATTATCTTGGTGCTACCTTTTCCGCTGATCTGTCTTGGTCTTCCCACGTTTTATTGTTATCGAAGAAGGTTTTCCATCTGACTTACTACATAAAGAGATTGCATGCTCTTGGGATTACTCGTCATTTACTCTTACAATTTGTCAATTCTTGCATATTACCTATCATTCTTCACTGTTCTCCATTATTCTTTCCCGGGCTTTTGAGAAAAGACTTTACTGTATTGCGGAGTGTGCAAGGTGTGTGGTGAATCTTTCGAGGTCATAATTAATATGGTTGTGGATAGATGTCTAAAGTCATGCAAACTTCTGGCAGGTGTTATCTTATCAGATACTAACCATCCCCTTTACTCTTATCTTTCTCCTTGTATATCTTCTGGTAGAACGAGACGTAATTACTTTAAAATCCATGGACGCAAGCAAAAGTATAAGAGTTCTATAATACCTTACTTACTTTATTTTACTTACGGCCGTTACTCCTTGTGAAGGAGCATAGGCCACTCACCAGCATTCTCCATCCAACCCTGTTTTAGGCAATCCTTTCTAGCTCGTTCCACTTGTTATTCATCCTTTCCATATCTGTTTCTATTATCCGACGTAATGTGTTCTTTGGCCTTCCTCTTTTCCGCTTCCCTTCAGCATTCCAAGTTAGGGCTTGCCTCGTGATGCAGTTCGATAATTTGTGTAATGTATGTCCTATCCATTTCCATCGTCTTTTTCTAATTTCTTCTTCAGCTGGAAGTTGGTTCGTTCTCTCCCAGAGAAGGCTGTTGATGACGGTATCGGCCAATAGATGTTGAGTATCTTTTGTGGAGAACTATTTATAAATACTTGTCCCTTCTTGATTGTGGTTGTTGTAGTTCTCCAAGTTTCAGCTCCATACAGTAGAACTGCCTTGACGTTCGTATTAAAGATCCTCACTTTGATATTGGATAATACTTTACCTAGCAAATACACTCTGTGACGAACAGGTTGTTAGAGTTAACCTAGTCAATAACTTTCATTCTTAACATGTCTCTAATTTGAAAAGTCGTACAGTTCTTCAGATTTTTTTAAAACCTTTTTTTGTCTTCGTTTCTGTTTTTTTTTGTGTAAGAAACTTGTTGAAATATCGTGTGCTGAGAATTTCTATATTGTGCCAAAATATAATATTGAATAAAGCCATTAATTAATAACTATTATTTTTATTTTTACTCCGTTATAGATTTCTATCAGAACCCAACGATGTTCAGAATAAATAAATCAGTGACTTTCACATGTATTGCACTGCTCATTTGTCTTAGTAAGTTATCCATATATATATATATACGTATAATGCTTAAGTGTAGATTTTTCTGTTCTATATTCTTTGTGTACTTCTATTCTGTATTTGTAATGTATATTGGGTAGAAGGGAGAAACAATCAACAACAACAACAACAACAAAGAAAACCAGTAAAAAGGAAACTAATCACTATACTCTCATATTTTTATTGTGATTATAGTTTACTTTTAAGCTAAACGAATAAATCAGTTTAATTAATTTTTTTTTCTTTTCAAAAAATTAAATGTAAAATTTAGTTTAGTTGTATCATATCAATGTATATCTACCATAAATAAGGGTGTAGTACATTAGGGATTAATTAAAAAGGAAGAATATATATTTGTAAAATCTCATCGAATGAATTTTAAGTAAATCCAACATTTCACCTGGCAATCTGGTCCAAGCTTTTTCAAGGAAAATATAATCAAACAACAAACTTGGACCAGATTGCCAGGCGAAACGTTGGATTTACTTAAAATTCATTCGATGAGATTTCACAAATATATTCTTCTTCTTTTTAATGTCTCACATTAACTCGGCGCCCAAATATTGTGAAACTATTCGTTCAAATTTAGACGAAAGTTCTTATTTATTAGGGACTAATATTTATTAGGATTATATAAAGAGAAAACTAAAATTTCCCTATATAGGTATGCATGTATTCTAAGGTTATTATGTTAGTAGTTAGTAAACGGTTTAAACGTAAAGAACTACTTAGTAAATTTTTTTTCTTATTAAAGATATTTCAATAAATTCTATTCACTATCTTACATAGGATTCAATCACAAATATTTACATTCCATATAGAGTATCACAGATCCGAGTCATTAGGTTGGAACAGCGATTTTTTTTTGTTATTTCAGACAGTTTGCGGTATGCATATATATATGAAGGTAATACTGATACTTATTCTGCATGATCTAAGTAGGAAATGGTTGGTATTTTGACAAAACTGTAGTACCAATCAATAAACATTATATCAACCTTTTTTACGTACTCTTGTTACCCCTTATGGAGTCTGTTTACTGAAATATGACAACGTTTAATAAAAAATAAATTTGCACAGTTTTGCAAGCGCTTAAGACCGCGTATTCGAGAGATGAGCAAATCGGTAAATAATTCAACTTGTTTGTTGTTCAACAGTCATTGGTACTAGGCATTAGGATTGGTCCGTAATTAGTCAGTGTGGAACATAGTACATTTACCGTACAGCTATGAAATATATACATAAGTTTATATATGAGGTTCCGTTGAAATTTATTTACTTAGTAATTACTTAAATCCATTTAAGTAATGTCTTGAAACGTATTTGTTATTTTAATGGATAATCTTAGTAAAAAACTACCTATTCTGTATAGTATTTAATGAAAAGTTAATAAGCACCATGCGAAACTGAAATAGAGGAAACTTCAAGTTGGGTTTTTACTTGAACTACTACAAAACGAATGCCACATGTTATATTGAATGAATGTGACTGCAGATTAACATAAATGTATAGCATACGGAAGATTAAATTGAAAACGAAACTAAAGATGAATCCGAGATGATGAAGAAGATTTGTAACTCAAGTGCATGATTTTGGTGGAGTTTTGTTCTCTGAGTTGGGTGGTTTGGTCGTGGAGCTTTCATCGTTCTTTTGAACAACATCAACAGCAAAAACTTTAGGTAGACTTCTACCTACTCCACCAAAGATGAATCCACTTAAAATCTAATTTGAGTTATATCTCCTCCTCATTTCCAAAATGAACGTGTTTGCTTCAATTCGACCATTTATTTCCAATCTTTGATTTGAATTAATATCTGAAGCTTTACAATATGTTTATTGAATATAATTTTCACATAAAATAAACGTTTAGCAATAGTAACCAATATCATTTTGTCTAATACTAAGAATTTGCTAAATCCCATCTAGTTAATAGTATAAATAATTCAATATTACGGCGTACTTATTGGAAGTTAAATAACTTGAATAAGTCTGATGATATTCAGTCCCTGTTTGCCCTACAAGCAAGTATTATTAAACATGAAAGCATAGTGTTGTGAGCGCGAATACAAATAGACACAATCAAATGTATATGAGTACAAAATTACATAATCATTTGTAAAAAATATGAATAACATATGTTCAATACTTCATTTACATAATGTTCATCAATTATCTGAGACTTGATTGTTACTTCATTTTCATACCAATCACTTTCTGTTTCCATTCTCTTCTATTTGAACTTCTTAACCTTCTTCTGCTAGACATTCCACTTTCGACTGGTGTTACATACTACTTATCTCTGTCGACATAGGTTATACACACCACAATAGACCTTAGCGTTCCATAATACTGTTTGCTTCCAATTATCAACCATTCCTTTCTAAAATAATAATAATAATGTAACTTCAAACCTATTTTCAAGAATTTAAAACATATTTCTTTATTACTATTTTCAGAATGTTTTTTCTCCCTACGGTTACTTGTGAATGTAATTTTTGCAAGAAAAAGAAAATAATAAACAAATTTTTTGTTAAAAAAAATCATTACAAAAGTTCCTCATTTTCTCTTGTTTCCCCCCTCCCGCCTCCGCCCTCTGTTCCTACATCACTAAAGAAGTAAATAAATGTACAACACACAAAAACAAAAACACATTCAAGTTTATTTTGATAGAAATAATGTTGAAACCTTTTTTAGTTTCAATGATTGACAAATCATACAATGATTTTTGTCAATGTTATATGTCGGAAATTGAAAAACTGAAACATATATATATATATCATGTTTACTAAACACTATTATTTGTAATTGCCATAACCGGTAACCACAGTTATTCTCGTTAGAGAATGGAAATGCCCAATCTACTACAACAATATTATTATCATTATTATTACTGTTATATTTCCGAATTTTATTATTTTTTTTAAAGACCAGTTAACTGTATTGTATGTTTTCATTTTACAAAAGGAACTTATAAAATAGACTCAATTTAAGAGATTACTATTTTGATTTTACATTGAAATCAAATGAAAATTATTTACTGTTGTGAAGTAATTATAAAAAGACTAATGTAATAAGACAAATTTAGATTAATTATGAACAATTCATTGTCATTTAAATTTAGATTATTTTTTTTCACTGTAACATCGAACTAGTAGTAGGTAACAGCATTAAACTGAAAGAATTATTAAAACGATAAGATTTAATTAAATAAACTAAGTAATAGTATGAGTAAAGATGGATGACAGCTAGTGATGGGATCCAGTTTTGCGCGCGATTCGTCTTACTTGGAAATTTGTCAGCTGACTTAAAGCAATACTGAGACAATACGCACGGGATGTATATATACCTTATAAAAGACTGATCAATTACAGTTGTAAACATCAACAGAAAGATTTTTTTCAGAAAGAAAACAATACAAAATGAGAAAAATGTTAAATCTAACTCACATTTGTGTATAACACTCAAGAAAGCATATTTCACATTTGTACAATAAAACGAACTGAACATGATAAGTAGTAAAATGATTGATGTAATACGAACAATTTAATCACATTAGAGCTTTGTATACTTAGAATATTTTTCAAACAACAATTCAGAAGAAAGAGGAAACAATTTCAATAAAGTAAGAATAACGGTGTTTGGAGAACAAAATGCATTTATTCTTTTTCACTGTTTCTCATCAACTGCATACAAGCGAAAATTATACTTATTATTCTAACTGCTAACAAATCTTTCAATGGCTGAGATCATGAGTCAATTGAAACTGGACCATCATGGAAAACCTGGAAGCACTGAATGGTCGTTTCGTTTCATTGTGGGACTCCTCAGCAGTGAGCATCCACGATCCCACCTGGTCCTGGTTTTGAATCCCGAGGGGCGGGATCGCGGATGTGACTGTCGAGGAGTCACATACTAGGACAAAACGGCCATCCAGTGCTTCTAGATTCTTAATGGTTGTCTAGCTTAGAGTGACTAATGAATTCAACTGTTTACATTTTTGTTTTTTTTATCATATTGAGTGACTACCCAATCACATAATAACTTCACCACCACTTCATAATCTCTTTTATTTTGATTACCATTTTCTAAGCTTAATTTGACTTTAGCAGATAATTCTGCATGGACTGTATTTGCGGATGTATAACATATTACAACCTCAATTAGTTAGTACATATCCTTGTACAATGAACCTAAGTTGTTTAAGAAATAAATTATGTATCATTTAAACATTGACGTAATATTTTATATTCGATTTTACAAAGTTAATGTAGATCCCGATGATTTTATGAAATATTTTTCAATGGCCTATTTCTTCCGAATACAATCATATAGACATCACTTATAAGTGCAGATTAACATAAGTGTATAACTAAGACAAAGCATTTAGAAGCGAAATATCATCTCTAGAAGTCAATAGGTAGACAACTTAATAATAAAGGAATATGTTGACTCGATGTCTGTTTCTATTCATTATATCAAGCTTAGTAAATAAATAATATAAACCAAATTAATATTTGCAAAGTATTAAGTTTTGAGAATATGATTTATAAAACATGAATTACATATCTTTAGTTTCCAACAAAAGTTGGCTCGTAACTGTTATTCAAATAATATCACATTTTCATAACCGATCTATTCCTTGATAGTAACAGGCTTACTTTGTAGATGATTTTGAGCGCAGAATCTGTCTTGATTGAGTGACCTGTGTTCACAAGGTGTTTGATTATTGAAGTCTTCCAAAAACAATTAGGTTGCATCTTTTTAGAATTGCCGAAGCGATAGCCGTACATCTAGAAAAACCAGAATTTTGTATCCAAAAGAGATTGGTCTAACCTCTTCTTCTAACACAATCTTAATGTCTTATTATTATTTTTCTTCATACTCTGCTTCCCCTTTCATCTCCTCCATACATTTTCTATCCCCAACTGGTTTATTCCGGTTTCAATGATCCTGCTGATTACATTTAATCACAATTTCAACATTTTATGTTATCATGCTGAGCCATCCTTTCCCAATGATAATTTCTCTTTCTATCTGTCTAGTGGTTAAGCCAGCAGGTCTTGGGTTCGAGCCCCGCGTGGTGAGGGATCGTGAATGTGCACTGCTGAGTAGTCCCATACTAGGACGAAACGGCCGTCCAGTGCTTCCAGGTTTTCCATGGTGATCTAGCTTTAATCGACTCATGATTTCAACCTGTGAAATATTTAAAACATTAACAATCAAATGATTATTAGTTTCCCAGTTAAAAAAATTTAATACCTTTGTTTATTTTACCTCACTGTCATCATGTCTAACAGAAGTTTATTATCATTATTATTGTAATTATTATCATCTTGAAAATATCAGTAAATGTATTTTCGATTGTACAGCTTTGAAAATGGATTCGCTGAAAAGAGAACCCTTCGCTGAATCAATCCTTCTTATTTAATGTCTTAAAGGGGGGGTTTCTGTTTACTGAAATAACTATTGACAAGAAGAAATCGTTACGACTTGTTAGTGATCATGATATTCGATCTATAATTTAATAAATAAACTTTTTCTGGATTTTATTTTGTATAACATGTCAATACATAATGTGCTCTTTAAATTTAATAGTTTCCATACACAATAAATCAATAACGAGTTATTTTTCTATGATTATTTTCTAGTTTTACTAGTAAACAGTACACTGAGTATGCGCACAAACAATGAAATAATGGAATTACCTGACAGTTATTCACCAGAATATGAACGTTTATGGTCAAGTCGACCAAGATTCTTATATCCCAGTGCATATTTACGACCATACAGAGCACCGTTTTATCAAGATACTATTGAGAAAAAAAATCGTAAAATTGATCAATCATTTTACTCTTATTATGGTTAAAGTAAGTTTATAAAAAAAATTATACTGGTAAATGATTAACTTGATGTTTCACAGATTAAAGATTTAATTTACCGAGATCATAGAAAATACTTATAGTTTAGAACGATGATTTTGGAGGTGTTGTATTCTCTAAGCTGGATGGTTTAATTGTAACGCTTTTAATGTCCCTATATAAATCATCATCAGCACATACTTTAAAGCTTCACAGATAAACCGTCTTGCTACGAAAACACAAAACCCTTGAGATTTAATTTGCTTAATGTGAGAATCCAGATTGTGTTTACCGTTCAAATTGATCTTTCTGATAATATTATTTTTTTCAATTTGAAATGACATGTACGACAGGAAACTCTGAAAGTGATCAGTCACTTGTATAAACTTCTAAATTGTAACGAGAAAATCGATTCGATCTGAGAAGGGGGGATATATTTGTGCCATAACTATTTCGACTAACAAAGTATTTGCAGGGAAAATAATAGAAATGATTTCTCCTTCAATAATATTATAGGTGACTATTTCAAAAAGCAGTAAGCCATTATACTTTTTACAGAAATGATTAAACTCATGTTTTGTCGATAGAACAATTAGTTAATTGTTGCTAATGATCACACTGTCATCGTATTCATTTGTTGTCTAACTGCTATATTCTCTGATCTTATCATTTTTCCGATTATTTGATAGATTGAATCTATTTCAGTATATTTAATGATTTCTAAATGATTATAATTTAAGGCTTCTATAGATCATAATTTGTTTCAGAAGCCTCATCCTCAGATCAATCAATTCTTGATTTAGACAAGTGATTTATCGTTAACTACTTAGAAACTGAATGATTATTATGTCGATCAAATTTGCTAATGGTTTATTTTGATAGAACAATGAGAAGATGGAGTTGATCTGAAAAATGTGATGTATTTGTGCGATGCATTTCAAACAATCTGATCACACATATACTTGTCAAGGCATTTTATATGACTGTTCGAAATGTATAGCGCAAATACATCACATTTTTCAGATCAACCTCGTCTTCTCATTGTTCCATCGAAATTGATAAAAAGGACCAATTGTTTTAATGGTTTATTATCGTAATAAGATATTTAGACCAAAGAATATTAAATACACTTTTGGTATTCTTAAATTTCTTGAGTTTTCATTGTCATTTTAGAGTAATATCATCACTACTTACTTCATGTAGGCTTTCGACAACAATAAAATTACTCATTTAAACCGTAAATCTAAAGCAAACATTTCTTCAATGTTTCTGAATTTATTGTTGCTTAATTCAATTTCATTATTTCTTGCTTTATTTCTTCTTCTTCTTCTTCTTTACTCCAGGATTTTATATTTGATCAAATGTGTACGATGGGTTATAATCATCAAATTACTTGAAACATTGAAAAAAAATAATGGATTGTCGACATTTCAAACTTGTTTACATTTTCCATGGAAATATAAAATTTCATCAATAATCACAATAAAAAAAAGTTTTGTTGTCTTAAAAAATAAAAAAAAACGGTTCTCTTTTTTTTCCACTAAAATTCTTTATAATAAGTTCTGCTTATTATAATGTTTTGAAATAGAAACATGACTATTGTAAAAGATTTCTTTGTTTATGTAAATAGATCAAAATTAATTCAATCATTACCACTTGAATGAGAAGAAACATACTCAAGAACAAATATATGTGTCTGAAAAGGAATAGAAAGTATATCCTAAAAGAATTCTAATGAGTATTGTATTATCCTGTTTGGAAAATACAAAATTACAGAATGAATAATAAGAAAATACAATCTTTAGTGTATAACTGACATTTGTTAAAAATTTATTATTTTTTTCAAGGATCTATTACCAGATAGGGTTCATTTAGTTATGCAAAATAGATTTGTATGCTAAGCTCTAAGTAACATTTCATTACAATTAAAAGTTGAGTATTTTTACCATGGAAACACTACTCCATTTAATGAATACAGCTCAAAATCATTTAATGAGCTTAGGGAGCAACGGAACATTAGTAAAACTGCTCAATTGAATAAGCTGATGTAATTGAAGCTGAAACTTAATTTACAAGATTAAAAGGTCAAAAAGTTCTTAAGATTTTTAATAGTAATTTAAATTTGTGAATCATATTGATTTGCATACGGCTTTTATTCTGTGAAAAACAATGCAAGAACTTGTGTTTATGTTATAAAGCAATCAGTCTATAATGTACAACATGTTGGTTAAATCATTTGAATCTTAAATAAAGAAAAAGTGAATATCTTAACAGAGTCACATGAACTCATTCTCCTCAACTTCTTGAAATCCAAGAAAAGATAGTTGTTCTCGGAAAAGGGTTTTGTTGAGATTATAGTAATTTAGTAGTTGAATTCATGAGTCGATTAAAGTTATAATAATACGGAAGAATTAACATTGTTAAAACGTTCGCTTATTTAGAGATTAAATATATGAATATTCTAGAAAAGTATGGACACAAGATTTTTGAAACAGAAGACAGTTCATGTAAGATAGTCTAGAGGTTGAGCGTTAAGCAGTTAAGCGTTCGTACACGAGACTGAAAGTTCTGAGTTCGAGTCCCGCATGTGGAATCGTAGATGCACACTGATAAGGAAACTTGCACTAAGATAAAACGGCCGTCTAATACTTCCAAATTTTCAATGGTGGTTTAACATCGATCGGTTTATGATTTCGATCACAACCGAACGATTCCTGGAACCCTATACTGATAATACAGACCATTTGAATAATGCCCAGAAGCAAGAAATATGTTAGTCGAAATTTTAATCAAAGTTTATGGGAAAATATCTTGCCTAATGATTTCACAAAAATGAAGTCACTAGGGTAAAACAAGATTTAGAACTGTTTCTTGTTGGATGCATGAATCAGATTAAAAATTGTATTACAACCGTTTCTTCAAAGCGTAGTAATTTCGAATTTCCTTTGGTTATTGATTATTTGAAATACGTTCAACCTCAACATCATGACCACTGTCAAGCAAATGATAAGCAGTTGCACTGTTGAAGATCTTCTCTTCGTCAAGCCTCAACATTCGTGAAATAGTTTCGGAGATGTGGACACAAACCCAACTTTCTGTTCTTTCGACGTATGTACTATGGCATGTACATGTAAACTTGTAAACAAATTGAGAAGAATTCACAAAATGAATGAATTCATATTATTCTGTTAAGATATTCATTTTTTTTTCTTTATTCAATATTCAAGTTGTTTAACCAACATGTTTTACATCATGAAATCGTAATTTTATAGATACCAATTCCTGCACTGTTTTTCACAAAACTAAACTCTAATTCGTATGTCTCAACAAACACAAAGGGAAAAACAAGATTCTCCGATACAACACAACACAACACGCACCAATTAAATCACACATGAAGGAAAAGATTTGGAAGATGTAAACATCTTTATATATCTGCGCAACATCATTGATGAACACGGTGGATATGATGCAGATGTGAAGACCGGCAAAGTAAGAACAGCATATCTAAAACTGAAGAACATTCGGAACTCAAAACAACTCTCAACCAACATCAAGGTCAGAATGTTCAATACAAATGTCAAGACAGTTCTACTGTATGAGGTGGAAACTTGGAGAACTATGAAAGCCATCATCATCCAGAAGATACAAGTGTTTATTAACAGTTGTCTACGCAAAATACTTCGGATCCGTTGGCCAGACACTAATAGCAACAATCTACTGTGGGACAAAACAAATCAGATCCCAGTGGAGGAATGAATCAGGAAGAAGCGCTGGAAGTAGATAGAACACACATTGAGGAAAGCACCCAACTGCGTCACGAGGCAAGCCCTCATATGGAATCCTCGAGGCCAAAGGAGGAGAAGAAGAAAACCAAAGAACACATTACGCCGAAAAACAGAGACAGACATGATAAGAATGAACAACAATTGAATAGAACTAGAAAGGAAGGCCCAGAACAGAGTGGGTCAACAGCCTATGCTCCATTAGGAGTAACAGGCTTAAGTAAATTCGAATTCATAATCAAATTAAATTATTAATTTAAAGTACATAGTAATAAGTAACCTAAGAATATTATTTATCTTCATAAATATTTATGAACAATTATATCCTATCGTTGGAATCTAGGACGCGTGTTTCGTCCTATCTGGGACTCGTCAGCTGGATGTATCTGCATCTCAGAGAGTTGATGTTCACTCTGGAACTTGAACCCAGTATCATTCGCTTCAAACGCCATCGCATTATCCACTCAGCTTACAAATAGCATGTGAATTAACGTAATATCGAGGCATACGCACAGTATGCACATATACCAATAACAGACTGATCAATTGCAGTCTTAAATCTCAATGGGAAGATACAAGCCAAACAATACCAAGTGAATTATATCCAATTACAGTATTATGGTTAAATTCAAAGCGATTGTAGGTATAAATGAAAGTGTATCATTAAACAATCAAATCTTTTATGTCTAAATAAATTATTTCTAACAATAAATTATTAATTTCATAATTTAATAATTAAAAACTAGATTCATTCATTAATCATTTAACATGTACACTCCTTTCTCTTTTAAATGATACGATATTAACTTGCAGATATAATTGACTGATAATATCTTGTAATGATTGTTTATCGTTGTAAAACTAAACCCTTTACTTTACCCGAACCGATCCTTTTTTAAAAGGAACTAATAATGCAAATTAATTTGAATGCATATTATATTTTTTTTAAAAGGCTTAATCTATCATCTATACTAATCTACATTAATAATTTTGTAAAGAATCAAATTAGATACCGCTTTATATCCATCTGAGCAACAAATCTTCTCCACCATCTTAATATCGCTTTAGAAATTTTAGGAAAATCCAAATTAATACTGATCCTCAGTAAAAAACAACAACTTAAAACTCTGGAAAAAAAGACACCCCCCCCAGAAAATTAGTTTTAGGTATAGTTAAAGTTGTACATTAAGCATGTATTTAGCTGATTGGCGAATTGAACACTCAATGTATTTTGTATATTCTGTAACTCTGTAGTTTGCCTTGCATAAAACATTTTTATTTGATTTAGTTATGTTTTAAACAATCGATGAATTGATGAATATGCATTAGGGGAAAATTGTCTTTTTCTATCGAGTAACCGTGATTAACCAACTGAACACAAAAATGAAGCTATAGACTGATTAAGTAAAAAATACTTTTATGGTCTAAACTCTTTTTGTGTGAACCATCATTAGATTTATCACCAGTAAATTGCATCTATACGTTATTTGAAGTCATAAATATAACCAATAAAATAGGTAGACTGAAAGCTTGTGAAATAATGGAAAATCTTCATCTCTAATCAAGATTGCTCCAAATAATGTTATCCATGACAACATTCATAACTTTCGAATAAAATCATCCTGCTAGAAGAATGGAACATCACCAGAAGCAATAAGTTAAACTACTAATTTCTTCTACCATAATCAGAGTATTTTATTCAGTTAATAAACAATTATATTTGTAAGGATCTAATTAATTGAAATATGCTTATTTCAATATTTCACCTCGTTGATTTCCTCGAATGTTTCTTATTTCAATCTTCATACATTTTTTCAAGTAACTAATTTATGTTATAATTCATGCAGAATAGACATTTTATGTTCGCTTATCTGTTTAATTGTCTTGTCAACACTGACCTAATATCTCATTGCATTACTATTTCTAGCATTTATCTAAATTAATGGTTGCTCTGGGCATCAGCCTCGTGACTTCCGAAGGAACTTGGCTTTCATGATGAGACGTCATAACTTTTCTAAATGAAGACTTTGTAACTCATAGGGAAGAGTTTAAACAGTTTGAATTATTTTTTCTGGTTAGCGTTTTTTTAGCGAGTTAGTTATCTACGGGATAGAGTCGCTAACCCGACGCTCAACCCACCTCCTTTATCCGGGCTTGGAACTGCCAGTAATCCCAAAGTGGCTCCTGACCCACTTACCATGTTGTGGTTAGATAAATGTTACCTGTATAAGAGCGAACTTTAAGGCAGGTATATACGCAAGCAATACTGCTCATGTAGGTATGTATTTGAGCTTATAAGCAGGAATTCTATCATAATCCTTGCTAATTGAATAACTATAATTTTATCTAATTCATTTTTATATTGGTTATTTGAATCCTTTTATTGATGTTTAGGACTGAAATTGATCAGTCCTTTTGGCATACATGCATCTTATGAGGATTGCCCCTGTATTCCCATGAGGTACATTCAACTGACGTTCTGGATCCTACTACTAACCACCGTCTATCTCAGTTTATAATTCTGTTTGCCTAATCTGAAAGATTAACATAAATATAAAATAGTTGTGCTGCATAGATAGATAAATAAAGACTTAAAACTCACTGATGCTTATTAAAACGATCAAGTCAGTTTAAGTGAGAAACACTGAAGTGAAAAGGTTTATTCCTAATAATAAAACTAGATATTAAATTATTGTCTAATCCATTTGAACGTATTTAAGATGTATGTAAAATAATTTGAATTTTACGCTGCTACTAATGATACGAATACTACCACTGCTATCTGTAATGGTGTCAGCCAAGTGCTATATCAGTTTTTTTACAAATCTATTGATTGTCTTTTTTCGTGACTCCGTTTCGCTATCAGTGGAAACAAATCCTAGCACATGTACTCTTTACGCTCATGTTAATACCTAATCACGAACAATATTGATATTTTAATATTATGGAATTAAATGTACACGGACTCGATATGCAGCAGAACTGATACATAATACTTACACAATAATCCTCATTTTGATTGATGAGGAAAGTCAAGTACTCAGAAAAAAACTTAATATCTGATAAATGTGAATTTGTAGTAGAACAGCTCTGCATTTATAGACATAGCGAAAAACATAAGCATGGAACACAACAAAACTAGCGAAGTAAAGGTGAAGCAACTAGTGAAGGGGATATGTGAATAAGGAATCAATCATTTCGATTATCTCTAAACTGATGAACTAACATTTATGAATAGTTAATGTAAAGTTATTGCAATAAAATAAGCAAATATCAGCACTAAGTCGTCACATTAGTTTCTGATAAAGGTTATCACTTATTATATACATAGAATAGTTGGTAAATGACAAGGAGATCTCCTCTTCTTTTCGATGTTAAGTCTAATTGGTTAAAGAACAATTTCAAGGTCAGACCTTGAACTTCAAGCCAATCAAATCCTACGTAGTAATCAAATAACTTGTCATTTTGGTACTTCAATATGTAAAACCGATGAATCAGATTACGTAAATGAAAACACAAAGAAGATAGCCGAAGAGTTACTTGACATTCAAAACAAACCAAAATGGTATCTGAATATGATTTATTTACACTGATTGACAACCAGGTATTGTAATAACTGAACTAAGTGGTACTTGGAAGTAATTAATTAATAACTTATTGTGTGGATACATATTTATTACTCGTATTCCAACTTATAAAATGCTTTCCTATTATTACTTACTTATTAACGCTTGTTACTTCTCACGGAGGAGAGTGGACCTCCCATCAGCATTCTCCATCCAACTCTGTCCTGGACATTCCTTTCCAGTTGTTATCCATCCTGTTCGTGTCTGCTTCCGTTTCCCGATGTAGTGTGTTCTTCGTGTGTTTGGAAGTAAAAATCCAAAGTAGAACATGTTTGATCGTATTTGCACCGTTTTTAGTATTTTTATTTTTCTGATATTTACCTCTTACATAATCTTATTGATGCTCACATATTTTCACAGCTGAAACCACTGACTGATCTAACCTAGACCATCAGTAAAAATCTGGAAGCACTAGACGGACGTTCAGTCATAGGATGTGACTCCTCAATAGTGCGTATCCATGATCCCGTGCGTAAATTTGTTTGTTTTTCTCATGCTGAACAATTTAATTATAACGAATTTAATGATTTTAAAAATATTATTCACTAAATTTCCACAAGGTCTCAAGTTTGATCCCTGTTAAAGACATGAGTGCATAACTCTCTGTTCTCCCCTGATTTCCAACGGTTCTCAAGTGATTGTAGTTCAGAATGAAAAGTTTAGACGAATTTAATTAACTAATCTATCTACTTTCTTTTAACTGGAATGATAGTTCTACATTAAGGACATTATACAATTACATTACACTTAACTAAATTCTTGGCATAGTAAACTAAGGGCAAACCCAAAACACTCATTGAAATCCAATTTATTCACTAAATTCGATTACATTTGGGTACTTTATTTATTAATAAGTAAATTTTAGCACTTAAGTTAGGTGATAAAAATGTTAAGCAATTAGTCCATTTTATAAATTTCGATAGAGTAATGAAAAGACGGAGTCGATCTGAAAACATTTTTTTTCCAGATCAACAATGTCTTCTCATTGCTCTATCGAAAGATGAAAATCTAATTTAATTAAATACTACAAGTAGTGAACTGAACAAAGAAGTAAAATATAATGAGATAACTCATTTTGAATTATTCGTAAATGACTTAATTCCTCTTGGAATAATTCGGCTATCCACTCAAAACATTTACTACAAAATCGTAAGGACAGATTCATTTCTGTATCCTTTGATGATGTATAAGTTAATAATCTATCACATAAACATTATGAATATATGTTTTTCGTATATAAAAGATTCATTACACTCAGCAATTTAGATTTTTATCGTGTTCATGAAAGTTTAGCGACAAACCTAGTTATTTAATAGGTTAATTTATCAATGAATCGAACGAAGTAAAACAGAAGTCACTAATTATTAGTATAGGGTTGTGGTGATTGTCGAGTTTCACAAAACTCTTGAACCGATCAACGTTAGATTACCCTTCGAAACCGGGATAACCGTTTCAACACTGAATGGGACTCCTCAACAGTGCGCATTCACAACTCTGCACGCGGATATTGGACACAGGACCTTTAGTCTTGCGCGTCAACGCCTAATTTCTGGACCACTGGCGCAGTATCTGATGATCTAATGTTTAATTTCAGTCAACCCGCGATATTTTGTGACCGTCTTTCATTTTCTTCGGAGGGTAACTAACTCGTGTTCAACACGTTCGAAATTTGAGAAGACTTTGCTATGACCAAACGGCTATCAAAGTCTTTAGTGGTGATCTAACATTAATTGGTTCATGATTTCAGTAAGATGTCAACAATGTTATGTGGTTAAATATGGCCTGAAAAGAAACCGGTTTAACCTGATCTCGTTATAGTTGACACTTATCATCAATACGTACCAGGGCTATTTAAACCTAGCCTCAATGTCTAAGACATTGCCAGTGGTCCGTTCAGCTCACGATAAATCACAAGCGGGAGTGGGATATTTCCACTGACTAGTCACTACTTGGTGATCAGTTACTATTCATACAACGAAAGAGACCTATTTTTTCATAGGAGAAGAAAGAAGGCAATTCAGCAAAGAAAATTATATAGATCTCTAACAGAATGATAAATTTATACTCATGAAGGGTTATAGAATATGAAGAAATACAAGAAGAAACAGAAATGTCAATTTTTGAATTCGGCACATGTCGCAAATTAGGAAAATATATACCAACACACTGTTACAATGTTTAAAACAATATGAAAGAAGAGTTGTAACATTCCATGTAGATCAATAATTCGACTTGTCTCTAAACACTAACAAATCACTTAATTCACTTGATATCGTTTTACTTGGATCTTCCTATCGATGTTTAGGACTGCAATTGATCCGTTTCTTATTAGCTTATGTGCATACTGTGCATATTGCCTCGATATTGTCTTAATTCACAAGCATTCTAAGCAACGATGGATAGTGGCTAGCAATGGAATCTAGAACATGCGTTTCATCAGCTAGATGTACCTGTATCTCAGAGTTGATGTTCACTCTGGATCTCAAATAGGATGAAAAGCGTATCATGGAATCCATTACTAGCTACTATCCATCTATGTTTACCAAAAAAATCATATTTCAATATTTCTTTGAGAAGTAATACAACAAGACACCTTAAAACATTGAGTATTCTATAAAGAACATTGAATTTTATTGAATATTCTTATTAAAACATTATTTGAAGGGGTTTTGCGGATATTATACTAATTTTAATAGTTGAGGTTATCAGTCAATTGAAGCTAGACCACCAGGTAAAACCTGAAAGCACTGGACAGTTATTTCCTCTTACTGTGGGACGCCTCAACAGTGCTGATCCACGATCCCATCACGTAATATTCGAACCCGGGATTTATCACTCTCTCACGCGAATGCTTTAACTCTAGACCACTGAACCAGCATCCAATAGTGCTAATGTCTACCTTAAACTAATCCACGAAATTGATCGACATATCCATCATTGTTTTCAGTGAGTTACTATCTCACAACAAATCCAGATTTATCAGTTTAGGGGTTGTGGAGATTGTTAAGTTTTCGACTGAAATCATGAGTCCATTGAAGCTAGATCACCATGGAAAACCTGAAAGCACTGGACAGTAATTTTATCCTAGTATATGGGACTCCTCAACAGTGCGTATCCATGATCCCACACCATGCGTGATTCAAATCCAAGACCTATCAGTCCAGATTTTCCAATAATGATCTAACATCATCAATCGGTTCATGATCTCAATCAAAAACATTTAATCTATTCTAAAAATTAGCATTTTATATCATAACTTAACTATAGAATTCATATTTCATTTAATCAATTCGTTTATTGAAATGATATTTCAAATATGGAGTTCATTTTTTAAAAAAAAAAACAAAAAAAAAAGAATCAATCAATCAATTTTTTTATCGAATATGAATTACATTTCAAATCTAATATTTAATGTTATCATATTCTTTTTGTAGTTTTATTTTAAATCATTTAAATTTTAAATTGCCGCTATGATCTATAAATAATTATCTGAATGAATCAATTTACCTAATGATTAGTCATTAATTACTGATTTGTACTCATGTATATTGATGTATATGTATGTATGTATATTGTATGTAAGTATGTGTTCATGTATGTGTGTGTGTATGTGTGTGTGTAGACATAAGTGTGTATGTATATTGTATGTATGTATGTATGTAAGTATGTAGGTAGGTAGGTAAGTAGGTAAGTATGTATGTATGTATGTAGGTATGTATGTATGTATGTATATAGGTATGTATGTATGTATGTATGTATGTATGTATGTATGTATGTATGTATGTAGGTAGGTAGGTAGGTAGGTAGGTAGGTAGGTAGGTAGGCATGTGTTAATATAAACTCAGTTTAAAAAAAGATTATAACCGTTATCATCAATATCAATTTGATCTCAGTTCAATTAAATATTGTACATTTAATTTTGAACCAATAAACTTTTAAGATAATAGTAAATATCTTCTTTAAATAAAGAAAGAGAAACTAACTAGACCATTCATTACATCATTATAATAGATTGACAATGGAAATTTAATAATAGATTAGTAAATTATCTATAATATTCAAATCTAACATGAAACTAATATTTTTCATATCTCTTATATTAATCAATTCCATATGGATCTATTCAGGTATGAAAGTATTCAATAGAATTTAGTTGTTGTTGTTGTTGTTCTGGTTGATGTATAAATGCTTCATATCAGTTCAATGTTTTAATAATTGTGTAAATAAATAGATTTGTGATTTTCATGTGAAATCTGATTTAAAATTTTGTTTGAATTATTCAACTTCTGAATAAAATTGACAAGATGAATTGAAATTTAACTATTTCTTTTTCAAATGTGACTTTATTATTGTATTGTTGATAAAAAATTGCTCTCAACAATAGGAGCTATCAAATTGATCACTGGTTTTGAAGTCTTTTTTTTAGAAAACAACATATTGAAATCATGAATCAATTGAAGCTAGACCACCATGGAAAACCTGGAAGTACTGGACGGCCGTTTTGTCCTAGTATGGGACTACTCAGCAGTACGCATCAATGATCTCGCACCCCGCCGGCTCAGTGGTCTAGTTGGTTAAGCGCTTGGGGCGAGACTGATAGGTCCTGGGTTCGAATCTCGCGGGGGGCGGGATCGTGGATGCGTATTGCTGAGGAGTCCCATACTAGGACGAAACGGCCGTCCAGTGCTTCCAGGTTTTCCATGATGGTCTAACTTCAACTGACTCATGATTTCAATCTGTAAAATTTCTAAAATCACAAACCCCTTCTGATGAAAAAAACATATGTTTACGATCTTTTAAAACGTTTGATACATGTACAACACTGAAATTCAGGATATGAATTTCATCCTCTGTGGAACTAATCAATTGGATACTTAATTATCCTAATATTGATGACTAAATTAAGAATGGAACTTTGTAGTTATCATTCTGAACCTGAATTCCAACCCTTACTAATAACTTTGTGAATTTTGAACAGGTTGATAACTGTGTGGACTAAACATATTATTGGATAATGTGTGGATGTCTGATGTGATAATGAACAGATTACAGTTTTAACCGGAAATTTAACATTGGTTAGGAAGAACACCCAGACGCCAGGTTCGGGCTACGATGAAATGTGCGCGCTGGACTCCAATAGCAACCAAAACACAAGTATAATAAAATTTGTAACTGAAAGATTGTGTCAAGATAGTTCATTCAAGATCCACCACATATCGGCAGAGACCTATTAACTGCAATTCTGAATACCGGCAACAAAAATTACAAAATCTTTCAGATCTGTCTACTATTTTCTAGAGACTTGAAGCTGTAAATAGTTACATATAAGTATCAAAATAATGCTATTACTTTCAATCTCTTTCTTTCTTCATTACTTGTCCAAAATATATGAAGAAAAGTAAACTACCTGACCAGTGATATCATTTAAATCCAATGTCAGCAGGGTTGTTCCATTGGATTTAGCAATTAATTGATGGCTTAACCTCACCTCTGCAGTACCTCTAAAGATATTGATCGTCTGAGCGGAACATTTTATTCCCATTATATCCCAGTACAGGCATTAAACAGTAAAGCATGCCGTCGAACTATGAGTTTGTACCTTGGAGTTCTCTAACCGATGTGGTTAGCATAGTGGAATGCAAAGTAATGAATGCTTGAGGCAATATAGCTTGACTGGGTTATCACAAAATACAACCCTAAACAATGAGCCAACATAACTGCTAGAGTATTAAGAACTATGATAGAAAACCTGTATAATGTTTTCTGGTTTTCGTTTGATTTCTCAGCTGATATCAGATCAAAAAGAAAACTACGTCTGGAAGGTGACAAAAACTAAACAGACATTCTTGTTAATATTTCATTTGATCCTAACATAAACTATAAAACTTAAATACTTAAATAAAAGTTGCTATACATTGATAAAATTGTTAAAATTACAGCTGTGCAAAAGATGAATTTAATTAATTTCAGAATTATAAGGATAAATATATGCCTAATCATTTGATTGAATTTAGACATGTACATCACTAAATACCGGCTCAGTGTTCTAGAGGTTAGGAGTTTGTGCATAGAACCTAGGGTCATGAGTTCGACCCTCAGTGGCGGGGTAGTGAATGGTCACCCCTGAGGAATTCCATACTAAGGCGAAATAGATGTCCAGTGTTTTCTGGTTATCAATGATAGTCTAAATAAGAACAGTTCGTGATTTGAACCGTGAAAATTCTACAATTTCATTAAAACACTAAACTGATAATTTTTTCCTTAAGAGTTTAAATAATTATTCTATTTGTTCTGTTCGATGATTAAGTATAATCCTTAAAGTAATTAGTAACTATAGCTAACACTTTTCAAATAATTTTAAAAATACTACTTAATTTAAGTATGTACATTTTTTTAAATGCCTGATTATGAAAGTTGAATGTTGAGATATTATGATGGTTCAAAGTAATAAGCACGATTCCTGTCTAATTAACGTTCATTACTATCATCCAATGCCATGATCAGAGACCTAGAATTCATTCTGTACAGAGTTCCAATCTTCTAAAGAACTGACCACTTGATGATATTACTACACTGGATAATCCATGTAGAAATATTTAATTAAGAATCTGTTCTATAAATATTCCCTACACTCCTTACTGGTCAATGTGTACCAGCATATGATGCTGATCTGGGGCTTCTATCTGGTTACTATCAAATAGAGTGCAATATATGCCATACTGACCAAATTGAAACCTTGATCTTTAGATTCTAATCAACACTAAACTCTAGATAATATGGTTTGGCATTTTGTTTACCAGCCAATTAATGGATTTTACAAATGATAAATAACTATATTCAAGTTAGTATTTTTCAACATGAATTTGACTGTAATTTCAAAATCATTTCAAATAAAGAAGCATTGACTATAAACTACTGATTTGATTGCATTTACAGTCTCCACGGCTTTAGCTAACGATTACTCACAAACGATTTCAAATGAACGACAACGTAGAGTAAGCAGTACCGTGACAATTTTTACTTAAAATGAATAAAAATATTTCAAATAATAGAAAAAGTACCATGAATAACAGAGTTGACCAAAGCAAGAGTGAAACCGAATGTTCATATATAATATTGTTTTCCACTTTCCCTAGTCTATGAATTAATGATAAATATTTGAGAACTTAGATGCATTTCATCTCACTTGTTAAATGGTTACACACTTATCTATTATCTAGTGTTTATAATAAACCTGTGCCAAACGCATGGTTAATAATGCTAAATCTAATTATTTTAAAATATTTGTCCCTAAAATCTAATGGTTTTGGTGTTGTCATCAATTTATGAAAATCAATTTCAATGGAATAAACATAGGAACTAGATACCTAATGATTAGTTAACACTTAGTAAATACCTCAAAAGCATTCGAAATAATTGACAAACAACAAACATGAATTTTGTTCCATTTTGCAAAGATCATAGCTAACAGGTATTGTTCAATACACAATCACAGAGGGGTTTCGTAAAATGTGAAAATCACACATCAAACACATCATTTACACATTTTTTTAAAACTTATTTTTTACAAACTTTATTGTTCCTTCATTCCTGTTGTTACCTTAATTACTTTGCATATATAACCTCCGTCGACTCATTACGTTTCGCAATCACTAGCCATAATAATGGGCGATATCTATCTCATTCTAGGTATAGTTGAACTCCACTTGTCACGGCTCCTTACTGGAACTTCTGGAATTACCTTACGAAGAAACAAGAATTCATATTGCAGAGTGGTCATATACGTATTCAGAGTTACACTTAAACCTAAACGACTCAGCGTAATAATAAACTCCAAAAATAAATTCTTAAGTTATCTGTATCCGTCATCACTAGTTACTTGTTACTAAACAGCGAAATCCGACCTAAGGCCTCTTCGTGGTGCTACTGAATAGTAAGGGTAACCTTGCTAGCCAACTTAGGCGGTCGGTAGAGATTGTACTAATCACCCACTTAGTTGCTTCCTTGATTAACTCGGGTTCCAACTCGGGGCTCACTTAACCTCATCGTGCCACTCGTTGGGTATGTTTCTGTATAAGAGTTAGAGAAGTCCTCAGGCCCATGTAATTCATATATGTAGGCATATGCAAAAGGTGTGTGTGTGGTGTCGTACAATAGAGACGTTAGTTGAAATAGTGTCTGCCCTATGTCTAATAAAGTCATCGACCTAATTTATCAGGTCGATTTATTTATCTCAAACAGATATGTGCCACATAAATCAATTGATTTGTGTGAGGAATGAGATACTGCTCATGTGCCCAAATCGAAGTACGTGGTTTCATTAACGAGCCGCATCTCGAGCCTTTGACCTAAAGGTCTGATCCACAGGGCAGTGGAGCAACTTTAGGAGATGCAGTCCCATGGCAGCCGGTGACCAACAATAGGTTCATACGCAACTTCTTTCTTTAGAATCGTGGAGCCCATGTGTAGCGCTGGCTTAGAATCATGGTTTTCCGACTTCCCTTGGTGGACTCTCCGTGTTCACCAACTCGGTTAAAGCACTGGAAATTCGCTTTTGGTCCTCCTGGTTTCGTAAACAACACCCCTGGCTCGAGAAGGCGTTGAGTGGGACTTCCCTATCAATGATCGTATGCATGTGGTCATGTGAGAGCACTTCAAGAGGGAGAGCTGACTCTCCCCACTCTCGGCCGCACCAGGGCATAATATTAAGATATGATAGCAAGTACAAGGGAGAGGCGACAAACAAGCCCCCTGAGAGAATACTTGTGGTTATATGTGTGTCAGAAAGTACTGAGGCGGTATCCATGGGCTGAATGTTATGCATATAATTTGTAAGAGAAAGTCTGTTGTAGCAAATACATTTCTGAGGAAGCGGTGAACTTCTACCCTCCCATATGAGTGAATATACCTATGTTTATGCTATAGAATGCATGGGATAAAACCTGTGTGTTACCGGTGTGCATGTAACGTATATTTGCTCACATGGCAGGTATATCTGTATTTATGCTAAGGAATACTCGGATCAAAACCCGTGTGTTACCTAGTATGCATGTAGGCTATATCTATCCAGGGTAAGTAAAATCTTCAAAAATCCTTCTACCTGCTCTTCTTACGATACCAAGATACACACAAAAACCTGCGGGGCAGCGGTTCCCACGAAACGACAGCCACGCGGTAGGTTTGTGAGCCTTTAAAATACAGAATCCATTCCAGAAGTTCCTATGTAGGCCTTCCCAGAAAAAGCCTTTACCAACCAATTTGTCTGAAACACTGTACCACCACTTGTTACTAGACACATGTTTTTACAATTCTGAAACATATTCAGTTCAATAACCAGTTCATAAGTGATATAATTTTTTTTATCTAATAAACAATTCATTATCATATTCATAATATTAATACACAATATATGTACGAAAATATATCAGCTACAATGATAAAACTTTCTATTCACAATGATCTAACTTATTTATATTTTTAAAACAATGGAGATAACAATAACTGAAAACATTGAACAATAATGGTAATAATAATGATAATAATGTTAAGTAATAGAGACCAATCTATAGTCTATTATGATATTTCACTTGGTTGATAATAACATAAATGAGAAATAAACATAATGATCATTATATGTATACATAACTATTGATTACAGTTAATTAAAGGATAGGTTATAGATTGCATAATCTACGAATTACTAATTTGGTTGATGAAACTTCGAAAGAAAACGTCTCAGGAAATTTTGACTGTAAATTGAATACTTCTATGATGGTCATAAATACTAAAAATGAACTGTAAGTTCAAAGTAATTGATAATCTCTAAAGTTGATAGTGAACATGTTGAATATATGAAGTTTCATGGAGATTCCGATTACTAATCTAGACAATGTTCGGAAAGTCTTTGCCATATACAATTCTGGTCAAACGTTTATGGTCAATGGAACTGTATAAAAAAGGCCGACTGCTGAAAACTTCTAGCAACATTTCGAACAATTGGAGTGGATGGTTCGTATGTTAATTGCTCCAAGTGGAAATTAGTTAAGAAGATAAAAGTCTGACATCAACTGAACGTTCGTAAAACGACGTTGATATGGGCTCAGTTTGCATATTCATAGGACAGACTAGGTGTTATAACGATGGATTTTGTTAATTCAAATTTTTAGTTTAAAGCTAAACTAATGGATATAGCTCACAAGTTTCATTCTGCTGAACCAAAGCAGAATAACATATTAACTTCTTAGCATTTCAACTCATTAAAAGAATTACGATATAATGCTGATATTATTATAGTTAAACTTGATAAAGGATCTGGTTTCGTTACTATGAATAACTCTGATTACAAAAGTAAAATGGAATCCATTCTCAGTGGCAAAAGCAAATTTATGTCTGATGTTGACTCTGATAGATTACGTAAATTAGAAAAGAAAGTAAACTCAAATCTAATGAAATTGTTAAACATGAATGCTATTAACAAAGATGAGTTTAAATTATTAAAACTTATGAGTTCGGTGTATCTTAATTTATATGAACTACAGAAAATTCATAAGCCCAGTACCCCCTAACATCCAATTCTTTCAATGTGTCGGTCACTTATTTAATAAACATTAATATAAAAACAAAAACAATGTGATCCTTTGATGTGAACACTTTATTTACAAATGTACCTCTAAGGAAAACTAATAATATTTTATGTGACTTTATCTCATTGAATGACCTTCCGTTGCTATTTCTTGTTAAAACTCTTAAAGATTTATTATAATTATGTACTGACAATGTAAAATTCACTTTTAAGGGTGAGCACGTTCGACAAAGTCTCGGCGTAGCTGTGGGTAGCCATTTAGGACCGTTGCTGGCTGATGTGTTTATGGGATACGTTGAAAATCTAGCTGAAGACTCAATTCAAAAGATATATCTGTAAAAACGGTATGTTGACGACATCATAATCATAGCGTATAAACGTGAAGATATGAACCACTAGTTAAAAGAACTCAACACAAGTCAAAAGCATATTTCACTTACTAAATTCTTATTCTAGACATACTGATTAGTAGGAGAGATGATGGTTCCATCAAACGTTCTGTATAAAGAAAGGCAATTTCTTAATCTCCATAGTCATTACCCAATTCATCATAAGCGAGGATTAATAAAGGGATTATTCAATGGAATCAATCATATTTGCACTGGTGATACTATTGAAATAAAGAGGAAGCTCTCAACTGGAACATTGATGAATAACAGTTATTCATTAAAGTTTATAAACCGATGTAAGGGTTGCAATACGATTAGATCTATGACGCTTCTGTCACCTAAAAAGCATGTTTGCACCACGTTACCATTAAGAGGCGACCAAAATAATCCCATGTTGAAATGGAGATCTATATTAGCAATCAACAGGACATTTTATGCAGCCCAACTTGGCAGTATTGAAAAGAGAAGGTCTATGCTTCATCAAAAACCCAAACAACACGTAGGCGATTGTCACAACCCATTGTATCTATCAATTTATATGTATGTGCGGTCACATGTACATAGAGAGGGGCAATCGTGATCTGCAAATAAAGGTGGAGGAATGCATACCCGAATGGCTGCAGAAACAAATGACTTCCAATGGTCAAATAAGATCACAGGATAGACAGACATCATCCTCCATTGCGAAACATTTGGTTGAGATTGGTCGTAAGCTTGATATCAATTCAGCATTTGCAATGTAAAAAAGCTTTCAAGGGCGCATACTAAGGTTTATTGAAGCCTTGACTGTACGGAAACTGAAACCTCTTTTATGTGTTCAAAAACAGTTTGTTCATACCCTTAACCTACCCTGGTAATACTGATTTATTATCCAGAGTGGTTATCATATTGTTTTTGTGTACTTTAAGTTTTCTTTGTTGCGACTTACCTTTAATCTGTCTAGTTGACTATTTAGTTCTCATGTAAAAATGTCTTAACAAGTATATTGTTAAGTTTGTCTTACATTGTTCCTACTCTCTCCCTTTCCACTCCTTTGTATATTGTTTTATACTACTTATTTAGATTGAGTAAGCAAATGTATTCCCAACAATTTTTAAGCTTGTTGTAACGGAAGTTGTACTGTAATATTCTGAAATGTTCACATACACTTATAACGTTTATTGTACTTATAATTTTATTTGTTATTATAATTACTTTATGTTAATCACTGTAGCGGTTATCCACAATTTTGTGCATTTGTTTAAACGCAACAGTTTCCATATTGTTTTGCTCTTGGTTCGGGTTTCGGCTGTTTGTAAACTCTTATCAAATTTAGACACTGCTATCAGCTGTCTTTTGTACTATCGTATGTTATAATTATTCTTTATGTCACTGTTACAGGAAGCCTTTTTATTTTCATACTTAAAGGACGCATTTAAACGCCCCAGACACTTAACAAGTTGAGGTTTGTAACTAAATTTTGTGTATTATTCAATAAAGAACCGCTATTGTAGACAAATCGTTGTTTTGGAAACTTCGGTTTTGCACGTATCTCAATCGGGTGACTTGGACGCTTCGATAGATTTAACATATATGCGTAATCAGATTGTTCGAAATGTATTGAGCAAATATATTACATAATACTGATAACCTTCATCTTCTCATTGCATTATCATAATTGATCAAATGGACTAATGGTTTTCAATACATGATATTATATTATTCATATATAATAAAATCAGTAGTCATTTACAGATATACTATGAATTTATCAAGAACAATTAATCTTACGTAATAGCATTTTTTTAATTACTTTCATAATTTCCTTTCATTTCCTAGTTGAATCCATCAAATGTTATACATGTGATCAGTGTTCACTTCCTTTAGAAATAGAACATTTAGAAGTAGCGGATGGTTGTAAATTTTGTAAAGTAAGTTTAAGAGAAAGACAAAAAAATACACCAAACAAAAGGTAGTAATTTATTGAATCCATTACTTCTTATTATAATAATGAATTTTCAATGGTCTTGTTTTATTATGTTAATAGATAATAAATCAAATGGAAATTTATTATCAGAAAGGATTTGTGGAGATTTTGGTTGAAGTTAGACATTAACACCGTTGGATGCCGGCTCAGTGGTCTAGTGGTTAAGTGCCCACGCGCGGGACCAGTAGGTTCTGGTCTCGAATCTCGCTGGGTGCAGGATCCTGGATGCGCACTGATGAGGAGTCCCATACTAGGACGAAGCGGTCTTCCAGTGCTTTCAGATTTTCCATGGTGGTCTAGTTTCAATTGAATCATGATTTCATTCTGTGAAATCTATTATTTAACTTTATTGAAACGGTAAAAAAAACTGAATGTACTTGAATTGTAAGAAATTTAAATGTATTTTTTTGTGTGTGTGGATTAAAATCATTTGCTCAAATGAAATGAATACTTATGATAAAAAAAAGAAAGATAACATGCTTCCTATGTCTAAAGCCGAAATACACTAATCCGATCACATAAAGTAAAAAAGAAAAGATAACCGTTTAATTGAAATGTTCTTAAATAGTCTATTTGCCTTTGATTCGTATGAAGATGTTTTAGAAATATTTCTTGTATCTGCTGAGATCACCAGATAAGTAATAGTGAGGTTAGACTCACGTTATTGGGAAGCGATGGTAAATCAGTTGACGAGGTTGTGAATATTCATCGACTGAGATGGTTGGTCCACGTGTTACGTATGCCTGAACATCGATTACCACAATGCGCAATGGTGACTAGTGTTGGAGACGGCTGGAAGAGAGTTAGGGGCGACCAGACCAAAATGTGGCATCAGTCCTTAAAGACACTAGCTCCAAGTCTTAGCCATGTTGGGAGATGCAGACTACTTGGTTAGGGTCCGCGTGACTATCGTAACCAATTGTTGGAGACTCTGTGTAACATGGCTCAGGACCGATCACAATGGCGTAGGTGTATACACTATTTATCTTCTCCTAAACCGTGAGATTAGAATTCCTTCATACCTTCCTTTTTACGAACTAATTCTTTCTTCCTGTACTATATCTTTATACACAATTTTTCTTTTACATTTTACTACCATTGAAGTAACTACTTCTATAAATTTGGTGCTCATCTTGTTGTGCTAATGAAGTATGACAACTTGGACCAATGCATATATGTGCCTGGTCCTACGTTGTAGCTGACTGATTGATTGACTGGTTTAAGGATTTAAAAATGAAATGTAAAAGTGATACAGGACGTCTGCTATTTAAACCATGTAGATGTTTACTGAAGGTTTAAATGGATGGATTAGAAAAACCTTTATTAAAAACTAGTGGTTTACATGAATTCACGGATCCTAAGAAAAATAGGTATCTGAATTAAAATTTAGGTAGAACAACATCCAGGCTCGGAACAAGTAATTTATACAAAAATCTTTCTTGAATCAAAGTAAACATCCATGATGGTACATATATTTATATCCTGAAATTTTATAATGAAAGTAAACGATTTCATTCACATTAGTTAATATTATACATATTTCATGAATGCAAACTTGATTGATGAGTTTAGACATATTTTTAATACAGTTTTGTATTACAGCAACTTGAGGAATTAGACATTCATATTCGAAGTCTAATGTAGCGTAACCTAATGACATTGATAGCTAGCTTCCATTAAATTTTACGTCGGTATTTGGTATACATTGAGGGAATTGCTGTTAAAGAAATATAAAATACTGATATTAGGGATATAACATGTTGTTTGAGTGTAGAATACAACAAGAGTTCCCACGGTGTGCTACCAAAATGATATGAATGTTTGACCCTGCATTTTAAAATCGATAAGGTCATTGAAACTAACACATTCAGCATTTAAAAAATTAGACAAACAATAAACAATTTATATTTAACCATTACTTGTCAGTGAACTAAGAATTTTATTAAATTCTAAAACTTTGTTCTGTTTTATTTTCTGTACAAAAAAAATTACGAAAATCTTTATAGACCATAGAACATTCACGTTATTTCTTAGGAGGTATAGCAACAAGACAATGTGTACAACATTGTAAACCATTATCAAATTGGCTTTATTGGAGTTATAAATCAGTACAATTTACAGTAAATTGTTGTAATCAAGATTTGTGTAATACATCTAATTTTAAATCAATTAATATGTATCTACTTTTAATTTGTCCTTTATTATGGCAATATTTTATTGATTTTCTTTAAACTTTGGCGCTTTTATCGCTTATATACCCTGAAATACTTGACGTCATGGTAATAATTTCAAAATTTTATAGTAATTTTTCCCATATATGTTATTGATACTGGTATGTTTTTTTAGAAAACATTTTTATACTACTCATTAGTAAACAGATTAAATATTCGCAATATTGTTCCGTTTTTCACGTTTGATTGTCGTTGATTCAATTTTTTTAAAAATGTTAGCAGATATAGCACTATGACAGTTGAGTTGTCAAAAAGTAAAACAACTTATCAATTACCTTTTATTTATTATCTCTAAATGTTTACATCAAGATTGAATTTTATTCGCAGCCACTTATCAAATAGTTTAAAATGATATTAAATGTCTTGAAGTTCCATACATTTTATCTTGATATTATGTGGTTGAAGTTAATCAGTAGGTATGTATTATTGATCCAAGCTTCGTATTAGTTAGCATTCATCAATCCTTAGGGAATTTCGACCTCCTGTGCGATTTCAACCCACGTTATTGAATATTACCGTAGGAGATATTACCACTAGGCTATTCAGATAACGATTGACCTCCTTTAGGATTGAGATATTTGCACTGATTTCTTAGGGTATCAATAGGAATCGATCAACAAGTAATTTGTCACTGATTTTGTATTTAATAAAAGTTCATTTGAAGTATATTAGGAATCAGTGAGAAATATGTTCGATGATACATGATTCATTTGTAAATTTATTGCATTATTCTTTATTTAATATAACAAAATCATTATGTAAGCATGAAAGGAAGTCAGACAAAAGAAAATGTTTCATTGATATGCAGAGCATAGCTAATATGTAAATAGGTAATGATGAAAGTAACAATAAAATGGGAATAAACTGGTAATTATCTTTACTTTCATATCCTTTTTAGATCTTTTATTTACTCACTAGATAAACTACGCTACATTTTAACATAAATAGCAATACAACTAATCATATTGTCGTTGGTTAACTGAACAACTTTGTTCATTAGAGAAAGCCATAGAATTTGGTAATATACCACGGGAGAGTTGATGAGATAAATATTAGTTTACCCATTTTAACGGTATCACTGATAAATATGTCTATGAATTTCGATAGGGTATAACTAGAAACTGAGTAAAAATATACTTCAGCTATAAACCAATCAGAACCAACAATGTGTTTCCCTAATTTTTGCGAGAAATCGAATGGTCTAAATTGTTTTTTTACTGGTTAGTATTTTTTATCATGGTTGTTTCCTACGGGATGGGATTGCAGATTGTATACCCAACCCTGCTAATTTACTTGGGCTTGTGGTAAGCCCTAACCCCAGAAGGGGTGCAGGTGGAAGAAAGGGAAGGAGGAAGACCAAGGAACACACTGTGTAGAGAAGTGGAGGCAGACATGATAGGAATGAATAGCAACTGGAAAGGATTTCTCAGGATTGATTTTGGTGGAAAATCTAGGTGGGTTGCCTATGTTCCTTGAAGAGTAAAAGAAACCGAATAATTGAGACGAGGAGTGATATTACCTTTGTATACTGCTCAAAACAGTCGAAATGAGAGCGGAAAATTATATTTTACTGCCGTAGAGTGACAGTGATCGTGTTAAGCGTTTCAAATACTTAATTGTATCTGTATTTTTTGTATAACAGGTAGATTGACTCTATCTCTAACACTATGCTTTTAATCCTGAAAAATGTTCTGACTTGGTTGAACTACCTCACCAGAATACCCCTTATACTTTTGTGTAAAATCTATTCATCCATATGACTATGCAGCAACTTATATTACAACCGATGCCAGTTTGTGAATAAACACGCCAACCCTAAACCTTTACTCTAACTAGGGACAATGTAGGGATACAAAAATCTGTTTGGAACCTTATAAGAATTCGGAAAGATGAAAAAACTATGTCCATTAGGACGATTTTGTCGTTGACCCTTCGACTTAAAGGCATGGTAACCAAAACAATACCAAAAGATCCATTAATTACATAACGTTGGTGACAACATTGTTTAAATTTCCACAAGCTTTTCATTCATAAAAACTGTCTTCTGATTGGCTAATAACAGGCGAGAAACTCATTAAAGTTGTTTTTGATGGAGTTTTGTTCTCTGAGATGGAAGGTTTGGTCGTGGAGCTTTCATCGTTCTTCCGAACGACATCATCAGCACAAACTTCAGATAGAAGTGAAGTGTTCGGATTTCTCCATGTGTTTGACAGCTCGTTCTGTACACCTCGATGTTGATTGGTTCTTATTGACCTTAAATTTATCATTGTTTACTTCTTTGTTTTGGTTGTCTCCCATTGGTTTGATTTTTGTTCTTACATTTGTGCATGATTTTCCTGATTGGTTGATACATTGGATTGATTTCAATGTGTTTGTTGATTGCTGGTTGACCTGAGTGCCAGGCTTCTAAAAATTCTCTGGTGTTTTTGAAGTTTCCTCTGTCTAAGATTTCCACATTTTTCCAATCGAATGAGTGTCCGCAGTTGTCCACGTGTATTGATATAAGTGAGGAAGTATCATGGCGTTTGGCTGCTAATTGTTCATGTAGGCGAAGTTGGAAGGGACATCCGTTTTGTCCGATGTAGTGTTATTCGTAGTTGGCACAATTTATTTTGTAGATGATGTTTGATTTGTCTTCCTTTGTTATTTCATCCTTTGGTTTGCATAGGATTGATTGTCGTGATTTTGTCGGTTTGTTGTTGTTGTTCCCTAATGTATACTTACACAGAAAACTGAGGACTATATTTCAAAACTTGGCTCAGAACCGAGGTAATGAAATTAATTGGCATGGGGAAACTAGGTACCATTGATTTAGATTATTTTCAAGCTAAGATGTACATATGTTTCGTGCACTGTATCAATCGCTTATAAGTCCAATTCAAAGCGTAATGAATTATTACGAAACTAAGTAGCGAATAAAAAGTCATCTATTTTGTTACGTCAAGCCTTTTTTCAATAAATGATCGAAATAGAATAGTAATATTAGGTTTTATGTGAACATGAGTCGGTTGAAATCGTTATTTCAAAATTTAAAATCTACTTGGTTCGGCTGAAGAATAGGAACTTTTCTGTGTGTTATTTTTTCAGGAAACATATACAACTACGTATACCGTACATTTTATACAATCGAACTCTGAATTAATTTTCAAAAAAACTGCCAGAATCCCTTGGTTGCATTGCTATTTAATGACAAGCAATTTAAAAGTTCGTATATCTAGAGAATAATATATGTGGGTAAAAAAAAGACATTTTTTTCAAACAAAATCACTCTTTGTACCGCAGTTGTAGTAATTGGCTTCATTTCCTTAATGAGATTTATCTTTTTGCAAAATCAAAATTTGTCATTATTTTTCTTTCATAATAAGAAAAATTTCATCTTTTAATATGAACAAATAGATAATATGAGAAGGGGTTTTGTGGAGATTGTAGTAATTTCAACAGTTGAGATCACGAGTCAATTGAAGCTAGATCACCGTGGAAAACCTCAAAGCACTGGACGGTCGTTTCGTCTTATTGTGAGACTCCTCGGCAGTGCGCATCCACGACCCCACATCGCGGGATCCGAGCCCAGGATCTATCAGTCTCGCGCCAGACATTAACATCGGTGGATGCCGGCTCAATAGTCTAGAGGTTCAGCGTTCATGCGCGAGACTGAAGGCCCTGGATTTGAATCCAGCGAGTGGGATCGTGGATCCGCACTCCTGAGGAGTCTCACAATAAGATGAAACGGCGATCCAGTGCTTCCAGGTTTACAATGGTGGTCAAACACCAATCGGTTTATGATCTCAATCAAAGAAAAAAAGTAACCATCCTCTGGATTCGTATATATGATGAAGATAAAAATTAAAGAACATATATATACGGCATAATGAATTTATTTTTTAATTATTAGGTGGAAATATAAAACTAACGTACAAGAAAGACAACAAATATACATTTTTTTCAGTATACAAATATAATGCTCAACTCATTATGATTTACACATGATTTCAATGATATAGGATAGAATTCCCTTGACAACAGAACAACAACAAAAAAGCACAAACACATACAAATGATTATAATTCTTCTATCAATATACATGAAATTTATATATTAGACTACAATGGATAGGATTGACGATTATTTTAAGGGGAAAATGATTTACTACTATCTTTCTTGTTGTATCCCTGTATGATGGATAAATCATACACACTATGAAATGGTGTAAATTTGTAACAAACAAAAGAAAAATAATTAAAGCAAAAAATTAAACTAAAAAATAATAAGCAATTAAACAAATGAAAATGTTCAAATAGAAAATATAACTAACTAAACATTATTAATGATTACACTCTTTGATATTAACAAGTACAGTCAAGAAGTTCAGTTGTTTTTTTTTCTCTTAGGGATGTCTTACATGGAGTGGTAGTAACAGTAGGTTAAGGTGTTAAATTTTCAATACCTAAGTCACAGGGTTTAAATCCCATTTCACTTACACTTCAATTTAAACAGTTGAGTAGTAGTATATCATTAGCTGTTACAATTATAGAGTGGCTCGAAATTCAATATACGAAATCGTATACCTGATAAATGAGTTAATCATTTACTTTCTCTCTCTTTATGTAAGCACTACTACCACTAGTACTACTACTACTACTACTACTACTACTACTACTACTACTACTACTACTACTACTACTACTACTACTACTACTACTACTACTACTACTACTACTACTACTACTACTACTACTGTTACAATACTAATACTCAGCTATTAACAATTGAACAAAAGGATTATAAACCTATGTAGATCCGTGTCATAAAACTTCTTTTTTTTAAAAAATAAAAAAAAACAACGAAATGAAGAGTAAAATGCTTTGGCACCAAGGTGAGTTAGAAATTCAACTGTGAATAAACATACAAGACAGTGTAGTGACAAAGTGACAAAACAATAAAATTATATTCATTTAACTCATTATTATTATCTGAGAATAAAATAAAATCCAAAATAGAATTAGAAAATAATGAATGGTGTTTTAATGATTATAATTTGTAATGGTTACAAGCTTCAAATTAAAAGTGTTCATTAAACATAGTAATTCATGAATGAACATTGAAACTATCTTTGCATAACGATCATATCATTGAAAGTATATATTATTATGCATCGAAAATGTGATGTAACTTTTTTTTTATGATTCTTCAATCGAAAATCTGACCGCTAGAAATAAATTGAAGTTAACAATCCAATGAATATACTAATAAATATTCAAAATTGATGACTTTCATCATTGGTAATTGGATAATTTTGTCGAAACCAAAATTGATAAACAAACCATGCAGTAGTTTGTACAACTAAATTAGAAACCCATAATGCTGGTCGAAGTGAAATAATTAAACAATAACGTAATAAATGAAATAATTTCCATTCATCTTTCATATTAATATTCATATCAAATGGACGCCAACGACTACCTAATGCACCAATTACAAGAACTGGATAACCTATTGCAAGAATGACACCACCCCAACCAATAAAATGTGGGAATACAATAGATGCACAACCAAGTGGTAGACCGTATCCGAAGAAATATGTCCAATTATCAACAATTCGTCCTAAAAATCCTTCAAAGGTAGTGCCTAATGAAGATTTAGAACAAGAAATAATGAAGACCGATTAAAAAATTAACATACAAAAGGTATTATTCAATGACAATTTCTTCTTTCAATACATTTAATTTTATTTCTGTAATAATGTGTTATACAATGTTACTTACCGTGTAAGTCATCCTCAATGTAGAATAAACACAGGAGAATGCATCAGTCTACACTAGTACACTTCACATCATTAGAACAAAAGGAGAGAGAGTAATAGGATGAGTACTAAAGTAGAGAAACTAATTTTGGCTACAATAAGATAGTATTATCCCACTTACCAAGTACAGACCCGTGTGTTTTGTTAAAAGTCGTACTTTTAGTGTGAAGGATAGTGATACTATCAGGTTGTCCAAACTGGAGTAGGCGGAATAGGGTTCGAGCCATTGATTTAGGACTAAAAGTCAAAAACCCTAACCATAGAGCCACCGATCTAAATTCATAACCATAACCATCAATTTCAAAAAAGTAGCTTCAAATTAATTTTGAAGCGAACTACACACTACCAACGCTTTTTACAAACTAAACAGCACAACTTAATCACGTGACACAACTAAAAATGTATCAAAAAACCTAGTGGACCATGAGATAGTTTAAAAGGAACAAATGAGATCAAACAATGAAAAGTGTGGAATGAAACTGTACAATTGAGACCACTTTTGCGTCATGCCACTATCTAACCTTTCTGACCGCTGATTAGGCCCAAAATCAGGAAGTCTATACCTACCAACATGACTCAAGCCAACAACCTCTTACTCGATAAACTGATGTCATTTTTATTCAACTTACAATGACGATGTCAGCCAGCATATTATATAGCAATATAAGCTGGAAAATAGCTGAGGACAGAAGCAGAAACAAGGTATTGATAGATCAGTCAATCCATAACAGTTCATAAGTACGAAGATAACAACCTCAAGAAAACTAAAATGTTTAAATTACCGGCAACTTGTCGCCAACGATATTCAAATGCATAACATGCATACAAGAAAGCAACAGAGAAAGCGTTGATCACGTGACCAATCCAGTAATTTGCTGACAATGTAGCCAATAAACTCCACTAGAAAACGTAAAAACAAATCAACGACAATCACAAAAATAAATTAATAATACAGTTAGAAATCGATGTTCAAAAGTGAAAAATTTGGAAGCGATATAAACAGTTGAATATGCGATTAACAACTCTCAAATTCGCTTGCAATGGAGCAGGTGAATCCATTGTTTGTTTGCCTCCAAATTCTAAGCTTCATAATCCCTCAAAATTTCTTTTTTATTCCACTAATACTGTTACCACCAATTTCGTCTCTCTGTGCTAATGGGGTATAGCAACTTGAAACAATATACACACGTACCCGGTGTTATGTTGTGACTGACTGGAAAAATGAGATATCTTAATCGTATTCACAATTATCACATTGAATATGATGAATTTTATCAGCAAGATTGACAAGTTGAATTTTGTTGCAATAATGTTAATAATTGTAGTATTAAAACTACACAATCTTATATTATCGTTGCGCATAAACTCCGTTATGTGATTAGGAGAACTGGATGTATTAGAACAGAACATCCACAACGCATATGTTATCTACTGCCTCCCTACCCCGCCCTGCTCCACCATCTAACTACTCATTAACCTAGATTCCAATAATTGAGAAAATAAGGAAAGTTTAGCAAATCAATTTTGCAGCTCTAACAGACTAACAGGCTTCTAGTCGAGAACAACTGTATTTTATCCACGAGTGCCTTCGTCAGACGATACTGGTATTAACAGAAAAAATCTTGGTGTTTTTGTGAATCAGCCATTAACAATGTGAGTTTCGAGTCAAACTATTTCAAAATGATGGAAATGTTGGAAAATACCGCATTTTCTGACAGTTTCCCATTTCATAGAAGATAACGAAATACTAGGTACACTTACATAAATGCACTGTAAACACAGAAACCGTAATCTGTTTTATTAAAATTTTGTATTGGCATATTTATTGAGGTGATTGTGTTAGGACCTTAGAAACAATTTTCATCGATAAGTGACACAAGATAGAGGATAACTGAAAAAAGAAATGGGCACTGAATGCCTTTTTTATTTAGATTCTGGATTTTTCTGCTATATGTATCCATCATCACATGTGATTGAACTCAGGACATTCAAATACCGCAACATGTAAAATATCAGTTAACTAATACTGAGTTGAAATAAAGGTATGTGGACAAAAAATATGCTCTTCAACAGATTTTCATAAGGTTCTTTAGTCGCAAATCCAAAAGGTATTTATTATGACCCACGGTGTCCGAGACTGATACTGATACACAAATTCTATCCCTAAGCTCCCAACTGGCTACTGAGTAAGAAGGTGGAGAATGTAAGAGGAAATATATTGGGTTAAATCACATGCAAAAGTAATCATTTATACATATGTATCTACTCATTAGAAAATAGAACAATTTCTTGGACTTGTTATATTAGGTTTTTGATTGGCACAATGTGGACTTTCCATTTGGTGACTTTTTAATGGTCCAGTGTATTAGTATAGTAATCACTTTAACAATTTTAATCTGAGAAATCAGTCAGATACAGGTTTATGAAACTGGCTCTGAGTTACACTAATTGTGTGTGAGTATGTATAAGCGATATGAATGCTACTCAGCTGCTTTTATTGAAGTAGATTGAGTTGAATTCAAATCTGCCTATTAATGACTAGAAGTCAAGTTCTTTAACTAGAATTTGATTGTGAACAGGATAGTTTTGAATTCTTTAAGAGTTATACGGTCAGTTGTTACTTCCCGGTCACCAAAACCAAGAAATGATGATTCGTTTTCTTTAGGTACTCGAAAGATAAACTGAATTAACAGTGATCTCGACCAAAACGTCCAAGAGACAAATGTTCGAGGCTGGTCACACACAGCATTTTGCAAGTGGTTCTTAGTTTATCACAGTTACATACTTTTCAGGTTCTACAGCCGGTAACAGAAATCCGTAGGATATAGTGAAGTGTACTATTTTTAGCCACTCAGCTAAAATACCGTATATAGTAATCATTAGTTGGAAGAGACTAACGCCATCAGTCACATATTAATAACGAGTTAACAGCCAATAAAAACAGTGATATCAAAAAGATACACACAAAGGAACTACAAAATCCCACTGAAATCTGGAATATTCAACCTACTTGTAATTGAAATATCATAAAAAAGATTAGTGTATATAAACGATCCATGATTGTACCACCGATTGCAGAGTTTAAGAAAACATTTGAACGATCATTAGCAGAAAATTTTGATAAACCAGTAAAAAGTATACAACATCGTGTAGTAGTTCTTTGAATATACCGATATTCTTTAGTCATAGATAACAAGGTTATACGATCGCATATTTTCTGTGTATAATAAAAAGAAATTTTATGTCAAAATTATTTTAAAAAATTTGTATCCCAAGATCAGAATTTCAAAAGATTTGTGGTTTTTGAGCTGGATAGTTGCATCATGAAGCCTTTATTATTATTATCAACAACATCACTAACACGTACATTAAAATGAAGCGCAATTTACCTTGGAACACAGTCATGTTTTCGTTAAATTCCTGTATTCCAGTGGGAAACTGGTTGTAGCAGCTTCTGTGTTATTACACGTGATTTATTTTAACTTCTGGGTAGAATTTAACAACTCGGATGGCATATGACCACTGAGCTATTTTTACTTTCTTTTCATAGGAAGTTGTAACCTTCGGTAAACGTACCCCCCCCCGCCAAATATCTATGTCTTCGTGTGTGCTTATGCGTCTGATGCTTATCTAGTTGTCGCACTATGAATTATTTACTTTGAGTTACATTAATGTTTGTAATGAGTAGTATTTTAAGTAGGTATATCTATCTTCTTTGCTTCTCATCTATTTTTCTGTTTGCCGAAATGAATTTATGAAACATAAATATCCGAAACACTCGTATTCGACCTTTTATATTTATGTTGTTATTAACGGGATTTCTCGAAAGAACATATACGAAGTAGGATGTACATTTACTCCACATCATTAACGGTTAGACCATATTCGAGTTAAGCAATAGGCACAAAAAGTGATTCATAGTGGTACCCAATATATTGATAAGGGAAGCTAGGAATGCTTCAACGTACATTCAATCTGTATCCGATTGGTATATTAAACTCAAAAATGTAATTTGGTTAATTTACTATGGTTCCAATTATGACGATACATTTTCGGAATAAGAGAATGATAAAACTTAACTATACTTACTTTTAAGTACAAAAGGTTAACTAACTCCATAAATAAAAGCAATGCTATGTGTACACTGCATGAGAATAATCGATGGACGAAGTGACAGAAACGTGAAGACTCGAACCATGATACTGACAGAGAGAAAAGAAAATAATGAATTCAAGAGTAATTGACAAAGAACAATAAGAAAAGTAGGTTAAAAATGGGTTTATCATGCTCCGATTTATCCACACACCTACAGATATATGAACTTTGACAGAAAAATACTAAATTGAGATTTGTGTTTGATATAAATTTATGGAAACAGCCAATCTCCACAGAGAGATAAAAACAACTTGATACATCGAACAATGACATAAACATTCAAAATACCATAGCTTACAAAGAGTGAGTACAATCAATAACCGAAATACAGAAGAGAATTAGTAACAATAATAATGCGGAAAGGGATCAAAACAGGTTCTAAAAACGCAAGATATATTTAGTAACTTTATGATTAACACTGTGCGTTGACTTCAGTTGAACAGTCATTGGAACTAGAAAGCACTGAACGGCTGGGACTGTTTATTTGCTCCTATTTACGACCTAATTAAAAATCAAACTCAGAACCCTCAGATCTCGAAGCCAGAGCTTAGCCTTAAGACCAATAAGTCCGTATTCAATATTCGTCTAACTAAAATCAGTTCATGATGTAAACTATGAAATCAAATCTCCACAAAACCGGGATAATTACAGATGTAATGATGTTATATCACATAACATTTATCACCTACGAAAAATTGGACATTTGGTGTATCCACTTCATACACACTGATTTCAGTTAGGATCAATTAGTGTCTTCGACTAATGATTATAAGTGTCTCCTAGAACCAATTAGAAATATAGCACGAAAAAACAAAGCGTGGATACATATGAATAACGTATTGTACATAACAGAAGTTAGCGCTCAAACCCAAATCAAAGTAAATTTATTTTTCATTAACTCATTCATTGGGTATGAGTCACACTCTAATTGTCTGGGCTAACGACACTACACGGCTGTGTAAACCTAAGTTGGTGGAATAAGGTTCGAACCTGTAACTTAGTGGTTAGAAGTCGAGGATTCATATTTTCCCAACTCTAAAAGAGTACAGAAATTTATCGTCAGAAGTAAATAAAAGTGCGAAATAATAACCGCATAAAACATGAATGACGTAATGTGATTTTCATATGTGAAAAAAGAAACAATAAGTGTATATAAATCATTGTGTTATGTACTAAACAACTGTGACGAAGCTCAATGAAAATAACTTAAGATTTATGCTGGATCCTAGTTATCGACAATTGTGAGAATAAATTTTGACGGAGAAGAGTTTATTTGTTGTCTGTACTGATGGTGATGATTTAATCGAAAACGGTTTGGAATTGATCATTTACATAGTATGAACCTGAGCATCAATCGTTAAGAATGAAATTTCTCGAGTTAAAGGAATTTGAACATATTTGCAGGATAAAAAGTGATAGTTAAATAATCGTTTTTTTTTACAGATCCTGGTAGCACTTCTAAAACACGAGGCTTTTTTTCAACACAACACATTAGGATTCAATTATCTTCGGAGTGTAGTCTAATAATCATCAAACACATATTCTTACATCACTCGAACCAAGACCAAACCCCAAGTAATTCTCCTACAAAGGTATTCGTATTACCGAAACATCGAATGAAAATATATAGAACTTGAAACACTATACACTATGCTCAAAATCACATTTATCAGTGAATAATTAGAAGGATCATTTCCATCAAACCGATTAATCTAATTAATCAGAAACACAAAAGTGTAAAGTAAGACAGTCATAATAAGACTGCACATTAAATTTAGATCTATTTGACACAACCTAAAGCCAAGGAAAGAGATACAAATAACGTTTACCGTACAGAATAACTTTATTTTCATTACTTGACTTATTTAACAAAACATATTTTATGAAAATCATCGGTAAGAGGAAGATAAACGCAACGTATTTAGTGATTGAGACATTCGAAAATTTTCACCATTCCGTATTCAGTTTAAGCTCCGTTCTACTCAGTTCAATGTTTACCAATCTGACAACCAGTTAGCCATAGGCAACGATAGAACCCAACAAATATATGCTACACCACATATATTAGTACAGAGAGAATGCCAATCAGACAGCATACACAATCTCACCTCATACATAATGTATAGGACTCAAACTGAAGCCCACAACTCTGTATTCGGTTTCTCTAAGTTATATTACATAATGCTTTTTGTATTTTCGAAGTAAACATCATAATTACTTACCAAGTGATGGGGTTAGTGGAATTAGGGAAAATAAATACGAGATTATGGCTAACACCTAAAATTCAGTATAACAAACAAAAAAGAAACAATATAAGAGGGAAAGACTAAGAAAATTATTTAATTAAATCTTGTTCATCATATGACGAAAAATATCTAAACAATGCAGTGAACATTATATCCTACATAATCGTGATCGTGTGATGTCATGAGTATTAAATCGAAAGAAAATTAAGTGAATGTAGTATCACTCAAAAGTATTGATCATATAAGAAATTCCTATTTCTCAAAACAAAATTTCTTTACCTTATTCGTAATTTCCCTTATTTCATGTATTATTTTCCAATGAGATGTAATCAATCAGCCAATGTAAACCCAAGGAGCGGTCAAACAAAAATGTAGCATTAGTACAATGATATCATTGACTACTCGATCGATCATTGTTAGGTGCAATCTACCTGGTTAGGGTTCGAGAGATAATTGTGACCAATTACTAGAGACATTTGATGATTTTGTTCAGAATAGTGTAGATATATTCACTTGTTATTTTCCCTTGAATTCTACGATAAAAACCATCTCATATTTTTTATTCCTCAAATTATTTCTTTCTCAAACCATATTGTCTAATAACTAATCTTTCCTACCATGATTGTAGTATCAAAACTTCTACTACTCTGACATGTCTTGACAATTTCGTATCACTATGCTGACCTGGTGTGGGGACTTAAATCGATGTATACATGTGTCAGGCTCTATGTAGCCTATGACTGACTGATACAGCATATGCTCATATTGAGTAATTATATATAAGTGCAAGATTATGGATTGATTGGATTTATAGATTAACACCATTGGATGGTGGCTTACTAATCTAAAGATTAAGCATTCGTGTGCGAGACAGAAGGTCCTGGGTTCGATGCCCAAGTACGGGGTTGTGGATAAGCACCTTTGAGGAGTCCCATACTAGGTCGAAACGATCATCCAGCGCTTCCAGATTTCAACTGTGAAAATACGACAATATCCAAAATCCTTTATACTTCTTACTAGTTATTAGGTCTAGAAGTATATAATATATATATATATATATATATATATATATATATATATATATATATATATATATACATGCAGCTTACCAATATCAGTCCTACATTTATCAACCACATTCTTGCTAATGGTTCCAATAAACCCTGTGAATCTGATGATGAACGTTTTATTTGAGATGTTGATGTTGTTGATAATGACGACGGTGATGATGATGAAGAAGATGGAGATAAATTCGGAAGTGAAATAGGTGAATCAACATTAGACTTGGCTAACTTCTCAACACTTGAACCAGGCAGTTCAATATGTGATGCAATACTTGTTAATCTATCTGAACTTGGAATTCGAATTTGTAAACGTTTTTGTCGTTCACGTTGATGCTCATGAATTTTGGTATTTTGTGCATTGCTAGATGTGAGTTGTGTTAAATGATAATGCATTCTCCATAAACGACTAGGTGTTGTAAGAAATTCTTGAAATCCTAAGATAAAACATTTAAGTGAACCCATCTACACAATAGGTATAACTGCTATTAACCTGAAAAAAAACAATATAAATACAAGAAAGATTGATTCACACTCGATATCTCTGCCAATAATATATCTAAGAACATGATTAAATTCATAGTATTTAATGTTAAATATAGAATACTAATGAATATAACAATATTCCAACCCAGTATTATCGCAACACACTATACTCACATTCAGACCGAAATTATCTGATTTCGATATAATGTAAAGCTATCGTAGTAATGCACCAGTGAAAAATGAGCGACGGAAACAAGTATACTGTTCAATCCTATTTGATTTTTAATGGTTGCTTTCGGACTGTTATCATTTTATCATGGTCCAGATACTCAAAAATTATTGCTTCACTATGTTGTTAATTTAATTACAGCTAAGGTTGTTGATGCTTTTATATTTCTGGTAGTTATTTTATCCATTAAAAGCTGTTATGAATGACGTAAATACTGACGTTAAAAACTACAATTACAAAAGGAGCGAAATGACAAGAGTTTTTGCTTTCCATTTCTTTGGTGTAAACATGGAATACTAACAAGATTAATTCATCTATCTGACCATTGATCCAAATTTTATTTTTAAGCTTGAACTAGTAACATTCAATTTGTAACTGTTTAATTTAGAACTATGATGTACTGTACTATTGGTATTATTTTTAGTTTAAATCACAGATAATCATTGAATATCAGACACATATGTCAATATTTGAATGTCAACTTTGTTAATATACTGGGAACGTGTATTAGGCCGTTGGAATGATCCTTGAACGGGTTGTTCTAGTACTTCTTGAGTGAAACTTATGTTTAGTACTCTCTTGTTTCTAATTTGTGTCTAGCTATAGTCAATTCGTGATGCAAAATGAAAACAAGATTATCCCCTCAACTCCCCTATACTAACATTATTCATTAACCTAGCTTCCGAGTTGTCACATATTTACTAAGCTGTGTATTACCACTTAATTCTAAAATGTCAAACCAAACAAGAAATATGCTTCTTACAGTGATTCTCCTTACATTTTTTCATCTAGAAATCCAATTATTGGTTGAAATCAGTCAATTTTGAGATATACAGTTCTGAATACAATATGCATTTGGAGTTACATAATTAATTTATGAACATTGAAACTACCAAATTAATGGGATCCGTTGCTTTGTCTTAAATTTTATACCTATTGGGAATAAAATGATATTGTAGACTTGGTAGAACAGTGAAACGCCGAAAACAAGGAATCGATAAACGTCTGTTTCAGCCTATCTCGAAAATCTTCAGTAAGTCATATTTTCGAGTCTATAAGAAAATTAATCCAAAAACGTCATATCTTGCAGAAAGCGGAGTAATATAATCCACAGTCCGAATCTAGTTGTTTAAAAGCTTAAAAAGGATCAAGTCATCCTACCAGTACACGCTAACTTAATGAAGAGGCTTATGAAAATTGAATTCATGTGGTTGTAATTTTTACGACGGATTGATAATATTTGACTGAAAACTCAATCACTGAAGTATATGTGTGAAAAGATAGAATTACGATTATTTTGAGAATAAATATGAGGTTTGAAAGATAGTTTTGCATCAGAGACCTTTTACTTTCTTGACATGAATTCGGGAATACTCTCACCCGTAACGACACAAATCTGATATAAAAGATAGATCAATCAGAATGCTTAGAATTAGTCCTGTTTCAATAATGCACTGATCAAGGTTCTATCCTGCTAACACTTAAACACTGATATCACACTGAACCTAGTTTTCGAAGTTAATTGAGTAGGACACATTCACCAGATACTGAAAACCATAGTCTAACACACAATATATCAAAACCGAAAGTGTTCGCAATAAACATAGTTTACTTTGTACAATATTCATATGAAACAAAGTTAAATGCATAACCAAGACTACATTGAATATATATCTATCATTCTCTTTTCCATACAGACATCGTTATGCCCAAGATTCAATCTGTATGCGATTTTCTGTTTCCATTTGATCTAATAATATCTCAGCACCACTGGAATCCGTGTGATTTGCATTGACAATGGCATACACTAACGCTTCACGTACTTCATCAGGCATTGTTTTTTGATTCCCCACAATAAATACATGACTTTGTGGAGATTTAAGTATAGACCAAACTATTTCTGGATAATTTTTCAATTGGTCTTGTACATACTGACGTCGTGATGGCGACACGGTAGATGTATTTTCGCGGGAAAATGCTGGGATGATCCTTACCCAACCCTTTTGTTCTAGCATTTTAAAATCTGAAGCGAAATAATAATCTTTTGTGGAGTAACGGCAACCGAAAAAGAGAACGTTTGTTGGAAGCATATCATGATTCAAATGAGACATAAGAGAATTATATTGATGTAACAAAAAGCTGTGGAACGGTGCAATACCAGTGCCGGTAGCAATCAATAGACACGAAGGAGGTGAAAGTGTCAAAAGTCTATCGAAGTTAAAACCACCAGATATAGTACCAAACCATCCACTAAGACAATCTCCAGGGTTAAGAGAAGCTAAGTAATTTGAAGATGTTCCAATACGTGGTGCTGACAAACGTGTACGATAATTTACCACAGCAACAAGTAACTCAATTTTCGGTGGAGGAGACGCCACTGAATAAGGTCGCGCAAGAATCGGCCCAGGAAGTATGTCAAGTATATACTGTAATGTTAAGAGACTTGATGTAACCGGGAAATCTGCGAGTACTTCAACTACACGTCGGCAAGGACGGAAAACATAATCATATAAATCATCGATATCGTCGGAATTTTCAGCTGAAGCTAGATCAGTTAACCGATCAACCTCTAATTTTAAACGATCTTTGTCTATGTGTTGTGCTCTATCCGGGCTTTTTGAAAGTTTCAAACAATTGACAGCAAAAGCACAGTAATTAACAAAGAAACGTTGTTGTGGAGTTGCATTCAAATCAAAATAATATGTAGCAAGCCAAGCGATAGACACATCGCAGTCATTTTCTTCCAATGCACTGAGTAGATGAGGTACAGGAAAATTCGGATGGCATTGAGTAATTTTTACACGTTCAGTTGGATTCAAACGAGTTATTTGAAAAAAAGATAAAATATCTTCTTTACGATTTGTAGGCTGGACATAAAGCACAGAACCAAGTCGAAATTCATCCGATTTTAAATCGATATCAGACTATACTAGGTATATTAAAAGAGATAGGAAAAAATAACATAACTTACAATCATTTTAATATCTAAGAAAATCAATAAATGTTATTAACTACCGAACATAGTTGTATAAACCATGAAAATGAAGAATAACGAGATCGACTATTACAGAAAAGTTTTAAATAACTAATAATAACTATTATAACGACTACGGCGTTAGAGGACAGATGAATATGATGAAATAGCCATCCTTAGTCAAATAATGCAGTGAATCACATTTTTAAAGGACGTACTTGTTCATATGTATATATAAGAATAAGAATATGAGATTGAATGGGAAAATCTGCAGACAGTTGCTTGAAGTCTCAGAAGACTAATCACTGTGTCACATATAAAACTCAAATTTCCTCGACCAAACAAGAACACGGTACACTTGAATACCTTTTACTTACTTCCTTACGCCTGAACCCCTCATGCCGCCCACCAGCATTCTTCATTCAACAATGTCCTGGACAATCCTTTGCAATTGCTATTCACCTTTTTGACATCTGTTTCCAGTTCCCGACGTGGTGTTTTCACTGGTCTTTCTATTTTCCTTTTTTCTTCAGGATTCCAAATTAGGACTTGCCCCGTGATGTAGTTTGATGACTCCCACAATATATGTCCTATCCACCTCTAGCGTCATTTCCTAATTTCATATTTAGCTGGAAGTTGGTTTGTTTTCTGTCACAGTAGGTTCTTACTGGTCGTATTTGACCAACGGATATGGAGCATCTTGCGTAGACAATTGTTCAAAAACACTCCTACATTTTGACGATCATGGTAGTAGTTCTCGAAGTTTCAGCTCCATACAGTAGAACTGTCTTGATATTCGTATTGAGGATTCTGACTTTGATATTGGTTGACAGTTGTTTTGAGTTCCATATGTTCTTCAACTGTAGGAATGCTGCTCTTACTTTGTTAATCTTGATCTTCACGTCTGTATCAAATCTCCTCTGTTTATCGACGATGCTGCTCATGTATGTATGTATGTATGTATAGGCTTCCACCTCCAGAATTCCTCCATCAAGTGTGATTGGATTGGTTTTCTCCGTGTTGTATTTGATGACCTTACTTTTCCCCTTGTGAATGTTGAGGCGTACTGCTGCAGAGGCTAGTGCTACACTAACTGTATTCACCTGGATTTGTTGATGTGTATGGGATCAAAGAGCTAGGTCATGTGCAAAGTCTGGATCGTCCAGTTGCATCTAAACTGTTCACTGTATTCCGTGCTTCCCCTGAGATGTGGAGGTCTTCATAATCCGGTCAACCATCAGAAGAGAGAGGGAGAGAGTAATCAGCCTTGTTTAATACCATTCCTCACTTGTAATGCATCTGTCAGCTGTCCTCTATGTACCACTTTGCAGTGTAGTCCATCGTATGAATTCTGGAAGATTTTGACGATTTTCTGAGCTACTCTCACTCCATAGTATCGAAGAAGGTTCCAGAAGGTTATCCTACCCACACTGCCAGACGACTTTTAATAATAGTCAAGGAGATTTAAGTACAGTGACGAGTTCCATTCAACTGATCGTCTAATGATGATCCATAGTGCCGCGATTTGGTCTGTGTACGACTGAACCTTACGGTATCCAGCCTGTTAATCTCGAAGTTGGGTGTCTACTGAATTTTTATCTGGTTCAGCAGCACTCTGCTGAAAACCTTTCCTGGTGCCGATAGTAGTGTGATGCCTCTGTAGTTCTCACATTTGCGAAGATCTCCTTTCTGTGGTATCTTGATGAGGTGCCCCCTCTTTCCCCACAAATCTTCCTGAATAGGACGTGGAGCATGTTTGCAATTGCTCCTACATCTGACTTCAGTGCTCCAGCTGCTATATTGTCAGATCGAACTGCTTTCCCACTCTTGATTTGTCTGATGACCATCCTGATTTCTTTGATCATTGGTGGAGTGACAGCTATAGGAAGATGTGTGTGCCACTTCGATGTCCGGTGGATTCAGTGAAGCTGGTCTGTTCAAGAGTTCCTCTAAGTATTCCGCCCATTTGTTCCTCTGTCCTTGAATTTCAGTGATTGGCTCACCTTCTTTGTTCTTGACCGACCTCTCTGATTTACTATATTTCCCTATCGGTTTCTTCTTTGTGTCATATAGTTGTTTAATATTTCCTTCTGTTACAGCTTTTCCGGCTGTCGTTGTTAGGTCTTCCACGTATTTCCGTTTGCCAACTCTAATACTCTTCTTCACTCGTTTGTTTGCTTCTATGTATCCAACTTATGCCTTGACTTTACCTGCTCTTGTTCGGCTGTTGTTAATTGTTGTCTTTGTGTTCTTCCTTTCTTGAATCTTGTCCAAGGTTTCCATAGAGACCCATTCCTTATGATGATGCTACTTGTGACCCAGAACCTCGTGATACGTTGAAGTTAGTGCTTGCTTGATCCCTTTCCAATTGTCCCCCATAGTAGATTTTCTTCTTCTTTAAGATCTTGTAATGCTTAGAACCTGATGTTGATAGTTATCTTGAATTGGTTAAGTTTGTCCAGTTGTCTAGTGCTTCTTTAGCTTCAGTTTCTTCTTGGCAATTATCAGGTGGTGATCTGAAGCTATGTCAGCTCCTCTTTTGGTCCTCATGTCTTCTATTGACCTGACTTTTTTACAGATACAAATACGATCTATCTCGTACTCCGTGGTGTAGTCCAGTGAGACACATGTAGCTTTGTATATGCGTTTGTGGGGAATATTTTGCCGACTATACCCAATTTTTTAATGCATAGAGATTTGTACATCTTTCACCATTCTTCTTCCTTCCTCCAGTCAGTGCACGGCGTCTCATGATATCTTCATATCCGGGGTTGTCCACTCCGAATTTGGTGTTTAGGTCTCCCACCTGGATGGTCAGGTCGTTTGCTGAGCACTTCATAATGATCGATTGCAGCCTTTCGTAAAGTTGGTCTTTATCGTCGTTATTGCTATCATTAGTGGGCGCATGACATTGGATAACATCGATTGTGATTCCCTGGTTCTTTGTTTTAAACCATGGTTTGATGATTCTGGAGCGGTGAGATTCCCATCCACTAAGTGCTCGTTGGGCTTTTTTGGACAGCATCAGAGCAACCCCATGAATGCGTAGAGCGATTCTTCTCTTTGTGACCGGAGTACGTTAGCATCTCTCTCGTATCTAGCCTTTGCTGTTTAGCTTGGGTCCAATGGGTTTCGCTGATTCCGAGTACTGCCAATTGTTATCTCCTCATTTTTGTGACCATTTGTCTGGTCCACCCGGTCTCCCACATTATCCGGACATTGCATGTACTTATAGTAATTGTTGCTCGGGTTGTTAGAAGAGGCATCGGTCTCTTGACTTCCGAAGAATCTCGGCTTTCACCATGAGGTGTCATAATTCTTCTGGATAAAGATAGTTCAACTCGGAGGACAGAGTTTGAATGGTTTAGATTGTTTATTATGGTTAGCAACTTTTAGGAAGGTTGTTTTCTACGGGATGGGTTTATTTAGCCCATGCCCAACCCTCCTCATTTACCCGGGCTTGGGACCGGAAGTAACTCTAGAAGAGCTACACAAAGACTTCAGGAATTGGAAGCAGATATCAAAAGGATGAATGGCAACTGGAAAGGATTGCCCAGAACAGAGTATGATGAAGAACCATGGTGGTCAGCTAACGCTCCTCCACGAGGTGTAACAGGCGTAAGTAAGTACATCGGTATACCACAAAGATAATAAATACATAACAAATCTTGATAAACCATATACATCGCCGATATAATGAAAACAACATAAGTATAGTGATGTCAGCAACCATACTGGTGTACATAAACTCTGTCACAAGAATACCCTGAATTGTCAGACATCGATTGGCCGAAGAATCTTCAATCCACAAGTCGGATTGATCTTAAGTATTGTTATACCAAGATCCGAATTCTTATCAAAATTTTTACATTACTTGTTAACTTAGAATAACACATAAGCAAACGATGATGTTTTCACTTTGGTCATCATCAGGCTTTGATATGCAATGATATTTATATCAACATATGAAAAATAGTAAACTGATCAAGGCAGTTTATGAGTCAATAACAAAAAATTAAATACATTATATCACTGAACATAATAAGTAAAGGTAAGTATTGATAGCAAGATGATAGGTGCACTAGTAGTGATGAATAAACATAATACAAGTTTTAATCAACGTTCTAATATACACTAAACATTATTTATTATGGAAAAATTGATGAAGGGGTTATCGACTCGTTTAACAGATGCATAGGGAAAGTCCCTCCGTGTATCACTGCAGTTCATTCCCTTCTACTTTACGGATGCTAAACGTGGCCATTAAGAGTAGAAGACACTCGTAAGCTACTAGTATTTGACCACAGATGCCTTATAAATATTGCTCGCATCTGCTGGGATCACCAGATAAGTAATAGTGAAGTTAGGCTCAAGTTATTGGGGAATGATGGTAAATCAGTTAATGAGGTTGTGAATATTCATCGACTGAGATGGTTGGTCCACGTGTTACGTATGCCTGAACATCGATTACCACAACGCACAATGGTGACTAGTGTTGGAGACGGCTGGAAGAAAATTAGGGGCGACCAGACCAAAATGTGGCTTCAGTCCTTAAAGTCACTAATTCCTAGTCTTAGCCATGTTGGTAGATACCGACTGCTTGGTTGGGGTCCGCGTGACTATCGTAACCAGTGGTTGAAGACTCTGTGTAACATGACTCAAAATCGATCACAATGGCATAGGTGTATACACTCTCTGTCTTCCCTTAAACTAAGAGATTAAAATTGTTTCATATCTTTCTTTCTACCAATTAATTCTTTCTTCCTGTGCTATATCCTTATATGCAATCTTTCTTTTGTATATTGCCACCATCAAAGTAACTACTTCTGTGAATTTAGTGGTCATCTTGTTATGCTAATGAGGTGTGGCAACTTGGACCGACGTATATATGTGCTCGGTTCTACGTTGTAGCCGACTGACTGACTCAGACTTCATTAATGTTGAACCAGGAAAATTCAATAGCACTATAATGATTGATATCATGGTTACATTGACCAGATAAGAAGTAACTGGGTATCCATAAGGAACTCTTTAAATACATAATGACGGGATATTTTCATTTATATCTGTTTTCTTTTCAAATAAACTCTCTTGAGAATCTAGAGTGCTTGTTATAGGTTATCACATGAATCATCGTCATCAATTGCCAGTCAAGTTTGCATTTAATAATGTACCTAGCTGCATATAACATTTTCCCATGAAACATTTCCAACAAGTGGATGTTGGTCAATCTGACGCAACAGATATTGCTATAAAACTAAAATAATTAAGTAACACTCACTTTATAAGACAATTCCAATAGTCGCGTATCCTGAAAATGGTCCGCACTAGTAACACGTTTACAACGTACCACCTGAAACCATTGAGCATTAGTTGGGATTGGATTAGACATGAACGAATGCGCATTGTCAAATTCGACTTGCTTGACAAGCTGATATAGCAAATTACTTTCACTTGTGGATTGTAAACTAGGATTGTGCACTAAGCTGGAACAAACGACATCGTATTTAGGCCATAAACTAAACACAAAATCAGGATTTTTCAAGTTGTCCCAACTAATAAATTGTGATAATCGTTCTGAAGTCGGAACGCCAAAGAACTTTATAACGCTGTCCCAAAGAGCTGGAATCCAACAGCGCAAAACCTCATTTATACCTAACTCGGACTGTTCATCTGCTAACCCAAGACTTGAATTTTCACTTTCTTCATATTCTTGATCACGTCTAATTTCTGTGCAAAGTGGAGTGGCGCCAAGTTGAAGCAAACGACGATAAAGCTTTTTAGCGACAAAGTTGAACATAGGATAAGAAGAATCACCAAGTCCAAGGACAGCAAAATGTAAATCTGGTGGGAGCGAACGACCTGGAATCAAAGCTCGATTCATTATTTTTTTCCAAAATAGTGACATATTATCTGGAGGAACACCATGACCTGTAGTGGAACAAACGAATATCACCACACCTTTTTCCTTCGCAAGTCGTGATACAGGTGTGTAGTCATCCATTGATAGTAGGTGAATAATAGGAAGACGTTCTAAATTAGATTTGACACATTCCTGATCAAAAATTCGATATGATTGGAGAGCGAGCAACTCAGCTAACGACTGAGCGTTGCCCGTTTGACTACCATAAAGAATTGTGATTGAGTTATTGGTAGTTGTAAGGTATGATATGGAATTATTCGTCTGAGAAAGCATGTGCTGAAATATAAGTAAAACTTCATTGTAGGTAAGAGTACCTACGAAGAAAGTAGTAACATTAAATTACTCACACATTCCTGGTAAATTACATTAAGTCATTTACATTTGAAATGTTTTGTAAGTCTTCAAGGACGATTTATACCCATAACATATTTATTAATTTAGATTATCCTAGGGTTATCAGAGAATAAATACTATCCTTCTTTACGACCGTGAAAATGGTTTCTTTTTTATTCTAACACCAACATAAGTGATACGACTGTCCTACAAAAAAAGATGATTCCTCATTATACTACAGTATAACTATTATCTTGACAGTACTTTTAAACACATGACGAGTCGTAGACAAGTGAATAACAACCGAAATGGACAAAGTGAGTTGATTTAGGTTCAAAGTAGCTTCATCAGATCCACGGTGATGTCCAGGAGAGATAAACTAGATATAAGTATATAGCTGAAGTAACAATTCAAAAAAGAAAAAACAGACGGAGTTTACTGGTCGTCGACCCATCGAAGTTTGTGAGACTTCCAAGATAAGTGAAGCGATTAACCCTACCAAGTAAATCACTCCCAATGGATAAAGCAGACAATCGATGGATATTTTTTCACATACAACAGTTTTATTTGACGTTGATCAAAAGAAATAATAAATCTTATTCATTTGGAATAAGTACTTCTGTTATTATTACTCGTCATTTACTGTTTAATTTATGTCCAAGTGTTTGGAAAGGACTGGTAATCATGAATACGCCATTATTTGAGCTCATCATCTTCATTTATTCATTCAGTCAGTTAAAAACATTGCAAAAACTAATCCAAATCTCCATACTGCTACGATTCACAACAGTTAACGGAAATTATCAGTCAAACAGAATAAATGGGACCGAGTAAAAGAAAACACAAACAAACTAGGCTTGACTTTTAGACCAATAAAAAAACGTATATGTACCTCTTCAGCCGATTTTAAGTCAAGTCAACTAATAATTACAACTATCTCGAGCCCTAAGCAGAAAGTGTTTAACTTTAAATGCAGTTCAACAAACTAAATAGATTTTAATAAAGCACTACCACGAGACTTAGTTATACTAATGACAATGAATAGTTGTCGCCTGTTTTTATAGCTAATGATTAAAGCAAAAGAAACCATAGATTTAGCAACGTATTATGACATATTCGGCTAAACTAGGATAAACCATTTAAGAACCGATATCATGAAAGAACTGTAGACATAGATGTTCAAAACACTATTTGGGGGGGTGTTTCCGCTTGTGTGTAGTAATGGCACGAAAAACCTAGGACTAACTTAATGAACTCATGGTCATGGAACAAATAACATTGTACTAGGGTTACAAGACGCAGAAAATTGCAAACCACACTTTTCGAGAAAGTCAGTACTGGAAAATATTATGTTTAAAAGAATCAACTTAATTTGGCTGTGATGGTCATGTCTTTTGGTTGGTTTAGTACTACTATGACCTATCTTATGAAGACAGATTGAGACGCCTTAACTTATTTCCATTATCTTACCGTAGAATAATGGGTGATCTAATATTAGCTTATCGTATGCTGAACGACGACCTTTGTATTAATATGTCTCATCTTTTCCTTCTGTCTAGGACTGATCATTTGAGGGGACAAAGTTCAAAAACCGAGATCAAATAGTCTACGTCTGGAGTTCCGTTTATCGCACAGAGTAGTGAATTACTGGAACTAAATACCAGAACACGTAATATCAGCACCTTCTGTCGATATATTCAAAACGAGATCTGGCCTCCACAGTGTTACAAACTGCAAGGATTAATGTAGGTCGATAGACTTCCTATCCTTGTTACTGAAGACTGAAAAGCATTCAAAAGCACCCCAAACTGTGAATCTTAAATGCAATTTTTTATAAAAGTGAATTATGATGCTACAAAGTCGGAAACAACTATGACGAATGATACACAACAAGCACAAAACAAGAAGCAACATGCAAGTGTAACGCATACACCAAAAACCGAGGTCTTCAGTCTTCAGTGTTAAGGATAGTAGGTTGGTGGACCTGTGTTAATCCTAATAGTGTGCCTTCCAGTAAAGGTCCAGCTTCCCCTTAAAAATGTTCAATGATGGGGCTGATGCCACTTGTTCGGGTTAGACGTTTCAGACATTGACCACTCGATGATAAAAACAGGACCCCACTCTAAGTTTATTAGATCGCGGTTTGTGAACCTTCTTCTTATAACCTCGGAGATAAATATTTCTGAATGGAGCGAAAAGATAGGACATTTTAACACCCAAGCCGTAATTAAAGATGCGAAATGTCAGTACAAGGTCACCTGGCGTCCTATGATAAGACAAGGGGAAAAGTTTAGGCGTCTCAAGTGCTCATCGTAAGAGAGTTTAGAAAGACCCTTCACTAATTTTGTTCTCACATGCTGAACACGCTGAAGTGAGTTGGTATCCTTTATCAGACATGGGCTAGCTCCTTGGATACAGTACTCTAAGTGTGGTCTTGCATAGGTGGAATAAAAAATTTGAAACATCTCGTCAAAGCACTTGAATGCTCGGCGAAGTGACCGTACTGCATGACTACCCCTGGCAGTAGTTGCGTTGCAATCTGTAGTTGTTTTCGAGTCGCGACTTATTATTACTCCTAAGTCCTTGTAGTCCTTAATGCGTGGAAGAGATGCATCATCAATAGTATAGTGGTAACTATTACCGTGACCGATGTGCATGAGCAAACTCTTCCTAGCACCAAACCTCCACCTCGAGCTTATCTAACTAATCCGTCTAAGTCAGCTTGGAGATTAAAATAATCAGCCTCACTTTTTTGTTCTCCAGATTTTAAATCGTCCGCAAACAATAATGTCAACGACTTAGGCAATAGCTGTAATTCATTAATGTAGAGAAGAAAGAGTAAAGGACCTGGGATGGACCCTTGAGGTACACCACTTTTGATCGGCTTCCATTCGAATAGCATTCAACTGACCTTCACTTTCTGTCTGGGGTCATATAAGAAGTTTCCTATACATTCCTGTACAGTGCCTGTTATTCCGAAACTCGAGAGCTTCTGAATAAGACCTAAGTGTGAAACCTTGTTAAATGATTCATAAATATCATGCTGACAGACAGATTGTTATCTAGGGCTGCTGTCTAATCCTCTCTCGCAAAAGTAAGTTAGTCAGGCATGAACGCATGTTATGGAACACATGTTGCTCGGAAGTTAACAGATTGTGTGAATCCATGTGACTTAGTCACTCGACCGAATTGTCTTTTCAAGTAACCTAACGACTGCCCTGGTTAGACTGACAGGCCCGTAGTTAGAAACGATCTGTCTTTAACCATCCTTAAATATAGGACTGATTATAGCGTCTTTCCAATCTCTAGGGGGTTGGGCAAGTGAACGGGACATGTTGAAGTGGTTTGCGAGTGGTCTTGAAATAATGTCCTCAAGAGATGACAGCGGTCGTGGATGTATACCATCAGGGCCGATATCTTACAAAGTTTGAGGTTAGTGATCAATGGAAGAACAGTTTCCGCAGTTACATGCACAGATTCTATGGTTGATATTTCGTTGTGATTGGGACAAGTATTTGTAATAGTACACGCAGGGTAGAAATCGTTAACATAGTTTGAAAAGGTCTCAGCTTTTGCCAGACCTGACTCCGTCAGTAAATCTGAATTTCCGTACAACATCGACAAAAGGATACCATCACTACGTTTTGTTCATCGTTTAACGCACGAAGACAATCGTTTCGGAAAAATATGGCTATCACACGACAACTATCTTTCGAAAATTGTACGGCATCTAGTTATGGCCTTTTAACATACATTCTGGAGTTTTTGGTATTCACACTGAAATGGTTCGTGTCCTGTTGACAAGAATAAGTCCCAGAAATGTTTCCTACGGTTCAACAACCTTCGGGTTTCCTTACTAATCGATGGAGGGCAATGTGGTAGCTTACATGTTGACCATGGAATAAACGGCGATGTTGCGAACTCGAATACAGCCTTAAACTTATTCCATTCGTCTTTGACCGATCCATCCACATCGACCGACCAGTCAGTCGAGACAGCACAGTCTCTGATGGCCGGGATTTTAGCTCGCCAGATATCGGGATGGGTGAAGCTGGTACAAATTGCATACCATGTGCCTGAAAATTAAAATAAAGCACAGCGTGACCATTATTCGCTAGTGTGTGAGGATAAGGTCCAACAATGAGGGATAATGTTCCAAGTCAATATGCGTCGGTTTCGCGATACATTGTACAAGTGCACACTGAATAATGGTTGATGGAAGGTCGCTACCGAAACCCTATCCGAAGCTGTAAGCTCTATCCAGCTGAAATGCGGTGCATTGAAGTTTCCGATGATGAGACAACATTCTGCCATACTCCAAGAACAGATGTGTCTTAGGATAAAGTGGTCAGCAAGACAAAACGGACTACGGTATATTCCCCCTATAGTCACTAACCCGTGTCTAGACTTAATTGTACAACATGCTACCACAGACGTACCACCAAAATGGGCCTCCGATATGATTGATTGCATACGATAATGGTCCGTAGTATATAATATTATGCCTCCAATTTTGCCACTTATCACTTAATAACTTCCTGTACAGATGATGGGAGAACAGTCTTTATCTACGGTTAGCTAAGTTCCTGTGTCAACAATTATATCCGGGACTTCATTAATCCACCGCCAAACTCACCTTGGACATTTTATTTCGACGACAACGGGAGTTCGTGTAGCACACACTTAAGGTGTTTTGGAAATCAATCGTTTTACCCATACAGGCCTCGGAAGCATTGGCTTCCAAGACCTGACCACCCAAAAACCCTTAATTGTAAGGTTTGTTTCGCCATTTAGCTTTCGAGTTTTAACTCCGTAAGAGCATTCTTCTGCTTGATTCGATCCTCAGGCGGCCAATCAGAAGGATAAGAATACTTAAACCACGAGTTTTGTATGAGTTACTCAATATTACGTTTCTTTCACCGAAATCCCCGAGTACCAACTTCAAGAACCTTTCAAAAATTTCATGCAAATAAATCTAAATTCAAGACCCTTCTTGGCTGGGTCTCTCCTCCAACCCATTTACCGAGTCTTATTACTTTCGTGAGATGTACTCGTGAAACCTATTCAGTCAGTACACTTCTAATGACAGATTCCACTAACTGCAGGTCGTGACCAAACGTTTTAGCAGCATCGTTGTCTTTAGATTCCTCTAGATTCTATATAATTAAACTAGGAACTGATGTAACTTCTTTTATAGTCATGTTCACGGCTGTAATGTCAGATCCTGAATGTTAGATGTTGGCAGCTTACCGTTAGTTGTATTTTTGTGACAGGGTCGTGGGAATCGAGTGAATGACTCACGACAATGTTTGATGAGGCCAAAAATTCACAATCTACGACAGGGTTAAATATGATCTTACTTTGGAATTTCGGAGAAGTAACCTGCGACGCAGAATGTGAGTCTATCGAGGACATTTCAACTGAAAAGGTGCTGTTTTTGGATATGTTACAGTACAACTTGAGTTACAACATAAGTGTGAAAATTGTTGGGCATACAGCTCCCTACTGAATGTAAATAAGTAGTATAAAACAACATACAAAAGAGTAGAAAAGGAACATGTAGGGACAATGTAAGACAAACTTAACACTCGGCCCTAGCGATTTTGAGCTTATCTGGTGCTAGTCTCCTGGGTTTTGCAAACACCGGTGCACCTTCGGTTTTGATAGTGTGACTCACTTTTAGTTTGTCCTTAGAAGGCTGTGGGTTTGGTTTAGTTAAGTTTGGAAATTCCGCGAGTATATCTTGAAATTTCGCTGTTGTTACTGGGGGAGTTTGAATCAAGTTAAGAGAGCTGATGTGACTTTCTTTGCCTTTTGTGTAATACGAAGTTTCTTTTAGTGTTAATCGCCGTTTCTTGGTGTCAACTAGAAATTCGTATCTCTCTAGAAAGTCCATCCCCAGTATTGCCAGATCTAAGTCGGCTACCGTGAAAACCCAAGGGAATTGCCTCCTGAACCCCAAATCTAGGGTTAAAGTTTTCTGCCCAAATGTCGCGATTTTAGTTTTATTTGCAGCTTGAAGTGTAATTGATGATGTTTCTCAACTAATCTTAGTTTTATTTTGAGGGATGATGCTAAGAGCAGCGCCAGTATCCACCAAGAAATTCAAGCCAGAGTTTCTGTCTCTAACATAAAACAAGCGACTGTTTAGGCGCCCCTCCTCAGTCGTCGCGACATGGGGAGGGGTTACTCGTTTCCCGCTGTCTTAGAATTATGCTTAGGCCAGGCGCATGGTTGCATGCACTTGGTTGAGTTGACACCAAACTTCCAGTGGTACCAACAAAACTGCCCAGATTGTCTGGACATTTGTGACCTGTTTTGTGACTTGGATCATGGTCGTTGTGGTGACCTGCTCCTGTTCCTATGACCCATTTGCATTCTGGTGACAGCCTCAGTGAGACTCTTAACACTCGCAATGAGTCCTTCTATTACGGGGTCTTTTGCTGATTCTACTTTTTGTGTGTGATTTATTGTGCTTGATCCAGTTGGAGGACCTCTTTCCATTATTCTGTCGGCTATACGCGCTAAATGAGATAATGAGGTTTCAAGATCTTGTGCATCCAAACAGCGTTGGACGTAGCATGGGAGAGCTTGTATCCATACTTGTTTTAGGACTGCTTCACCCACTGTGTTATCTCTCTTGTGATGTACTGTGCTTGGAAGACACTAACAGTGATGATCGAGCAAGAAACTCATGACATTACTATATATGCTGACATTTCAACTGATCTAAATGCCTCTCTGGAACACCACCATCTGCAACCTGTTATTAAAGACGTGCATGATAAGTTGATGAAAAATATTTTGCGAAATTAAATATCAGCGATGCATATATACCGGTGGATGTGTGATTGTAAAACCACGAACGTCTCACCACCAACACATAGAAAGGGTTATTCGAATGTAACTTATTGCCTTTTGGAGTTAAAATTGCCCAGTTATCTTTCAACAGATAATGGGTGCTGCGAAACGAAACATCAATGTGGCTGCATTATACCTAGATGTTATAATCATTATGCGAGCTCTGAATACTGAACTTAGATAAAGAAGTCAAAGAGTTTTTAAGTATATTGGGAAATGGGGTTCGACTGTACCCAGAAAGATTCTTACTTCCTTAAGTTCAATTACGTATTTCGAATTTATCACTAGTGCCATTGCGATCGAGAAAATGTCAAAAGTAATCAAAATGCGCCTACATAGTACTTCAGTTGCATACTACTACCCTTTTGCAAAGGTCGTTTTCATCACAAATAGTGAGCCTTACATCGGCAGTACTAAGAGTTTATAACATCACTTACCGAGGGACCGATGGTCCTTGTCATGAGAAAACGTGTTGGGATATTCAGAAAAATATCCCAAAAATTATTCTGTTAAGTCTAATGCTATATAAGGGCGGCCTGCTTGAGCATCTGGGCTACCTGTCCCTGCCATCTAGATATTTCAACAAGTTATCTATTGTTGTTTGTTTTAATATATCATTATGTTTATTAATCGCATAACCTATTCTGCTGCGTTTCTGAAAAGTGTAGAACCTTTCGTTGTCAAAGTTACAGAAAACTCAATAAGAGACAATATGGTTGCTGGCAATGTACAACGAAAAGAATGTACATTATTCAGTTGTTCATTCCCTGAAGTGCTAACATCTAACTGGCGATTCCTCAATATTTATCGCCAGGACCGACCAAGAAGAAAGAAACGGAAACTTGTTGAAATACTTTGCGCTGAGAATTCTATATTGTACCAAAATTATAATATTGAATAAAGCTAATAATAATAATAATAATAATAATAATCCTTGGACTTGAGATGGTATCATTTTCCTATTGGTCGATATTTATTTCACACGTCGTTTCCCTACTGGTCCATATTTATTTTACGTGTCATTTTCCTACTGGTCAATACATATTTCATGTGTCATTTTCCTGTTGGTCATATATTGTACAAATGTTATTATCTATTTTATGGTAGGATGTGGTCTGCTTGATTAGTATATAAACAGAGTATGTATGAAATATAATGATTCATATCTCAGAGGCTGAGACTTGTGTTCTGGACTTATCTAGCTGGGCTAGGTGGAAAGCAGGGCCAATCAGTACTCTGGACTGCTCGCACGTGTTTACGCGTCATTGTTCCGATCGATAAGTCACTGCCCTTTAATCGGCGGTCATAAGTTATAATAAAAAGATTTAATGAAGAGTTTGGTTGATTGACGAGTATACTAAAACTTCACAAACTTATAACCGGTTTTTCAATGAGAACATGGAAATTTTTGCAAAGATTTTACTATAACCAAGCCTAAACGTTAATAGGCAAATGAATTTACAATAAAACCAAAGCTTCAGTTGTATAACGGGATATTAACAAATTGCAGTCTATAATTTTCAGATGATAGTAAATACCGGTGAGAATTCTCAATTACAGTTAACCATAATAAATGTACAGATGGTGAGATGGATATTGCTATAAAAACCTCTTAATTTAGTCTATTTAATACTAAACAAACCTCCTTTAGATAGCTAAAATTCGAACTTTGTTTAGTTGATGAAATGGATATTATTTTTAAATAATAAAAAAAGAATAAAAACCTGACAACAGTAATGATCCTCCATTGCTTCCTTCACTCATTTACATAAAAACAGAGAAGAACAAACTCAATTATAAACATTTAGAATAAAATAAATTACTACATATGTATACTTGTTAAACATACAAGAGAGTAAAGAGAATAAAATTAACAATACAATTTATGATAGAATATTAAGTAACAAGTACAACTAAACTGGTACATATATTCATCACGTAAAACAAAAAAGATCAGTCAAAAATTAACACCAATAGCGCATATAGACATAACTATGACGATATGAAGAGAAAGTGAAAAGAAGCATACAATAGAGAAAAAAGTACAAACAAACAAACAAATGAAATAATCAAACAAACAATAGAATCCATCAAAATTCATTCTATTCAAAGTCTATCAAGAATACAATTTATAAAAAAAGTGTAAGTCACTAAGGTTTAATGAAACAATGATACACATATAAAATTCATCAATTACATCAATACACATAAACGCATTAGTTTATTCATCATTATAGAAATATGCAGTGAATTGGACAATGATGAACATATTGAGCATAATTTGACACGTAAACATTAGTTTACATTTATAATAAATTAATTATGGAGATAATAAAAAACAAAATGAGTAAATTTAACAACAAAAAAAACAAACAAACAGATAAAGCCAACATTTAAAACAAACAATCAGGATTACCAAACATAACAATACTACTCTGTGTCCTTAATTTCCAGATCATAGAAATGCATAAACAGAAAACACACACACAAAAGACAACTTGACAACAAGAACAAAGTATCATTGAAAGGAATGGAAAATAGTAAACAGTAACACATTTAAACAAATATTTTAGAAAAAAAAATAATACGAAATATCAACTATTTGATTTCATTTACAATTAGATTGGCAGCAGACAAACGTTGAAATGCAACAATAATAATAATAATAATAAAAACAAGCAAATAGGTGTAATAACCATTAGAAATTACGAAAACAATTGTGGAAATGTAACATTAGAATAGAAATACATTATTATTATTATTATCATTACTATGTGTAATGCAAAAGATTATTGATAACTGCAAGTTCCATTAATATCCATGCTGATTGCATGAATAGAAGATAAATGTTTTTCTATAAAAAAAATAAAACAAACATTTTTAAAAAGTAAGACAAATTAAATGATCGAGATATACTATTTATTTAGTCAAAGCTAAATAACGGCGGACTGCTTAAGCATCTGGGCTACCTGTTCCTGCCATCTAGATATTTCAACAAGTTATCTATTGTTGTTTGTTTTAATATATCATTATGTTTATTAATCGCATAACCTATTCTGCTGCGTTTCTGAAAAGTGTACAACCTTTCGTTGTCAAAGTTACAAAAAACTCAATAAGAGCCAATGTGGTTGCTGGCAATATACAGCGAAAAAAATGCACATTATTCAGATGTTCATTTACTGAACTGATAACATCTAACTGGCGATCACTCAATATTTATCGCCAGGACCGACCAAGAAGAAAAAAATGGAAACTTGTTGAAATACTTTACGCTGAGAATTCTATATTGTACCAAAAATATAATATTGAATAAAGCTGATGATAATAATAATAATTTGGAAATTTTAGGTAGTATTATATTCTCCTAGTGGTTGTTGTGAGATTATGGAAACCTCCATATTTGAGAGGAAGCACGGAATACAATGGACGATTTGAACTTCTCAGATGACCTAGCTCTTACAATACATACATACCAACAAATGCAGATGGATACAGCTAGTGTAGTACTAGGCTCTGCAGCAGTACGACTCAATATTCACAAGGGGAAAAGTAAGGTCCTCAAATGCAACACGGAAAACACTAATCCAATCACACTTGATGGAGAAATTCTGGAGGTGGAAACCTATACATACATACACACATGAGCAGCATCGTCGATAAACAGAGGAGATTTGATACAGACGTGAAGATCAAGATTAACAAAGTAAGAGCAGCATTCCTACAGTTGAAGAACATATGGAACTCAAAACAACTGTCAAACAAAAAAAATACGAATGTCAAGACAGTTCTACTGTATGGAGCTGAAACTTCGAGAACTACTACCACGATCGTCAAAATGTAGGAATTTTTTTTGAACAATTGTCTACACAAGATACTCCATATCCGTTGGTCAAATACGACCAGTAAGAACCTACTGTGACAGAAAACAAACCAACTTCCAGCTAAATATGAAATTAGGAAATGACGGTAGAGGTGGATAAAACATACATTGTGGGAGTCATCAAACTGCATCACGAAGCAAGTCCTAACTTAGAATCCTGAAGAGAAAAGGAAAATAGGAACACCAAGGAATACATTGCTTTTTGAATTGGAAGTAACTGGAAAGGATTACCCAGAACAGAGTTCGATAGGGAATTTTGCTGAGTGGTTTATGCTCCTCTTTAAAAAGTGGACGTTGATGATGTTGTCCAGAACGACAACAAGAGCTATACAATTAACCCAGATAACTATCACCAAAAGTACATTTGCACACATGATTTCAATCCTAATCTTGACCCTACATAAATAACTTATTCGTACTATAGCACAGAGCAATGACAAATTTATCACAACAGCTCAACAAATGGAAGCCAATTACTTAGTTTGAAAAGCCTTTAAATTCATCATAATCCACATATCAATAAACAATGACCTACTGCGATGATTAGAAAACTTGTTCTGAATGCAACAGGTTAGGAGTTCCATCAACAATGGTAAGGAATTGTAAGTACGTGGAGAGCTCATCACAAGAAATCTGCATGCAGCTGCTATTAAGCAGTTGTTCCATGAGCACTGAGATCACATCCCAAGGTAAGGACATAAAACCGAAAACGCAAATAATTTCAGTAGAAAAGAAAAATTTATACATGAACATCGAATTCAAGGGTGACAGAGTCACATACATTTTAAAAAGGAGAATTTCTGATTCTTTAAAAAGAACATTCTTCACAGCAAGATTGCGAATAATATTCACCCGCCGATCATTGTTCACCAATAATCTTAAAGATAAATTATCGCATCTGACCAACTCAATGTGTATTTACCAATTTACCTGCTCATGTGGAGCTAGGTATATAGGTCGTTCGATGCGTACTTTATCCAAAAGAACTCAAGAACATTGTCCGGCGTGGCTAAAAAGAGGAGGCAACGGCTCAATAAGAAGTTCAATAATCGAACACTTTGTGAACACAGGTAACTCAATCAAGACAGACTGGGTTCAAAGTCATCTTTCAGGTAAGCAGAAGTCTTCGAAAGACAATTAGACTGCATAATCTTTGCATTACCGAAGCATTAACCATACATCTAGAAAAACCAAAATTGTGTGTGCAAAAGCGACTGGTACAACCTCTTCTTCTACCATGGTCTTATATATTTTTTCTCTTTCCCCATACTCTTTTTCCTTTACAGACGTCTGCTTCACCTTCCACCTTCCCCCTTAATCTTCTATCCCCAACTGGTTCATTTTGTTTCCACGACCATCCTGATTATATTTTATCTTATCACGCTGAGCCGTCCTTTCCCAATGATAATTTCCATTTTTATCTTTTGATGAATACTTAAGCCATTAACAACCAAACGATTATTAAACATTCCTTGCTTTAAAATTTTTTTAATACATTTGTTTATTTAGCCTCACTGTCACCATATCTAACAGAAGTTTATTATCAGTATTATTATCATCGTGTAAAATAAGTATATATATATCTGCGATTGTACAGCTTTGAAAATGAATTCGCCGAAAAGAGAACTGTTCGCTGAACTAATCTTTCTTATTTAAAGTCTTAATGGGTGTATTCCGTTTACTTGAATGGAATTGCGCCATTGCGAACGATTCTGAGCGATGTCAACCAGACTCTGTAACCATAGGTTACGATAATCGCACAGACACTTCCCACACCCAGGTAGCCTGCATTTACTTATGTGGCTCAGTCCGACAGTTGGATGAAAAATATATTCAATAACATACAATGTACCGAATTCTAATCACTATAAAACGAATCAAATTTGTTGTGTGAAAGTTAGCCATTCACTCATAAGGTAGAGCAAATGCAACATGGTAATTCGAACAACACAATATTAACAAACTTGATTGATTAAAACTTAACTTACCCAAAATCAAAATACTCACACACAGTAACCACAAGTAATTAACTTCTAACTCAGTAATTGAGTGGTGCTAGAATCAGATGGCATTCCATTTGGATTACTGTTCAAAGTATCTGACGAGTTAGTTGAATGTGGGACTGTATTATTACACACTGCATCGTTTGTGTTTATCTTCTCATTGTCACTATAAATGCCTACAGCGACATCACCAGTGATGGACTCAAGTTTTTGTACAGTTGTTGCACTTGAAGTAGAGTCCGTAGACATACTCGATGTCGCCGTATCCATGGCAGTACCATCAGGAACCTCAGAAATATTACCACAATTTGATGATTGAGAACTTGAAATACCATTTTTCTTCAACGCAGTGAAAGACTTCATATGATCTGATATCTGCTGACTAAGATCTGGAGTTTCTTCAACATGAAGAGATTCTTCTACAGAAGAGATTATATTTGAAGGACTTCCACTATACTCTGTATCAATGATATCTTCATTAAAAAATCGATCTAAACGAGATGCATATTCAGAAAATAATTCAATATCATTATGACCTGCTCCTTCAATCCAAGCTGGTTCAAGAGGATTAGTAAGACGAGAATACAATTCTCTTCCATGATCTATGCCAATGATCTCATCATCAGTTCCATGTATAATTAATGTTGGTGAAAGAATCCGAGATACTTTATCAATGCTAAACAATACCCAAAAAATGAACAAGTAGTAAGTTGTTATGTAATAAAAACCCACAAACAAAAACTTGAAGAGCACTTATAAAAAAAATTATATATTGACAAAAATATAATCTAATCTTAATTATGAGAAACAATGAATATGGAACGATTGTCGTATTTGTTTACAAATTACGAAAAAAAAGAAACTGGTATCGTACGTCAGTCAGTAACAACGTAGAACTTCGTACGTACGTACATCAATTCGAGTTGCCACACCACATTAGCACACAGATGCAGTGGTCGATTCAAATCCCGTAGTGGTAGAGGTAATAAGAGTATAAGCAGTAATCGGGAAGATTAGGGTTTGGAGATGTTATTTAAAGAGTATAATCCAGTGAAATAAATTTGAGAGGAGAAAAAAAACAGACAAGGTATCGTACGGAATACAGAGAAATATGCTCATCAGGGAATAAAAAGTGCAATGCATAAAAAATATTAAAAAATTAGAAAAGTACATTACACCAGTTTATGTATATTTTAAAATGTAGACATTTCAAATGAAACTATGAAATAGTAATTTGTACTCCTTATTAATGAAATATGGATTAATAAGACTAATTTAATGAAGAATCTAATTTACTGAAAATTGGTCAGTAGTTCAATTAAGGTCATTTTATAATTTACTTCAATACCATTTCAATTCACATTATCTCTTTACTACTATTTGTTATGAAGTAAGATTTTATGAAGAGGAGTTTGGTTCACTAAGTAAATATATAGGGATTCTAATCGATAAATGGTATGGGATGATACAATGTAAGCGGGAATGGCTGTTTATCAGACCGAATTATTGAACTCATATCCGAAAAGACAGCTTAACAGTGGAAGAGGGTTTTACTTCTAATAAAACAATATGCTTACATTGCAAAATATTGAACACAAGAATAAATATGAATAGAAACCATAAATAAAGTGTTCAGGGATATAGAAACTACAGACACTTACAAAATTAGATACAACTGTTTGCAGAAAATTGGGCTTTGGTTCAATAATATTCATTATTATTAAAAACTTGAAGATTTTCTGTTTTATGTGATTGAAAAAGTACCCCAAGATCATGGGTTCTAATAATCGTCACTCTGAACGGATTATTCACATCAGATGAAAAGGGGAAGAGTACACAACAAATGTAACATCAGACACACCACAACCAACCTTGTTCATGTAAAAGACAATATACTGAAGAATTCACAAGTTAATTTTATCTACTATGAGCTGGGTGGTTTGGCCGTGGACCTTTCATCGTTCTTCTGAACATCGGCATTGGGTAGAAGAGAAGTATTCAAATTTCTTCACGTATAACTCTTAGCTTGTCCTGTCGACCTCGATCTTGATTGATTGTTGTTGATCTTTAACCTGCCATCGTCTACCTGTTTATTTTGATTGTATCCCGTTTGATCTGATTCTTGGGTATATATTTGCCAATGGATTTTCTGATTGACTGGTAGATTGGGTCGATTTCGATGTGTTAGTTGGTTGCTCAGTGCCGAGCTTCTAAAAGTTCCCTTCTGTCCTTAGCATTCCCACTATCCAAGATCCTAACATTTTCCCCAGCTGAATATGTATCCACAGTTGTTTACATGAATTGGTATAAGTGAAGATATTTCATGGCGTTTGACCGCTAATTGATGTTCATGAAGGCGAAGATAAAAGCGTCCACTTTGTCTGAAATAGTTTTTCGCAATTGGAACAGTTTATTTTGTAGATGTTCGGTTTTTCTTTTTTTTGTCAACAGCTCAACCTGCTCAACTACCGAGAAATTCAACAGAGCTTGAAAAACGTGGAATATCTCCAGCCATAGGTTTACACACTATAATATCATGCCACAAGACTGACTTTGATTATATTGAGATTATTCAGAAAAAAATTAAAAATAATTTTTTAAAAACACATTTCACAGCAGAAGCAGCTCACACAAAATGGAACCCAAATTTCGATAGAACAATGAGAAGACGGAGTTGATCTGAAAAATGTGATGTACTTGAGCTATACATTTCGAACAATCTGGTCACACATAAACTTGTCAGGGCATTTTATATGGAAATTAATAAAGGTCAATTAAACGAAGGTTCAAGTAAAAAAGAAACAAAGGTGAGAGAAACAATTTTACATCGTATAGAAAGTATAGCAAATCGTTGCATTATTCTAGGCCATAAAATGACTTAAGGATCACCAAGGTAAATTCAAAGTTTCGACAAATTGTTTTGGTACACATAAGAGGGGGAGGTTTAAATTTCCGAATAGCCAAGGCTACAAGAAACCTGAGAATTCGTCGTTGACAATTTCTATACAACGTCTTAAAAGCTGTACTAATGTCAATTTTGTGCCCCGTTCAAATTATATGATTCGCCATCGATGAACCTGGTTTTCTACCTCCCACGTTGATCAGATTATTTGACAAACAATGATTTTGAAGCCATCTAGGCACATGTTCACGGGCCCTTGATTGCATTGTTCGATTACTCTCCCCTATGTATGTGTGTCCACACAAACATGTAAATTGGTAAATACAATGGGATGTGACGTAATCATTAGTGCATTGTCTAGGTCTCTCTGGAATCATGGGCTTAGACTTTTCAATCACAACCAATTGAGCAGTATAATAGGTTTTCTCTATGGCTGCTTTCAATCTCTGTCTTAAAACTGTACTGTTGGATTCACCTCTATATGGTAGATGTCCATGTTGGTTTCCTATACACTGACTGTCTTATAGTGCCATCCTCCCTTCGACTTCAAAGTATGTCTAAAAAGGCCATTATTTTCTGCTTCATATGTCATCACAATATCGTTTTGAACCCCATTGATTTTATTTAATAACCTGTAAACATCAAAATCTTTATCACATATAATTAGAATATCATCCATGTATCTTCTGTATAAAGTTGCGGGATCACGGATGCGCCCTGGTGAGAAATCTCAAACCAAGACGAAACAACTGCCCAGCACTTCCAGATTTCCAATAGTTGTCTAACTTAGTACGGTTAGTGATCCCACAAGCCTATACCTATAAATCCCGAGGTTTTTCCATGTGTTTTATTACTATAGAGCTAACCAAAAATAGTGAAAATATCATTACTATTATTCATTGCCTGAACAAAGGAAAAGTATGTTAAATATGTAAAAGAAAAAAGTTCACTGTGCACAACTTATAAATACAACAATACACCAGTAACATAAAAAGTAAGAATCCACAATATGAATAACCAATCCCAACAGTTTTTATATCAGATTTAATAAATGTAATGCACGGAGTGCATAAACACTCATTTGATACCAGAAATGTGTGAAAGTAGTTTATTTTCGGAAATTATTAATACCATGCATTTTTTTCTACGAATAGATTTGATATAAAGTAAATTACGAAACGATTGATTACAAACATTCACATAAGATTCTATTACATATAGTGTTAAAGAAAAAATTACATATTGTAGATTCTATAGTTGATTCATTTCATAACATAATTAATACAACTCTAATACACATAGAGGTAACATGTATGTAAGGTTCTGTGTATAAATGATAAATAGATCGATAAAGCTATGATCTTCCATCAAGTACGGCGGTTGCATTAAAATTGTTATGCATATTTGGCTAACATAAATTTTTAATAAACTGAATAAACGCTAATTATAAACAAATTACAACATGGTATCAATTCTATTTAAGCTGTATTGAAAGCTGAAGACTGGTTTTTAGTAGGAATATTCTTTTTTTGCAGTGATCGTACTATGGTATAGTCAAAAGCTATTAGTCAATCAGCTACCAGGCATATATATATATATAAGAAGCTTTAGTTGGCATTAGCTTAAAATAGATTCCCAAGAAATAGATACTTTCATTATCTAAATCTTTTATTAAAACATACATTTTTATGCTTCTTTTTATTTAACTAAACTTCTAATTTTTAGTATATTTGGTAGTAGGTGACCAGTAGTGTAATAATATTTAAAGTAACGAAATGCTTTCAATCAATTTCAGTCGTGGTCTTGCAGTTAGATCATGTTTTTTAAAATTTATTTTTAACTCAGTTAGCTACCACCTTTTAGTAAATATGAATTATAGATAGTTATTAGTGGAATCCACGACACGCGTCTTAACCCCCATTTGAAACTCAGTGGCTGAATGTACATATAACCTAGTGCTAATAGTCTCACTGAGATTTGAACCTAGTATATTTCTCTTCAGATGCTCAACGCTAAGCTACTTCGTTCAAATAACTATGAATTTCTTCAATAGGTATGGAAGTATTATTATGAGTTAATAAATTCCCATTGTTGATATTTAAGACTATACTTAATCGATCTCTGTTGCTAAATATGGCAAAACGATATATCACGCCAAACCACTGAGAACGATTAGTATATCCCAACAGAAACTGATCAATTACAGTCCTAAATACCAACAATAAGAAATTACAAACCCCTTCAAAATTTAACATGTTTAGTCTTTTATTTCAATAGTTGAAATCATGAGTCAATTGAAGCTAGACCACCATGGAAAACCTGGGAGCACTGGACGGCCGTTCCGTCCTAATATGGGGCTCCTCAGCAGTGCACATCCACGATCCTGCCCTCCGCGAGATTCGAACCCAGGACCCATCATTCTCGCGTACACTGCTGAGGAGTCTTACACTAGGACGAAACGGTCGTCTAGTGCTTCCAGGTTTCTCATGGTGGTCTAGCTTCAATTGATTCATGATTTCAACTATTGAAATAATCTTTTATTATCTTATTGATATTATTATTCCAACCTCATTGCTTTTTCATCCTATGAATTTTATCTCTGTTAGTGTGTTGATATGTATGTAGAATGACAAGAACTAACATATCCCTTATCATTCATATGTAAATTACTGAACTATTATAACATTATTAAACAAACATACATATTGTTTACTTTGATAACTGAATGATCAAATCGTAGAATAATAATAAAGAAGTAGAATTATGGACATTGTGGTATGCCGATGAATGATTGCATGTTAGTTTGCTTATTAAAATGATAGGATACAGAAATATGATTGTTGGAAAACATTTCAGACATAAACCTGAACGTTATTACACTAAGTACAAAAATATAGACAGTTACGTCAGTAACAAGAAATCATCATGTTAAATAAACAAATATTCTTTATATTCACTTGGTATTTTTTACTTGAATCTTCCCATTCATGTTTAGGACTGCAATTGATCAGTGTTTTATTGGCATATGTACATACTGTGCATATTGCCTCGATATTGCCTTAATTCACAAGCATTATAACCAAAGATGGATAGTGGCTAGCAGTGGAATCCAGTTTGACTTGCGTTTCGTCCTATTTGAAACTTGTCAGCTGGATGCACCTGCATCCAAGAGTTGATGTTCAATACCAAGTGAAATTAAACTTTACCCTATTGCACAAGTGGCTATCAGGACTCAGTAGCTAAGCGGATAACGCGATGGCGTTTGAAGAGAATGGTACTGGGTTCGAGTCCCGGAGTGAACATCAACTCTGGAATGCAGATACATACAGCTGACAGGTCTCAAACAGGACGTAACGCGCGTCCTGGATTCTACTGCTAGCCACTATCCATCTTTGCTTATAATTATTTCTTATGAGTACATGATTGTTTATACGCCGTTTTGATAAGTATTACGTAACACACTTATGATTACACATGAGGATAAATGAAAATTATTATCTGTTTTATAGAAATCTAACAAAAGTCAACAGTACTAATCAATGTGAAGCTTGGAAAATATGTTCATTGGCCAAAGTCACTACACCACACCATAACATCAATTCAAAAATATTAGTAGCAGATAAAGCGAAATAAATAGGAAGACTAGCCAATGAGAATATGATTAAAAATAAACAGGGTGAAAATATATTTACAAAAGAATATGAGGTTAAGTTATAGTGAAGAAAAATTGTCAATACAAGGATAATCCATGAAAGTAGGGAACAAGGCAAATATGGTAAATACGCCGATGAGTTCGTAGGTTTTCATCGACTGAAGTGCCTAATGTATGTATAAGACGCATGCTTAACAACTACTTAACTAAACGTGAACTGCTAATCGATATTATTTATCTATTTATTTGAACATAAACATTAATACAACAGGGCACTAAAATAAATATGCACCCCACAATAAAAATAAAGTTGTGAAGAGATAGGGAAATGAAAGTGAGCACAATAAAAAAAGAACATCGGCAGAATAAAAAGTTTGAAAAAAAAAGAAAAAACATGTTGGGATACTCACTTCGTGAATGGATCAAAACAGAAACGTCTAGTTGTTCCAGGACAGACGACGCGCAGACCAGACATAAATGGTGAATGAAGAACTACACCAGCAACCTGAAGTTAATACATATTTTTATTAGAGATTTATGATAAATCGCATAAAATCAACGAAATCTAATTGCTTATTTCACATGCCAATTAAACGTCTAAATAAATTAAAAATATAAAACAATAAAAAGGATAAAATGCACCTCGCTTTGCTTTTCTTGATACACTCAGACAGAAGTGTAACAAAAATACTTCAACAGATGTATACCATGAATATTCGTGATTTCAAGAGAGAAGCAAGTTTCATTTATTTAATATACATACATACTGGTACAATGGACATCAAAAAGGTATGTACCATACAAATAAGAGGAAAATATTGTGAAGAAATAAAAGAGGGAACAACTTTCATACTTATGGACGAGCTGGGATGCTGTCAGGATATCCTCAGGATATTCTTAGTGGACCAATGTTCGAACCTTTAACCTGGAGCTGTAATCTATAAGACAGTGTAATAACATCAGGAAATGTAAACCTATAATAGCTGGCAACCAAACTACGTTTATAAGCCATTTGTCCTTTTAGGATTTTGAGGCTTTCGGGAAAAAGGACAGTGGACTCATCCCACCATTAGGCGTACCAAGACATTTAGAGACTGACATTCAAATAATAGCCAAATGCTTTATCATCAATTTATATACACTATATGTAATTCACTGAAGTAACTGTTATCCAGTAATGATGACAAGGTGGGTAAAAATGAAGTCTGATAGTCAATGTCTTGATTTTAATGACAAGTGAGTATGACCTAGAGTTGGTTATGTATTAAATGAAGCTTAATTCGTATTTATTTTACGCGTTTAACATTTTGTAATTTACGTGTCAATTGATTAGGAAGAAAAAAAATTGATTTGCTAGACGATTTCGTATTCTTTTTGTATATTGATATTAATTGAATTCGGTACTTGTGTTAATAATTCGGTCACGAGAATTATTATTATTATTAGGCAATAACTAATAATGAGTATTTTATAACAGTGATGGCAGAGACAGGATCAAATATTCGAAATATCAGTTGTTATGGATGAATGGTAATATTTATTCTATCAATTGCCCCCAAATGCCCTGGTGCGGCCGAGATTGGGGTGGGCCCGCCCTCACTCTCGAAATGCTCTCACATGGCCACGCGTATACAGCCTCTGCCAGGGAAATCCTACTCACTGCCTTCTCGTGGCGGGGGTGTTGTCTACAAAATTGAGAGGACGAAAAGCGCTTTAACCGGATTCAAAACCAATGGTGCACATGAGTTCCAATGTCCTGAAGGAACAAATGGCGTATGAACCAATCGTTGGTCACTGGCTACCATGGGACTGCATCTCCTCACGATGCTCCACTGCCTTGTGGGTTAGACCTTTAGGTGCAAGGCTCGGGGAGTGGCCCCCTAAGAAAACCACCTGCTTCGGTCTGGGAACCCGGGCGGTATCCCAGCCCTTACACAAATCGAATGATTCATGTGGTGCATATCTATTTGGTGCCTCATTGTACCAATGTTTATGTGTTTAAATAAAATATAAAATAAATACAACTGGTCCAATCACAGTTAGAACCCTTTGAATATTGTATGAACATTTTCTCAATAAATGAAAATCCTATTAATATACTAACGATTTATCAGTTCAGAGTTTTAAGTATGATTAAGATAAAATAGAAATCTTAGTTCATACACTAGTTTAATAGTTACAACTACAAAGTTGACTAAGTTTTCTAGTCACTGACAATCCAAAAATTAGGCAAATAATGGCCGTCAGAATTCTTAAAAAATTCTTTTATTTTAAATAGATGATCGTCATTTGTTTTATGAATATTCAGGTGATTATTCACCAAATTCATTAAACTAGTTTTTAGAGTTTGAATATAAAACAACCTCATATGGCTGCCTAAGTTTTCAGCTGCAATAGAAACAAATACCACTTGAATATACATATTAGTACAAATTAAATCAATGAAAGACTAAATAGGACGAAAAAAATGAAGGTACACCTTGTCTCGGAAATCAAGTGGGGAAGTGAAGTAACTGCTATAACGCTCAAATTCTAACCATTAAGTTTCAAGTTTATGTTATCCAAGTCCTGCATAAAACCAACACCAAATTACATACACATATATATTCGATATTAGTTAAACAATAGTTGATGCTTATTATGTAGAAATTATAATCGAAAGTAAAATAACATGTAGTTCCGCTAAAATTCGGTATTCATTTCACCTGAAATTAATTTACTCCACAAGTGTGTTGGTATACATAAATTATTATGGAAAGTATATCACCCCACATAGTTGACATATAAATATTTCTGTGATATGAATTATTTTTTGTTTGTCTACTGAACTACAACATTGAAATATAAAGGTAAACACATACATACACAAACACACACATACACACACAGTGATTGACTAAAACGAAAAATGTCACAAACGAAATTACATAAAACCGGGTTTTATCAATAAAATTGAATACTCCTTTTTTTTCTCTCAACTGAATAAAAACTGTAAAAGTTAGAGACAAATTTATGAATGTCAGGTACAAAACAAATATACTTTAAAAAATTTTTTTGAATGACTGACAAGAATAATAACGGCAATATGTTTAAACCAAATATAAACAAAGAATTGGAAATCTAGCAATCAATAAGAAACTTTTATACATTTTGATGGAGTTTTGTTCTCTAAGCTGGATGATTTGGTTGTGGAGCTTTCATCGTTCTTTGGAATGACATCATCAGCATAAACTTCAGATAGAAGTAAAGTGTTCAAATTTCTACACATGTAGTTCACAGCTTGTCCTGTAGACTTCGAGGTCTTGAAGTTTGTGCTGACAGTGTCGTTTCGAAGAACGATGTAAGCTCCATGATCAAACCATCCAGCTCAGAGAACAAAACCCCATCAAAATCGTCCACCTGAACTACAAATCTTCTCCACTATCCCACTTTCATAAATGTTTGGAGGAGAACAAAACAATGTTCCACTTGTACGATTAAACACATTATTTTAGGTTGAAATAGTAAGTCGACTTAAATGATTTAGATATGTTACATATGCCTTTTAGTCACCAAATACCATGAACCACAAAGCTGGCGTCAGAATAGGTTGAAATGGAATCTAAAAGTGACTAAATGAAGATATGTCCAGAATTTTCCGAGGTTTTCTTGATATCAATAACCGACCTAATTAGAAATCAAGCACCGGATGGCTGTTTGGTCTTAGTATATGACACGAAAACACTGAGCATCAACGAACCTACAAGAAATCGAATCCAGGACATCCAATCTCTCTGAGAACGCTTGACTCCCAGACTACTGACTTGACATCCAATTATGTACACGTCTTACTTTAGACTATGCTGAGATCAATAACTGTCGGGCTGAGCCATGTTGAAAAGTGTATAATTAGTGGATTGAGATCCACCGTGATGACTGTTATCTCCATAGATTGTGCCGTTTTACAATCCATAGTAGACGCACCATTACACTTGATCTTTATGTACACCCTTCAATATTGAACTGAATGTTACTACATGATATGAATCCTGAAATTTAATTTTCTCCTTTTACATCACATTCCATATGACTAACTCAATATTCATATTTCTTCAGTTATTTCTTTTTGGTTCCTAGCTTAATTTATTTAACGTTTCATCATCATCCGATTTAGGCGCAAGTACATGCGGTTCCTATAAGCTTGGTAAAACTGTTAAAATAATGTCAACAAGATTGTGGCTTCAATTTACTAATGACCCACACAGCGTTAATAGCCATAAACCCATCATACTTTCCAATTATGCACTTGTTTATATCTTAATTCATATCACCTATAGTATCATGTGAACATAATACGTAGGTTCATTGAAAGAGTATGTTACTCAGTGGATTATCAAAGTTTTCATGTACAACAAATGGAAGAGCATATGCACAACATCAAACTGCAAATTCAACAATTCCATTTAAAGTTGAAGATAATGCATTATTATTATGTTCACATGACAAAATGAGTGATGTGGGTCGAGATACGTTTTCATGATTGTTGCAGTGATTGAAGATGAATTATTTGTCACTATTTCAAAAAATGTCGCGTTGTTTGTTGACTACTTGGAGAAATACAGAAATTAGGCTACCAACGAGAATGTTTCTTGACCGAATAGAGATAAAACAAACTAACATTGCCATTAAATTTATGTCGAAAAACATATTTTCATTTATAAATACCGTCTAAACTGATAACATTAAGAAAACGATTTGTCGAATTTGTTTGAATAGTCGTGGACGAAGAAACATCACGTCAGATTATTCTCTTTTCATCCAGAAGATATTGACAAAAATTTTCAAGATTTTCAGAATCTTCTGTATTTTATTCATTTAAATTTATTTACTTGGAAAATTTACCGAAAAAATATGTTATGCCTCTTCAAATTCTTTTGGTGCGTAATTTATAGCTTCCAGTGATGAAAATGCTATGAAAAACGGCATGTGGAGAAATAAATTATCTTCGGATGAGACTACGTTTCGGTCCGAATCTAAGTTAGTAACAGTGTGATGGTTAGAGCTCATCGTTCTTAATGAGGTAATCATTGAGTAAACTAATGTCTTTTATATCGACTTTAATACAAAATCGACCAGTGATATAATTTTTCGAATTATCAATCTTATTAGGCGATAAGTAACAGGATTACATAGGTCAAAAGTATGAAAGATTCAACAGTAATGGACGATATTAGAATTACTAACTGCGAAGACCAAGAAATGACAATAAACCGTCAATTAATAAATCAAAGCAATTTTACAAAAATCATAGGTATATGTACGTCTTCTTTTGAACCAAGCAAGGACATACAGACTGAAACCTTGACTAGGTAATTAATCCGCGTCCTTCAATATTGTGCCTTATGTACAAACTCTCGCCTGGCCCTGAGATAGCACATGGTCACCGGCATGTGTTATGTCAAGATCCTTTATCCCCACCTCATCAATCTTATGATATGACATGCAACGAATTTACTTGAGATACATTTGTCCCAGACCCTACATTGTCACCGAACCAACTTCTACTGACTACCATCCAATAAATGCAGGTACTAAGGAATACTTTGTATAACAGCATGTAGTATTCCATTATAAGATTTGCAGGATCAAAGTTTGTATTTACGTCAGATTACAAATAGGTAAACTATTCTATAAATTAATACTCATATTAATAGTTAAATTACAAAAGAAACTTTGAACTGACAGAACAACTCACCTGTATGATGTTATTTTATTAGTTTTCAAGATAACAAAGAAATTATTTCTAGAATTAATCACAATGACTTAAAACTCATCCACCTTTCTTATTACCGTTAAGATACTAAATATTTTATTGCTCCTTATTTAACTTTCCTCTTCAACCTATGTTTATTTAAATGCAATCTTAATCCTATCAACCTCAACCATTTTGCGTGTACGTGAAATTTAACAACTTAAACGGAAAGACTTTTCTGAGATGTTCTACGTTGATATATTACTCAAATCTATCAACAATTACTCCACTAATAAAATATATTGATAAATGGTTGTTATTGCATAGTTAAACAATTAGATGGATGGGAAAAAAAAGGATTTAAGATAGAACTAATTTTTTCATACAACTGTTATTATTCTAATTCAAATTAAACAATCAAGTAGTTGGCTTGCACATATGCCTATTACTGTCTTATAACAAACGATTAAAACTTGCCTTAAATTTAGGCAAACTTCACAATTGAAACATACAAAAATTTTCATTCATAACCTGTCAAAAATACTAACATTCTCAAGTGTATGTACTCTCTCTCTCTCTCTCTATATATATATATATATATATATACCACAAATTGAAACAAACATACTTTATATTTAGTCGCTAATTCAACTGTTGGAGCAGTCCCAATACTCTGTCCATATAATACAATACGATTAAGTGGCACATTAAATCGTTCACGTAATTCATTCAATACTGCATCAGCATCAGCATATAAATTCTCTTCTAACCGTTGACCAGAGCTTCCCCCATAACCTGAATAATCATAGCATAAGATATTTACACTGAAACGATATGCTAGTGACTGAAGAAATCCAGCCATCTGATAGGAAAAAAAGAGGGCGGAATAAGCAATTAGAAAACAAACAAGAATAATTGGTTTTAGGTTACAACTGTCAAATACATAGGGCATCAAAATATCGATCTAAAGCAATTAACTTAACATCAGTTAGGTCAAATTTTATATGTGACAACTTTTTTTGCCTTAATAACTAATAATATATTGGTGTATGCTTGTTTGGCATTAAATGCGGCACACAATCGTTAAATAACCATATACACAGATAATGATGAACGATAAAACAACAACACATAACATGACAAGGACTAGATCTGTACAGTTCGGGTGAAGCTTCTATTTAAATATCAGGAACTCTTATTAGAATTATATAAATATAAAAAATGAAAGATAGAAAATCTAGAACTTTAAACCAATTTAATGACTAATTGATCATGTAATAGAGAAGACAGACGTGTGTGATTCTTCATACGTTTGGTTACGTCAGTACACTACATGATTACCTCACTTTAATATTAAACTAGGTTTTGCTGAAAATTAGTCCTAAGACATTCATAAACTTTGATGGAAACAAAATATTCATTAGGAATGATTTACAGGTTTTAAAGTTAGATTATTAAAAAGTCTACAGGAAACCTTGGATCTAGGTTCCTTATTGGTTGCACTCAACAATATGTACCTGTAATCTGTGAAGCTGGTTGATGCGGAATTACAAAAGTACCAGTTCCTCCAAGAGTGTGAGTAAACCTTGTTAACGAGTGCTAACTAGTGCAAAAAATAGGTTCAGGGTTTATTCTAGACTACCACCAGCGACCTAAGATCAGAACATAGTCCATACGATATCGAATCACAAATGACTAGTTACAATGAAATTTGATCGATAAGATTCGATCTTCATTAAGGAACAGACAAACACAACATTGGCCAATACCCAGTGGCCAACCAACATAAACAGTTTGTATAATTAAACCATATATTGTACTTTTAAATGTACTTTTTGAATCATTGCATTTACAGATGATGCATTAGGCCTATACTATGGGAATTTCAAGTGATTCACGGGATTGTTGAGAACTAAGATGCGAAAATAGTTCCTGTAATCATTTCCTCCATAGAGAAAATGGAAGAATGCAGGAAGAAGATAACCACAGTGAAAATACAACCACCATCAAGCAATGCAATGATTTACGGTACTTTACCACAATACTAGGTAAATGTGTGCGATGCCTGCTAGTATAGAAGTAGGCTGGAAGAAAGCTAGAGGCGGCCAAACTGAAAAGTTGGATTATCCCGTAAATTCACTAACCGCTGGTTAGAGCCATGCTGGCAGATACAGAATACCTGATCAGTGTTCTCATCAGGACCGTTATCGGTTATCGAAGGCGTTGGATGAAGCAATAGACCCATCGTTAATTTTGCCTAATATTTACTTGTAAAACGAAATTTCTCCAATGAATTAGATTACATTACCAAATACTAATGAATAGCTTTTCAAAGGAATGTGAACACTTAAACTAGAGCACTCTGTTGTATCGAGAACAAAAACATGTAAATGCATAAATTCTACACGTGACTCGTTAAAAAGGACGTGGACTTTAATATAAGGAGAGACAATTTGATAAATGCATTCCAAAAATAGATATCTTTCTATATTTTTAGATGAAAGACTAAAAGCAGAAAACACATAAATCAACACTTAAAAAATCAATTGAGTGAAAGAAAGTTTACTTTTCAGGTTACTAGGTTATGTAATTTCAAACTGAATGAGAATATGCCAGTTTGCTAACATGTCAAATCATCAAGTTAGAAGAAATGCACATATATACAAATCTAAACTGAAATAATTACTTTTAATTCTGTTCATATGCGGGATAACAAAACGGATTACTATTGACTGAAACAGGAAATGAATAAAAACCGTAATGTTAATATTTGGTGTGTGGTTAAATCCAAAGTTAGTTAAATTAACCGATGAACCCGCTAATCAGGATTGAGTAGGGGAGCTAGAGCGTGTTACGAATTCTGAGCTAGTCTATACTAATGTCCGATCTAACATGGAGTAAGACTATCACTGATCAAAATATTTATTATTAGAGATCGCTATCTCCATGTCTCAGCTATTAGGAGGGATGCTTCTGGGTTTGTTTTTTCGAGGTTCACAAGAATTTGCTAAGAAACTCTTGATGGAGTAATTCGAAATACATTACAAAAGAGTATCAAACAATTCATTATTCGTGTATCCTCAACATTCAAATACCTTAGATCAATTTCTTCACAATCTGTACGTTTGTTTTCTCTGTATGTACAGATGTTAATGATAGCCAAATGAAATGTCCTACTTATGAAACTTTTTAAGCCACATTTTCGCATCTAATCCACTCATCATTAACTCTATATTAATATAAAATTCATTTTTCCAAAAATAGAAGGAAAGCCGACAAATATGATTTGACGTGGAATACGATATGAACTTCATGTTTCATAAAATACAGTACAGTCCAGCTACCAAATTTTTCTATTAACCATATATACCGTAACTTGACGATCTAACCCCAATGAGTAGGACAGGATTAAAGTTCTTAATCTAATAGGTTGAAGTCAAATGCTATAATAAGTAAACTGCTAATCTGGAAAGTCTGGTCATAAGCAGAATATTTCGGGGTTTTAGTATTTCAGAGTTGGTTCGTATGTAAACAGATTACTGTTATTTTTCTCTTTGATAAACATACCTGACCAATATCAACTGCGTTTCCATGGCTGAATAATACCGTATAAGTTGGTTGATGTGATGAGTTAGGTTGAACTGATCCGAACCGACCTTCGTCTGTAAGAGTTGGACAACTAACACTAAGTGCAGGACTTCTCATTCTTGATTGACCAGAAAGGCCACGACGAGAGGATATATTTGACGAGAACTGAGAAGGTGAGACAACAGAATTCGCTGGGATGTGCATACAAACAATTCGAGATTGACGCTTTGTCAAAGTATAGAAAACCTAGAGGAATAGAGTAAAAGGTAACAATATACTTGCAAAATCATCAGCACCGACAAAGTCCCAGATCAATAAGGTCAAAGTGAATATATCGTAATGTGAGTGTCTTTGAAATCTATTAGGATGAAACGCTGATTCCGTTTAAGGACACCTAAGATACAAATGACCCTAAGATCATAAACAGAAAAAAAACTCAAGACAGGATGTTTAGAGCCCTCACCAAAGAACGAAGAACGGTGGTCCAATCGCTGAATCACTCGACTTTTAACAACCGAATACGTAAATTTGATCGAGTAAGTATCCACCCACACAACTTTCATATCATGTTTTACGATACAGTTGAGTACAGCAATCATTCGAGACACCGCATTTCTTACAACCAAGTTGTTAAGTTGGTCATGGATAACAGTAAGGTCGAGTACTAAGCAACAAGACGAAAACCAAATCACTCAAACTTCGTATGATTGCTTTCGTTTTGGAACGAATTTGATCATGTGAAAGTTAGGTAGAATAGGCCAATTTTTATGCATATCAGTATATTTGAAAAGCATGAATCAGTACCCCAAAAAGTTGTAGCTAGGCTTTCTAAGCACTCAGATTAATCATTAAGTTGAGAGTTCGAGATCATCTTTATCAACGTTAATTTGATTGGTCACGTAAAAACACTGGTAATAATAACAATGAACTTAATCCAAGTAAATTCATTAATGTACAGGGATGAGTAAGAGATTTTTTTAGTTATCTATACTACTCAAGTGCCTAAACCAACGTATGGTAGTATTATATTTAAATCTGTAAGTTGAAAACTATTTTAATACTGGCACTATATATCTGTTAAACAACAATAACACCTTAGCGATTAAAAGTTTCAAAAGAAATGACGGAGACCGTATGAGGAGAGTTGTCCTTATAACAATACACTATAATTATACTTCACCCACCCCACCATTCGAGGTTCTAGGTTAACACGAACATATAGACTGAGAAAGTGCATCCCCACTAACTAACTTATCGATGTTTAACCTAATACCACGTTTAAAATTTGAAAAACTACTTGGATTGTCCGGAATAAAAATGGGTAAAAACGTTCTAGACTAATACCTATCAGTTAAGTACCTACCACATATCTGAATTAACATAAAATTTTAGCAAAATATTATTCGGGACTTGTTATTTCTGTACAACCAAAAAGTTATTATTAGTTTGATCTAATAATTTTCAAAATAAAAAACATGAACCATCCAGGAAGGTTTTGAATTTAAAGAGTTATTCTGAGTCGAGATAACTGCGAATAAAACTAGTTTGTCTGTATTTCAATACTCGAGAGTATTGCACATGTTTTCATCAAATCAATACCAAGCACAAGAACACGACTTGATTATCAAGTGTAACTTCATGATTTAAATTAACAATATTCATTTGGAACACTTCACCGCAGTAAAAAATAAAAACTAAGGTAAACAAAATAAAAATACAGCCATAAACATCATGCCAGAACAATAAAGACCATGTCATCAGGGACTATCTGGAAGAAACAAAGGTCACCAAGAACAATAAATGGTAGAATATGATAATCAATTACCGTTAACTTGGATTTTATGTCCTCGGATATTTGCCAACCAGCTTCAGGTTTGAACTCAATGCAACATGTGGAATCATTCGCTGATGATATGATAGAATAAGTTGGTGGTGGCGGTAGAAATGCCAATTTCGCCACGATATGAGAAGGTCGGGGGGGACAACAAAATAATTGACATATCTCGCCAAAAAGACTTGACATACTAACCATTTGAGGTCGTGATAGATCCGAAAGAATGGAATGATATCAGGATTAAGAATACAGTTTGATCAGCTCTATAAATGTAAATTAGCAACAAATATGTATCACACTGAAGAAACAACCATGAACTAAATAGAAAATAAGTATTAAATGATGATCGATATCATATAAACCGCAAAAAATTAGGATTGGGATCGCAAAAATGAACGAAACAAAACGGAACGACTAAATCTCATTGCGAATGATAGGATGTATTTCTACTTACGAATCCTTGTATCAGTTTAACACCACACAAAATTTTGATCTGAAATGCCGTAGAATTTTAGTTTCACATATATGGCGAGAGTAGATACATAGATTTCCGATTTTGTTTAGTACCACCACAGGTGACACGTGAGGATGCAAAGCACATAAATTAATTAACTCGATAAACAGTAAATAAAGATAGGACCCAGAAATAATAGGGTCTGAAAAACATGCGAAATAAACAATTTGGAAGCTCTGACTTGGATCGCACAACTCTTACCTAAGCTATCAACCATTATAAACCGCGAACTAATTGCCAAGACAAGTCATCAGATACAACAAATGCATATAAGCATATATATGTATCTATATCTGTAAATTACACAAGCATTTAGTAGAACTACTCAGAAGCGAATGTACCAACAACTCCACAAGCACATTAACACGTCCTTTGCAGGTAAACATCATACTCAGCTTTAATATTACGCGTTTGTTCATGTTTATTTATATCGGCTGTTATAGCAGTCGCCTTCTTGAAATAAATGAACTCGTAAGGACAAGCAAAGTGACCGACTTGGGTCCCAGTCGACTCCTAGTTATCCACCTTTCAAGCTTTGTTCTTTTTGCTCTGTCCTTTTTACATTAAATCCTATCCTTGATGTCTAGTAATCTAAGAAAAGTATTGATGTCTAGTATCGTGATAGAATTAGCACAGACTGATTAATTTTTCTCAACCACACTGTCAAACACTTCTGCACAATGGGTTGCCAATATACTGTGTGGAAGGTTCAATATGATATACCAACCAAAGCTCAAAACCAACCCATTCAAAAACCCGCTAGAGTAGTGAGCAGCCTTTCAAACTCAAGGACAACATTTCAACCTCAAGCTTCAAACACTCAAACTCTCATACTTTGATTCCAAGAGCTGGAAGACTGCAATCATTTAATACGTCCGTCGGTGTTATATAAGAGATGCTTGTGTCACTGAAAGTCGTGATTCTAGTAGGATAAAAACAGTGATTAAATATAGGAGTTATCAAGAGATAGTACCTCGAGTAGTCTCCCTCAGCACTTTAGGAAGAAAAATAAACGTTGAGTTTTCTTTTGAGTGAAATCAAAATAAGGTGGTCTTCTCTATCTTTTCCACAGTTTACGAATTCTAATCACGAAAATATCCCCGTGTGCATTTTGTTGACAGTTCGACAAGAAGTTGGAAAATTCTCCAATCAAGCCATTAAGAACTCCACAATTTTTGATCAAACCTGTCAAACTGACTGTTCTTTCAAGCTACACTTGATCTCAAGGATGTGATTATTTTTTATGGGAGTATGTCATCCACAAATCCTTTAGGAACAGAATATTCATTAGCAGGAAGAACTGTGATAGAGCACCTAAAATAACCCCACTCCGTACCTTTGAACCTGGTGTAAATATCTAGTGTTCTTATAACGTAATTACTAAGAAGTTTTGTCAACATCCATTCTACGAACCAATTATGTGACTTATACTGTTACCATGAAAACATTTGCTTGTGTTTTTGTAAACGTTTTCCTATATTTTACTCGTAAGTGATGTTCTCCTAGGTGCTGTTTTGTGCTGAACCCTAGCCAGATTGTTTGTCAAGCTGAACTCGCACACCCCGTAGATGACTGATGAATGATCGTTGGATATCGTGGTCATGGATGGCTAACGTGGATTGGTCAACCAGTGCCGCTAGTCTGGTAGATATAACAGTGGAATCGCAAGTCAAGCTCTTTGGCGCTCTCTAGTCAACTTAAACCAATAAAACACTTCAGTGGTTAGATTCTACACGTTCACTAAGTGCATCGCGAATCTAAACCAACATGGTCACCAAGTTGGAGTTACTCTGACTAGTCAGTCTTCGTTGGGTTTGACTTGACCATAAGATTAATTATGGTGCAATTTTTCAACAAACTAGCCCCAGCCGTTACGACAACTGAGATCGAGAAGATTATAGATGATATCACACAGCGCATTGATATCTCCCCACCTACCTTTATCCCTTCGAAATTGAACTCCCGAATATCACATTACCTGGGTCAACGTGGAGTAATTTGACGCTGTTGTTAGCGGGAATATATATATATATATATATACATATGTATATTGGAGTAAGCAGGTCACCATCTACTTCATAGTAACTTGGAGACCCTTCTTCGTGGCCTGGGCACTCTTGAGTGATACTCGCCCACTTTATTCAGTGTAGCTTACTTATTTACTTACTTATGCCTGTTACTCCCAATGAAGCAGAGACCTCCAACCAGAATTCCCCAACACACTCTGTCCCACTCTGCCTTCCTTTCTAGTTCTATCCAATTCTTGTTTGTTCTTCTCATATCTGTCTCCACTTCTTGGTGTAATGTGTTCTTTAGGCTTCCTCACCTCCTTCTTTGACCTTGAGGATTCCATGTGAGGGCTTGCATTGTGACTCAGTTGAGTGTTTTCCTCAATGTTTGTGCTATCCAATTCCAGCTCTTCTTTCTGATTCATTCCTCCACTGAAAACTGGTTTGTTCTCTCTCAAAATAGGTTGTTGCTATTGTAACGTGTTTTATCCATCATAAGAATCCCGTATTTATTATCATTATTATTATTTGCATGTAAAGTGTCGAGCAGTTTATTCCATTTCATTTGGTTTTCAGGAAACGCTAGTCCATCGGTAAATAGTAAGATGATCAGTATCTGGTGTTATTTGGGAATGGTTACTTGTCCTAATTTGTTCTTTCATCATCAATGGTCTCGATGGTATTGGAATTCGAACAATGGCACATCTCAGTGTATCGGAACAGATAAGGAGAATTAATCAGCTCCAAAGGAGTGGGATGTATAGATAATAACCATACCACTTACATCGTCTGATGATGAGGTACATTGTCACTTATTTTGATGGTAAGATGGGTGTCAACTAAGTTGTCTTGTTGAAGCTTGTTGATACTTATCAATTCACACCGAGAGCAGATTTTCTCAAGCTTGTTTATACAAGTTGTCTGATCGGTCCGCCTGTGATTCAGTCAACTACATCCTGAAGGCGATTATTGTCCTGTACGAGCAGCTGTGGCTTGTAATCTAGTCCTATTGTTATTTGTGGTAATAAGTTACGAATGGATCAATAGACCATGCTTCGATAATGGACGAGACCAAAAACATCCATGTCACAATGCTGAATATAGAAACAGGGGGTCGAGATTCGTTGTGTATGAATCAAAATAAGGCTTCAGCTTCATGTCTGATTTAGAATAAACATTAGCTGCAACTAGCAAATATTGTGTGTCGTGAACAGATAATTTGATGTTTTTAACTGCTAACTTACATCTAAGTAAATTGACAGTTAGGTCATAAATCTTATTAGGGGGCTGTGACATGAAACAAACTTACAAGGAGAGGTATGCTGGGGGCACCTACACCGAACATTGACAAACTGCTAGATGAGGCTTATACTAGCTGCCTTTACTAGAACACCATGTGATTTAAAATCTTTGGACAAGATAATAAAGTAATAGCGAATGATGAACTGGGATGTGTATCAGCGTGTAGCGGATTCGAGTGGCGAAAGTAAGGCCGAGGCTTGGAAACATAATATTTTTTAACATAAAAATAACCTGGATTTATACTAGTTATTACTGTCGGTCCTACAAATAGGAGTAATACTCGGTGCGTGGGATAAAAATAATACTCATAAACCATCCAGAAGTGAGACAATTTGATTGTCCGGTTTCAAACATTATTTCGATGGCACAAACGACCATAGACAGTGATTGGCAGGCAAATCCAGTACACGATTATCACCAACATCGCTATCATAATAATTTATTCTTAAATAACAGTTTGTTGCATGAGGCATGCCAGTTTACAGGCAGGATTAATCTGTTAGAGAAGATTCAGTCTTTACTGTGGTGGGTTGCTCAGTTTGATATTTTATAAGGTACATTGATCATAAAATTATGGGAGATAACACTTTTCACATATGAATGCAAATAATATTAGTATGATTCGTATTGTTATTGTGACAGTTGGCGCGCATTATGGAGTTTGTGTTGCGACGTGCAGCCGAAATTCGGCAGTAAATGCACGAAAATTTGAAAGCTTCTGTAAACCGTAATCGTATATCCCTCTGTAACATCTGAAGGATTAATGATGGAGCAGGACGAAATCACACATTCCACATGCGTTTTAAGAGGCAGATCTCGAAGAGGCTGAAAAAGAGGGTAAGAAATAGAAAGGACGAGAAGTAAAACATACAATGTTCATGCATATTTAAATTAAACCATTTGTGACGAAATGGTAAAGATATGACTACTTAGTTTAATTTGCTATTATTAAGGTGCTTTTAAGCAAGTGAATTCTAACGGATTGGAGAAAACAAGCGAAAATATCGTATGAATGGACGAAGAACTGCAAAAATAGCAATAGTTTAAAAAGAAGCTGAAAGTATGGGACTATGTAGAGTCCTTAAATACAGTACTGAAAGCAGTATTCTAATACACAAGTGACTATCTCCCTGTTTTTAAAGCTATTTCAGCTCATTTTGATTTTTATTGATTTTATAGAATCATGAGCAGGCTTCGTTTTCCGGCAAATTGTCTAGTTTTGCTTGTTATAGGATCACTCGTTAGGAAGTGAAACCAATGGTGGAGACTACAACAGCAGCTTCCTGATAACAGCAATGGAGCATGTATTGTTGCAGAATATATCCAAACCCACACGTCTTGGTGCAAACCAAGGTACTTCTTTGTTAGACTTATTAATCACTTATGCCACAGAAGATATTGCCGACCTAAATATTCTTCCACCGTTAGCGAATAGCTAACACGCTGTTTCGTCATATACGTTAAGATCTAGTGGTATTATATACGACCAGGTTAAGCCTCGCCCAAATGTATAGTGAGCTAACACATCAGCCCTTCAGGAGTGTGCTGCTAAGACAGATTGGTCAGTAGGTACTTGGTCATCAGTTGAAGAAGCGTTGTCTTTACTTAAAGTCAGGTTCAACTCAGTGACGTCCTCGTTTATACCATGCCTAGTGCCACGTAGACCGAATAACTGTCCACTATAAATAACCAAACAATTCAAGAAACTTGTTAGACGTAGGAAAAAGCATTGGAATATATCCATCTCCATTGGCTTAGAGCAGCACAAAACCATTATTGTAAGACTAAGAATGCCAGTTAACTATTATTAAGTAAAACTGGACGGTCGTATGAAAAACAAATTTCTAGGGATCGTAAATATCGTCCGAAATGGTTATTCTCGTGTGTAAAAAGGTAAACTGAGAGAAGTGATGGAATTCCATCACTTGTGATACAAGAAAATCCGTTAATAAAGGCAAGAAATGGTATCGAAAAAGCTGAAGCTTTATCGAAATATCTCAGTAACATGTTTTCTATCAGTAATGAGGAACGACCAACGATTCACTGTGATTGTTGATGGACCCTGTAATTATTGAGAAAGGTACTGTCTTGAGACCACTTTAGCATCTGGAACCCGATAAATCCAGTGTGAATTATGAAATCTTTATCAGATTTAAGTGCTGAACCTATAGCCATAGTGTTTGATATGTCTCTACAGCAGTCAAGACTGCCAAGAGACCGGAAAGACGAAATAATTAGTCTGGTGTATAAGGTGGGGAGTAGAGACTTATTTAGTAACTGTCGACCCATTAGTCTAACCATTGCAGTTGTAAAACTATTGGAAAAGATTATTCGGGTGGCTGTTATAGACTATTTAGCAGGGCATACTCTTTATCCTGGGAACAAGATGGTTTGACAAATCTTCTCATTGCAAGAAAAGATTGGGCTGCGGCAAAAGAACGGAATTTTCCCGTAGATGTGCTTTTCATAGATGCTAGATCAGCTATTCTACCAAGACAACCTATAACACGCTAACTCGAACTTTTACATTACAACTGTGTGTCAGGAATCGGATGAAAAAAGTCAGACAATAAAAGACACAGTTATTAGTTTTCTTAACACTTTACTCGCTATATACACTTTTTGTTCTAATAAACCGCCTTCCTTATTCCAAACCCGAAATGGTATCTTCACAACACCCATGTACCCATAAGATATTTGTGAATAATAATAATATCTCATCTTTTCCTTCTATCTGGAACCGATCATTTGAGAGGACATTCGAAGAAAGTTCTAAAACCGAAATTAAATCGTCTACGTCTGGAGTTTTGTTCCTCGCACCGATTAGTCAATTACTAAAATTATGCACCAAAACACGTAATATCAGCACCTGTTGATATAATCAGATTTGTGTAGTAAGGATAGAAGACCTACGGCCTATGCTATTCCTTTTCTCGTATGTCTCTATGAGTATCCAGTCTTCTGTTCAATGAGTCAATTGAAGGTGCGGATACCACTGTTCCGGTAACAGGTTCCAAGTATTGATGACCCCGTATGAAAGCCTTTATACCATCAGTATTTCGTCCGTTTGTAGTTAGCGTCCGGGCGCGGCTGACTGTGATCACCACTACAGATCGAATACGTGTCAGCTACCAGGTTAGACCTCTCCGTAGGACAAATATTAAAAGGTAGTTGAAAGCTCCTGTTAAGATATATTTACTGGCGATCTTGTGTTGTTGAAATAATATCGAAACCGTGCCAAGATCTAGAAGTAAGACTACTGAGCGTACGAGAGCTCGTGCAAGGCCACGAGCAGCGGAAGTTTTTGGTACACTTAAACAAACAGGCAGAGTAAAACAATCACTGGTACAGTTGGTTATTATATTAGTTGTTTCTATAATAACAATCGCACTCTCTTCATAAAGTAAGTCGCTGCGCGTCTTTGGTTTTTCTACTCGCCCGCTGATGCGCGTTGGTCGTCCTTGATCCTGACCGGGATCGATGATCGGTTCGATAATCAGTAACCCAACTGCAGGATGATTTGGCTATGGTTTGATGATATTTCACTGGCCCTACAGGGTCTAGCTTTTCAAGCCGCTCTTTGTATGGTAAACCCCGGAGTTCGGAAATTTCACGGGTAGCTGCCCCGTGTACTTTTTCTAGGACATTCCAGTTACATTTTAAACAGAGGCTTGCAGCCTGAACGTAGTAATAGAGCTTAGTTCTCACTGTGGTTGTGTATACTGTAGTGAACATGGTGGTACCTAACTTAGTGAATGTCCATCTTAAAGCCCAGAGGGTTCTAAACCCCTTAACCGAGAGTTACTGGCAATGAGTTCTAATCTTAAGATCATGACTTACTGTTACCCCAAGATCCTTGTGAAAGCGGACCACGGGTACAGACACTTCCCCTATGCGGCACCTATTAACCTTTGTATCCCAATGTGCATGTAGACTCATTTTGCCTCGTTGATGAACATCAGATTGGACTTTCACAGAGCTAAAAGCTGCAAGGATTAATGTAGGTCGATAGAACTCCTATCCTAATTACTGAGAACTAATGGCTGAAGCAAATTGTCCCCTCTATACCTTCAAAAATCATGGACTCCCCGATATGCGATGGTATACATGAACATTTACTGTCCTTAAATTTCTTCTCACCCCAACAGCATGGTTTCAGGAAGGGTTACTATGATGATTAGGAGTATTTGAATTTTAATATGAAGTAAGAATCCCAAAAATAACGCAATTGGATCAAGAAGTACTAGATAAGCACGAACGGATGTACCGTATTTGGAATTCGAGATCAAGCATTCAACAAGTACAAAGTAATCATTATTTCGTTCAAACGCCACAGTTACTCTTGTATAACCAACATGCTGACTGCGGTGGACAGATGGACAAGCATCCTCGATCGCAAGGGAAAGGTTGATATCGTTTACCTTGATTTCTCAAAAGCTTTTGATAAGGTTAACCATATATGTCTTATCAATAAGCTCAAACGATTGGGTATCAGATCACCTCTAATTGATTGGCCCACTTCATGTCTGAAAAATCAATATTTTAGCGTCAGAATCAACACCACTTTATCTCAGGCCATGGAATGTCATAGTGGAGTCCTCCAGGGCTCAGTACTAGCGCCTCTTCTCTTCTTGATTTACATAAATGATCTTACACAACAGGTATCGTCAGACTTATTACTTTTTGCTGATGATGTGAACTTTTGGAGAGAGGTACACAACCAAGACGATATACAGGCACTTCAGGAGGATCTAACTCAACTTCAAAATTGGGCATACGATAACGGACTTACCTTTAACACTTCAAAGTGTAAAGTAGTCCGTCTGCGACATGTCGCAAACTACAGTTACAACTTAGGAAACTCCTCTCTAGTAGTATCCCAAGTCGAAAAAGATTTAGGAGTCCTGGTCCCCTACGATTTAAAGTCTTACGCTAACTGTGACAAAAATGCCTTCCGAGCAAACCTTGCACTGGTAACATTGAAGCGCATTTTTGGACAGTTTGACGGACGAACTTTCCATACAATCTTCAGCAGTTTTGTCCGTTCCCATTTAGAGTACGGAAACATAGTACTCCTCCCTCACTCCAAAAGGACAAGGCCACTTTGGAGCGTATCCAACGGCGAGCCACGAAATCAGTTCGAGGACTCAAATCTAAACCATACGAAGAACGCCTCCATTCACTAGACCTTTACTCATTAGAGTATAGGCGTCTTAGAGTTGATTTATTAATGGCTTATAGTATTCTTAACACTCCTGGACATCCTCTTAAACACCTACTTAAGCTTAGTTCGAATAATAACCTAAGGGGTAACACCCAGAAACTGGAAACACAACATAGCAAGACGGAATGTAGACACAACTTCTACTCCTTAAGAGTTGTCAAAAGCTGGAATTCGCTGCCGGCCAAGCTAGTCCAAGCGACTTCTCAGGAGTCCTTCAAGAGGCAACTTGACCTATTCTTAAGGACCAAGGACAGCATCACACTATGATTTACCAATTTCTTTTCCTCTTTTATTGTTAACATACCTAGGTTCCTACCTGGAGGATTTGGTGATCCCCTGCTACTAGACACGGAAGCCTGTTGAGCGAAAGCTTCTTCTATTCCGTCCTTAATCATTTGAACTATTTGACCATTCTACTCTGTCCACAACCATTTGAACTACTTGGCTACTTACTACTCTGGCGGGTTTTTGAATGGGTTGGTTTTGAGCTTTGGTTGGTATATCATATTGAACCTTCCACACAGTATATTGGCAACCCATTGTGCAGAAGTGTTTGACAGTGTGGTTGAGAAAAATTAATCAGTCTGTGCTAATTCTATCACGATACTAGACATCAATACTTTTCTTAGATTACTAGACATCAAGGATAGGATTTAATGTAAAAAGGACAGAGCAAAAAGAACAAAGCTTGAAAGGTGGATAACTAGGAGTCGACTGGGACCCAAGTCGGTCACTTTGCTTGTCCTTACGAGTTCATTTATTTCAAGAAGGCGACTGCTATAACAGCCGATATAAATAAACATGAACAAACGCGTAATATTAAAGCTGAGTATGATGTTTACCTGCAAAGGACGTGTTAATGTGCTTGTGGAGTTGTTGGTACATTCGCTTCTGAGTAGTTCTACTAAATGCTTGTGTAATTTACAGATATAGATACATATATATGCTTATATGCATTTGTTGTATCTGATGACTTGTCTTGGCAATTAGTTCGCGGTTTATAATGGTTGATAGCTTAGGTAAGAGTTGTGCGATCCAAGTCAGAGCTTCCAAATTGTTTATTTCGCATGTTTTTCAGACCCTATTATTTCTGGGTCCTATCTTTATTTACTGTTTATCGAGTTAATTAATTTATGTGCTTTGCATCCTCACGTGTCACCTGTGGATGAAATAAGTTAGTGTTCGCTGTATAGTATGTCTGATTTTTCGATGCTACGTCCTTATGACATCACGTTTCGTTTCTGCTACACAGGTTGAGTAGCTATATACCCTATAACGTCGTCTCTGTTCTTAATGATGAAACATCGGTATGCGGGTATGTGGTGTCTCTATGCATTATTCTCTTTTCATTTCACCACCTCTCATACAAGTCACTTTCTTAATTATCCGGTGGGTAATTAGTGCTCACTAGTGGAATTCTCATCTCAATCTCTTACCACGTCTTCCGCAACCATTATGGTGGTTGAAATTGTGCAATAATGGTTTGTTAAAACTGTTCCAAAGCCAATTATTTGGTCGGTACATAATAGTTATGCTGTTTATTTCAGATTGTGCAATTGACAAGTGAGTACTATGAAATCCATGAAGATGTAGTTGTCATAGTGTTATGGGAACATTAAGTAATTAGATAAGCGGAGTTGATTGACAAATTCGTTTATTTTACGCTTAGTTGTAGTAGATATTTGAGACAGAAAAGTAGCACAATGAAGTCAATCTTAGAAATGTATTCACACCCGGATGATTGCCTACGAATATATTCAGTCTGTTCAGTAATCTGTATAAAAGCAGTAGAACTTAAGCCGTAAAAATGTGTTAGTTATAACCACCCAATTTGAAAGCTGTATCATAGCCCCAGTAGGGTTCAAAGATTTCTTGCACGTCCAGTCATTTTGATGGCTTAGAGTATCAATTCTGGACTTCATGAAGATGTTCTGTCGTAAGTAATGATTTTTTAAACACGATACACAGTACTGAGAAATAATTTAAAATTTGACACATTTTTTCAACTAGATCAGATCAACTCAGCATATATTTCCAGTGTACGAATTTATTTCAACGAATATCCATATCTTTAAATTTACTGCCTGCAGAAGTGTTGATAATATCTATTATAAATTAGCTAAGTGTACTACTAAAAAGACCAATGCATATTTTCCGTCTTTTGGTCGTTGAAAATTTAAAGAATATGATTGGAGTCAAGTCCTACACTATTTCAGCTTCTTATTTGTTCTTGATCTTAGCTTCAGCTGGAAAATGTTAAGCTCCTGAATCTGTTTTGTATTTATCTAACTTGGGATGCCGGGTAACCTTGGGAACTTTGAGGTGATAGAGCTGTCAATGTTGAAGAAACATATGTTTTTTCCTCTTTCTGGTTTGGGGAATTTTACTGCTCAGACTTTATTATATCCATTCGTCTTGCTTCGTACAAGACTCCAACTTCAGGAAGGTGCCCAGGTTTATCGTGGTCTTGTACATGCAATTTCTTCTGTTGTCAAAGAAGAGGGTTTTCGAGGATTGTATAGTGGCTACTTGGTCCGATCATTTCACATATTCTCAGGTGGGCTGCTTCTTTCTGTTGTGTAGGCTTTAGTTCTGGTGCCGAAAATCACTAGAACGGCCTTTTACATACTTAGGTGGCTGTTTTACCTTTTTAATTTTTTTAAAATAAGCACTTAAACAATCTCAACTTTTAATTATATCCTTGTTAAATAATGTATTCGTCATGAACGTTAATAAGCATTACATACATTATATTTTGGAGACGATTAACGTCATCAACTTGTCTTGAGAGAAGTCCGTCGCAGCAAGATATAATTCCATCTTCCTAAATATATAAATATCCGATGAAAAAAATAGTGTTTAAAAGTTTCTTATCAGTTGTAGGAGTTTACTTTAGTCAGCCAGTCAGTCATAATCAACATAGAACGTATCACAAATGTGTATTGGTTGTTATAGTAAAAAGGTTAGGCGTCGAGAATAGGATTTGAGAATAGTGAACAAATGTGCGGAATGAAAGGTTAAAGATAATTTCGAAGCTCGGGGTCTAGGTGTAGACAAAGAATGAATGATTCTGTTTCGTTGCTACTGATTTTAAGCAATATGTAGCACATTCAACAGTTAGTCACAATAATCGCACGAGGCTCAACCAGATAATTTGCGCTTAATAACATGGCTCAGACCAACAGTCAATAACTTCCTTCCGTATCTTTGTTTAGCTGCCTCTTATTTATTTATTTGTTTATTTAAACACAAACATAGGTACAAGAGGTCACCGAGCATATATGCGCCACATAATAACAATAAGGCCAGTAGTAGTTATTATTGGTTTGTGTGAGGGCTATGATACTATCTGGGTGCCCAAATCGAGGCAGGTGGGTTTTTTAGAGAGCCACACTCATAGCCTTTGACATAGAGGTCTAATCCACAAGGCAGTGGGGCGACGATAATAGATGCAGTCCTATGGTAGCCGGTGCCCAACAATAAGTTCATACGCTACTTATTACTTCAGGATCCTGAAACCCCGTGTGCACCATTGGTTTAGAACCAAGGTTTTCCAACTCTTCTTGATGGACCCTCTGTGTCCGCCAACCCTGTTAAAACGTCGGACATTCGCTTTTCGTCCTCTAAATTTCGTAAATAACACCCCGAACACAGGAAGGTAATGAGTAAGACTTCCATATCAGTGGCTGTATACGCGTGGCCATATGAGAGCATTTGGAGACGAAGAGTGAACACTCTCCACCCTCGACTAACACTCACTAACATGCATTCATGAGCCATCAAAGACCCTATTTTCGAAATTGCCAACTTGGTGAATTGGAATAAGACGTTAGTTCTCAAATAATTAATTAAGACTCAGTGCATTAAGTGATCCTCCACAATAAACAAATTAGCCTATTTTTTAAGACCTCTTATATACATTGGTTTTGGGACCCTTCATGGTCATTTAGCTATGCAGAATTTGCGGTAAGGAATTTTTTAATTTGGTGTGGGTTGGTTTAAGACAAATTCATCTATGTTTTTATCTCATGTTTATTGTCTTATCAGCACTGAACGTTATGGCTACGTCATTTTTCTTTCGGGATTTAGTTGAAAAATGTTATAATTTACCCAAGTTTTCTCATATTTCCTCCCTCAGTCAGTCATACGCCACTTATAACCTAACATGTATGTGTATCGGTTCAAGTTGCCATAACATAGCAGGATGAGATAAAGTTATCAAGACAAATCTCAGAGTAGTAAAATTAGTAGTAGTCGTAGTCAGTCAGTCAGTAACAACGTAGAACTTCGCACGTACGTACATCAGTTCGAGTTGCCATAACACATTAGCACAGAGATGCAGTTGTCGACTCAAATCCCATAGTGGTAGAGGTAGTAAGAGTATAAGCAGTAATCGGAAAGATTAGGGTTTGAAGATGTTATTCAAGGAGTATAATACAGCGAAATAAATTTGAAAAGAGGGAAAGAGAAACACAGTATTCAGAAGACTATAATTTGGGAAAACAAAGAGTGGATGCACCTACGCCATTGCAAACGATTTTGAGCAATGTCATTCAGGGTCTCTAACCATCGGTTGCTATCATCTCGCGGTCCCCAACCAGATAGTCTACACCTAACAACATGGCTCAGTCCACTTGTCAGTGACTTCATGGATTTGTGCCATGTTTCGGTCTGGCCACCACTAGCTTTCCTCCAACCTACTCCTACACCATAAAACATCGCACTACTTTATCAATGGATTTACCATCCTCACCTAGTACCCGTTTCCTAACAACTACATTACTTACTCGATGATCCCAGGATATACGAGCAATGTTTCGAAGACACCTATGATTGAATACTAGTAACCTACGGATATCCTCTACTCTTACCGGCCATGTTTCACTGCCATAAAGTAGGACGGAAGGAACTTCTGCACAGTAAACACATCCTTTTTTTGATAGACGGATATCTCGCCTACGCCATAAATGACTCAAGTTGGCAAAAGCTAGTCGAACCTTCTGTATCCGTGCTGAGATTTCGTCACACACCAGACCACAAGGGCTGATGAGACTTCCAAGATAAGTGAAGCGGTCGACACTCTCAATTACTTCACTCCCTATCATTAGTTTTGGTGTCGATGCAACCCAATCCTGAAGCAACATTTTGCATTTCGAGGGGGAGAATCGCATCCCGAACATGCTTGCATTGTTGCTTAGAGTGGTCAGAAGACTGCATTTTGTCAGCGTCTTCACCAAATAAAACTATGTCATCGGCATATTCTAAGTCAACAAGTGAATCTCCCGGTAAAAGTTCAACCCCTGGAAATCTAGATGAGGGAACTGTCATATCTAAAAGCACGTCAAAAACAAAGTTGAACAAGAATGGAGAGAGTGGACAGCCCTGACGAACACCACTTGAGGTAATCAAATCTGATGACAATTCGCCATAAGTTCTCACTCGACCAGTTGTGTTCGAGTAGAAAGCCTTTACAAGGTTAATGTACTTCTTTGGTACTCCTTTCAATGACAAACATTGCCACAGAACCTCACGATCAACAGAGTCGAATGCCGCCTTAAGGTCGAGAAATACTACGATTGTGGGACATCTGAATGTGTGTCTGTGTTCTAGAATCTGACGTAGTGTGAATATCTGGTCTGTACAACCACGTCCAGGTCAGAAACCAGCCTGATTTTCTCTAGTCTGCTCTTCAGGAGCTTTGATTAGGCGTCGAAGTATTATTGAAGCTAACATTTTAGACAATATATTAGTAAAACTGATTCCTCTGTGATTGTCACAAGAGGACTTTTGTCCTTTCTTATAGACTGGCACAATCAGTGATTGAGACCAGTCAGATGGGATTACATCCAGTTCCCAAATTCTACCTAAGACCTCAGTTAATCTCACTGCTAATACTGTTATTATTATTATTTCAACACATAGATAATGGTACAAAGAGGCACCAAATACATGTGCGCCACACAAATCTCATTCGATATATGTGAGGGCTATGATACTGCCCGGGTGCCCAGACCGAAGCAGGTGGTTTTCTTAGGGGGCCACACCCCGAGCCTTTGACCTAATGGTCTGATCCACAAGGCAGTTGAGCATCGTAAGGAGATGCAGTCCCATGGAAGCCGGTGACCAGCAATTGGTTCATACGCTATTTGTTCCCGCAGGATACTGGAGCCCATGTGCACCATTGATTTTGAATCCGGTTAAAGCGCCGGACATTCGCTTTTCGTCCTCTCATTTTCGTAAACAACACCCGCGCCACGAGAAGGCAGTGAGTAGGACTTCCCTGGCAGAGGCTATATACGTGTGGCCGTGTGAGAGCATTTCGAGAGGGAGAGCGGACTCTCCCCACTCTCGGCCGTACCAGGGCATTTGGGGGCACTGCTAATACTGAACCACCATCCTTAAAAATCTCAGGAGTAAACCTGTCATGGCCTGCTGCTCTTCCTCGTTTCAGATTTCCTATAGCTTATTCAACTTCGTAGAGTCGGAGGAACTGCATTAACTTGTCATTCAGGTTGACTGGAGATCGTGGGAAACCGCAGTGTAGTTGAAGGCCAGTTGAACTGATCCCTAAAGTGTTCTGCCTATCGATCCAATCTCCTGGATTGAGAATGTATAATATGTTCATCTTTCTCTGAGATTGTTTCGCTAACAGTCGGGTTCCTAATACCGGTTTCCTTAACAAGTCTGAACAATTGTCTGCTGTTACCTATTGCCGCTGCCTTTTCCATCTCTCTTGCTTTCGCTACCCACCACTTCACAATCATTGCGTAGACTTCTTGTCAGCTTGCGCTTAAGCTGACTCCGCTCTTCATTATGTTCAGAGCCAGATGGAATGAGTAGTCGTAGCTGAAAAGACGGTATTGAAAAAGTGGTTTTCCCTCTGATATTAGGTCGTGGAAGTATTCAAAATATTGTGTGACGGATCTTCGTTTTTTAAAATTAGTTTTTAAATTAATTTCTATTCTTAACTAGGTACTATCTACGTTTCCACATATGAAGTAGCCAGACAAGCATGTACAGTCTTTCCAGCACTAAGTCCTGTTCATCGATCTTTTGTTGGTGGTGCAGTGGCTTCATGTATTGCTCAAGGTTTTTTCGTTCCGATTGATGTTGTGTCTCAACACTTAATGGTTGTGAATTGTAATCGTGTTCATGCAAATATGGTCAACAAAAATTCAAATCTATCATTTAACCCACACCGTTTCCGTCCATTAACTCCGGTTCATTTAACACAAAATGAAATGAATTCCAATTGGGGTCGTCTTTGTGGCGTAATTCGTTATATTAAACAGACTCACGGGTTAAAAGGTTTCTACAAAGGTTGTTTAATATCTATGTGCACTTTTGTACCTAGTTCGGCATTGTGGTGGTCATTTTATGATAAATTTTGTAGTAAGTTGTTTAAAGTTGTTATTCTAACCATTATTATTATTATGCATAATTGGTCGATAGTAGCTCCTGTACTGGCTCGATAATAGTGCTCGCTTATCTTGACAACCCAGTTGACCTTTATCACCTGTATCATATATTCTCTATGACCCTACTATACTAACCATGTTTACCGGAAATTGGTAAGGCCTGATGAGACATATAATAAAAACAGTAGTCAGTGCGCCGATGCATATATGTTCCTGGTCCTACGTTGTAGCTGACTGACTGACTCAGTGCGTCTATTTTCTTCATTCCCAGAGGTTAGACTAAGTGTTAACACCAATGAATTGTGGAGTAACGGAAAGGGGAAACATATTTGAAATATGACTACATTGTCGTCTAGGTTGTTCAAAAGGTTGTGTTTTGTCGTATTTAATTCAGTGTTATCCTCATACTCTGGTTTGTTTGGGGGATGTCAAAGTAGGAATCTTACCCTTGAAAAGTAAACTACGAAATTATCATTTCTAGAAGTGTATTTGATTAAGTTGGATAACATCAGAAAAGTGGAAAGCCCTGCCAACAACCACTTGATGTAACCAATTATTACTAAGTTCACCATAGGCTGCGGTGCAACCAATGATTTTCAGCAAAAAATCCTTCATAAGTTAGCGTACTTCTTTAGTCCGTTTTTTAACTACAGATGTCTCCATAAAACCTGTTGACCAACAGAGTCAAGGGCAACTTTAAAGTCAAGAGCTATAAATATCGTCAGGTGCCGACAGGTATATTCATGTTCCAAAACCTGAAGAGGGGTGAATACTTGATCGACACACCCAGATGTGAAACTTGTTTAGTTTTCTCAAAGTCTCTGTTCCCGAGCTCTTAAATTCTTAAATACTCAAGAACTAATCCTAAGGAACTCTGAATATTATAAAAAGTGTAAAAAACTGGTAAAGTTTAACCCCACAAACATTTGACGTATATGTGTTTAAAATATACCATATACTACCAACTAAAGTAACTGTTTGATACGCAATAGTTTTTCACTTCTTCAAAGCTATGTAAAGGGCTTTCTTATATTTCTGAGTATTGTTTCTGTTTGTATGCATGTGTAAGTCAAGCTTATTTAATATTCTTTGAAGTATAGCGTTGTTTGTTACGTACGGAACCATCAGTATTTTTTATTGTAAACATAATTAATATGATTTCTGTCTGCATGTGCTAACAATCATCATGATAAGAACGACAGACAAAACTGACCATTTTTTTCTCCAGCTAAAAATGCGGAAGTCAGACTCTTGTTTATACATATATATATATTTTCTCCCTCTTTATTAGATCTGATCCATTTTATTTCAAAGAAAATATGTAAGGAACATGTTCAAGACTCGGTATTGTTGCCATCAGAGGATGATTCTGCTCCAGTTCCAAGATTATTGATTCAATTGATTTCGGCTCCTCTAGCTGGAATTTCATCTGCTATTATTGTTAATCCTCTTGATGTTGTTCGTGTACGAATGCAGGTGAGTTTGTTTTTTTCTCATAGTGCACTTTTTCACGTTATATAAGTCATTTTTCGGACTAAATTTTCTTTAAATTTTGTGGGAAATATTTTCCGTATTTTTACTTATCATTTCTGTCCAATCGTTCCTATGATATAATCAGATACTAAATTATTGTGTCTGATTGCACATCAAATATATTTTTATCATTTCGCAAAAGGTTATTTGATTTTTGTTAGTGTATGCAGTCGTTCGTGTCTGTCACTGATATGCCAGTTTCCTGTACACTATCTAAGCCACATTTTCAACCAAAAGTGTTTGTATGTTTCCTCAGAAAGTTGAGTCGAATCTTCACCTTTCCCTACTGAGAAATAAGTCTAGATTTTTTTTATTAGACTGAAGGAAATGAGGTAGAAGTAGTGTGGGGACAAGGTACACCAATTTTACTTTTATAAGTTACTAACTATTGAAATATTCGTAAGCTTATTGATAATTTTCATGACCTAGGTTCGAGTCCCGCAGGGTGCGGGATCGTGGATGCGCACTGCTAAGGAGTCCCATACCATGACGAAACGGCCGTCCAGTGCTTCCAGGTTTTCCATGGTGGTCTAGCTTCAATTGACTCATGATTTCAACCAGTGAAATTTCTAAAAATCTCCACGAAACCCATTCTGATAATAAAATAAAGTCTATTCTTTACCAAAAACCCAAATAAAGTATAAACATTTGAGTTACATTTCATTTTGTTTATCATTTTGTATATACATGTATGTATGAACACATAAGAGGAGTTAGTCGTGATGCACTAGTAAAGTTGGGTGAAGATAGTTAACTATCCATCTTAGATCATGGGGTTAATCTAAACTCACCCTTCGTAGTTTTGTACAAGGCGAATATTAGAATGTATTGAACCATTAACCATGCGAAAATTCATAGCACTGTTATGTACTTAAAAAATTAGTTTTTATTTAACCTAAGCCTATCCTGACGATGTTGGCTTCGATTTTGTAGATCATGAGTACTGTAATTCATGTTTTTTTTGCTTGAACATATACTTCTATTTTTCCAGATTGACCTGTCACATTCACATATAAGTATACTAAAAGGTTAATGTATGATTAGACTGTTTAGAATGCCATTGAACTCCTTATATCATATAGTGCTTATAACAGACCTAAATTTATAGAAAAAACAAGTGGTTCTGAGTAATATATTTGGTATTCATCTTCAATATTGTTAGGCTACTTTGGATAAATATATAATTAAGTTTCGATAATGCAATGAGAAGACGTAGTTTATCAGAATTATGTGATATATTTGCGCAATACATTTCGAACAATCTGATCACACATATACTTGTTAAGAACATTTATATATGAAAATTATAAGGTCAACTTGACAGGTTAAGGGTAAGTTAAAGTACACAAAAACAAATGTGATTACCACTCTGGATAATAAATCAGTATTACCAGGGTAGGTTAAGTGTAAGGACAAATTGTTTTTGAACACATAAAGGGGGTTTCAATTTCCGTGTAGCCAAGGCTTCAAAAAACATTAGTATACGTCCTTGAAGGCTTTTGTATGACACTACAAGTGCTGATTTGACGTCAACCTTATGACCCGTCTCAATCAAGTGTTTCGCAATGGAGGATGATGTCTGTCTATCCTGTGATCTTATTTGACCATTGGAATCCATTTGGGTGTGTGTTCACCCACCCCTTAATTGCAAATCACGATTGCTCCTCCCTATGTACGTGTTTCCACACCTACATGTAAATTGATAGACACAATCGCATTCGTGCTGTTTGGGCTTTTGGTGTGAAACATAGACCTTGTCTTTTCGATAATGACAAGGCAGGCTGCATAAAATGTCCGGTTGATAGCTAATTTAAGTCTCCGTTTCAACATGAGACTGTTTGTGGATTACCAAAAATTCGTAAGCCTAATACCCCCCTACATCCAATTCTATCAATGTGTCGGTCGGATGTGCTCACTGCTACTGCTTCAGCCGTTTGAAAGACTTTCAGTTTGACCAGTTTTGGCAGAAAATTACTGACCTTATGAATAATTGAGAAAAGATTGGTTTATACTGGCACTATGACCGGTTTGCACTAAATGGGCCAATATTGAGCTGTTCACCTTCTTCATCAAACCTTTGTTTAGACACCCTGGAAGGTGTTCACGACCACAAAAATGTAAATTCCTAGAAATTCAACCAACAAAACTCGCTCCACAGGAGCAGTCGAACTGATAAATACAAATTGAGGTGGTCATTCTAGGTAATTCATCTTTTAGCCTCGATGTAACCATTGGGCGCGTAGAAAATACTAATCGCAGTTCTCCGGCGTTAAAGGACTGTTGTATTGTCCTACGTAATCTCTGAGTTAGTATTTCACTGGTCGCATCCCCTCTGAATTGTAGACGCATGAACAGGAATTTCTTCTTCACTGCTTGTATTTCGCCTTCGTGACGATATATTTAATTATAAACGTTCTAGGTTAGCCGTTCTCCTGAGAGTATTATGCAAGGTGTTAAGCTCTTGTAAAATTATATCAGCAGAACATATAGTATGTATACGGTAACTAAGGGTTTTGATCAAGTTTCGTCTGTACTGTAGAGGTACAAAGCTCAGGAGATTCGTATACTGCCCAGTCCATGTACTTTTTCTGTTTAGGTTCCTTTTTAACGAGCCATCCGCTCTCTTAGTCAAGAGAACGTCCAAAAAGGCTATTCGGCCATCACTCTCTTCTTCAGATGTAAACTGAATGGCTGGATGCACTTCATTAATAATTTATATTCTGAAAAATAATAATTACAGAATTCACGCCAGTTTACAGGCATGATCAATTTGATATAAATAGTAACGTTAGACGTGCAGAACAAACATGTGATAAAAGAAAGTTTTAAGTATACTAGTTCAGTAGATGTTTAAGTAGTACATATATTACAGCGATCCAATGCATCAGCCGGGAGTTTTTAATATTTCTTAAATGGACAGCCTGTTGATTTATGAACGGTGTAATTAACGTCAATTCGTGCGCTAGATCGAAATAATGATAATTATCTACAACTAGAGAAATTAAAACGAAAACAGAGAGTACGGAACAACAAAACAGTAATTACCAAAATATATCAATCATGTCTACCCAAATGCGTGTGTCATATGACACAGTGATATACTGTTTATGTTATGACAAGTTTTTTGAATGGGTGGGTTATAAGAGAGATAGATAGGGAGAGCGCAAACTACTATCTTATGGTCACTGCTTTCAAATTCATCATATACTTTTACAGATAGTGGGGTAACATCTCAACTAAATATTAGATCAAGTATACTATCGCCTCTAGTTGGGGGTACGAACCCACTGTGACCAGCAGTGCATGTTAATGGTTGCCGAGAACTCATCATTACATGACTGACAACTACCGGTACTCCAGTTGATCCCAGGATAATTGAAATCCCCGGTGATAACCTTAGCATTAAAGTTTAGAGAAGATGCATGTATGAATGCATTGATAATAAGATCATTCCCATTATTCGAACTATCAGGAGCTCTGTATATACATCCAAGGAGTAGACTATGATTCAGGGTGTTGACTGATATCCAGACTGATTCTGGTAAACTATTCAGGACAATATCTTCAACATTATTAGTTGTTGGGGTATCCAAAGCATATATAATGCGACCACCTCCTCGCCTAGTTTCTCTGTCGCAGCGATAGATTCGATAGTTCTGGATATTTAATTCTGAATTAGATAATGCTTGAGAGCACCATGTTTCAGTGATAATTATGAAAGAAGGTTTGGCTAGAAAAGCTAATGTTCTCAAGGCTGAAATTTTGTTCAGAAGTGAACGTGCATTGATAAGTAATAAGTTTAAAAAGGGAGTGTGGAGTGTAAAAAAACCGAGAGCTTCCCTATTGATGTTATGTAGTTTGGATTTGCATAGACTGTGGTTTATTATGTTTGACTGATCGTATGGGCTATCGCTTGAACAAACTGCATTGCTAGTGGGACCAGGGATTTCTGAAGGCCAAAAAAATCATTATTTTGATAAAGTGCATTAATTTGTTGAACTTGACTAGCGGACAGTTAAAACAAGCACCTGCCAATTGGGGTTTGGTTGATGGTGAATAACCTAGTAATCCATCCTGCACAATGGGAAAGTGTTGAGAATAGTTACGTCTTACAGATTTATTATTTAAAACGTTTGATGGTGAATAACCTAGTAATCCATCCTGCACAATGGGAAAGTGTTGAGAATAGTTACGTCTTACAGATTTATTATTTAAAACGTTTGAGGATAACCGTAGGGCGCGTTGGTTCATTGTGGTCTGTCCAATATTAGGCCTGCTTACATATTGATTACAGTGGCCATCTTGTGAGACATTTGAATCAAGTCTGCCCTTATAACCTCCCCTACGATGCGTAAGGTAAAACATTGTGTCGGGAAGTATAGTCTCATTTTTATTTGGTAGGGTCATCGTAATATTTTTGTTATTGGGTCTAAAACCAGAAGGTTCTGTACTTACATTCTTCTTACGTGGCATAGGTTTTTCAATCTTGACAGTGTTTTTTAAGAGTTGTAGTATTAGAACTAAGTACTTGCTCATGGGCTTCTAATGGTAAACTGGGTAATATCGGATTAGTGTCGTCATTAGATGTACATTGGTTATCAGATGTGACTACAGGCATAACAGGCAAATTAACACTCTTCGTTGGTAAGTCACAGTTCCGGAGAACATGAGATCGGGTAGCTGCATCAGTGGATCCAGCAGCTGATGAATCGTGGTTTGTTGTGATCTCAACACCTTTATTTTCGTTCAACGTACCTTTTTGCGTAAGTCTTTGATTGGTGGTCTTATCTGAGACTATAAGAGCGTTTCTAAATTTCGTAAGCGCGCAGATTAGCCGCTCGGATTCTTTTAACCGTTCAGCTAATATATGAGATTCGAATCTGAACAAGACCGGGCACGAGTATTTCTGGTGCTTTTTATTAAGTCGAATGCATTGGCATGAACTGTCTTGAAGGTTAGATGCTTTTAATATCGAATTCCTTACAGTTTTAAATCGCCTAAGAACCTCTTGCGGCAACGTATTATCTTTACAGAGGATGAACGTGTCATCCATGTATCTACAGTAAAATGTGAAGTTTTGAATAATCTTTTTTAGTAGACCATTTTCTAGTTTGGCTAGAAAAATATCAGCTAGTATAGGGCCTAGTGGTGAACCCATTGCAACACCATCTGTTTGTCTATATATTTCACCGTTGAACTTGAAATTCACATTCATGGTGCATTTGAGTAATAACTCTTTCACGACATTGATAGGAACAGTAGTTTCAATTTCATTTTCAATCAGCTGTTCACCTATATATTCTACAGTCTCTATGAGTGGGACGTCTGTGAATAACGATGTTACATCCAATGACATCATCTTTGATCCCAACGTATTTACATTTTTATTTTATCAACAAATTGGAACACATCCTTAACACTATATTTTACAAGCTTTTCGTGTAGAGGTTTCAATACAGTTACCAACCATTTAGCTATAGTATGGTAAGGAGAGTTATACATATATAGAATAGGTCTTAATGGGATCCCCGGTTTGTGTACCTTTGGCAATCCATACAATCTCGGCAGATAGGTTCCCATTGGTTTAATCATTTCATATAAACCCGATGAGATAGCTTGTCGGTCTCTGAGATTTTTCAAAGATCTGGTAAGCTCATTCTCTATCTTATTACTCAAATCTTTCTGGTCAGTTATTTTTTGAAACTTTAATTTGTCATTTAAGATTGTACTCATTTTTTTCAATATAATCACTTTTATTAAGAAGAACAACACCTGAACCTTTGTCAGGTTTCGTAACCAGTAACGTCTCATCCTTAAGAAGTAGGTTGATAACTTCTTTGTGCTTCTTCGTAAGAATGCTTTTGTAACTAAATTCATTGTTCTTATATTGGTAACAGCAGTCTACAAGAGTTGATTTAAAATGTTCTAATTGCTGATCAGAATTCACAACTAGATCACGTGTCTGACTATAAAGATTCTCGAACTGTATATCTGTATCGATGTGGTTACAGTTATTACGAGACTCACAAAATTTTAGACCAAGGGATATTACCTCTAGTTTTTCTTTATCTAGTTCGACACTTGAGAATTTATGTACATACCTTATGGATCAGAGATCACGGAAGGAACTCATCCAACTACTGAAGGGTCTGGAAAACCAAACGGCCGAAAGCAAATTTCCAACTGACTGTAAAAGGTATGTACATAATTTCTCAAGTATCGAACTAGATAAAGAAAAACCAGAGGTACCGTCCCTAGGTCTAAAATTTTGTGAGTCTCGTAATAACTGTAACCACATCGATACAGATATACAGTTCGAGAATCTTTATAGTCAGACACGTGATCTAGTTGTGAATTCTGATCAGCAATTAGAACATTTTAAATCAACTCTTGTAGACTGCTGTTACCAATATAAGAACAATGAATTTAGTTACAAAAGCATTCTTACGAAGAAGCACAAAGAAGTTATCAACCTACTTCTTAAGGATGAGACGTTACTGGTTACGAAACCTGACAAAGGTTCAGGTGTTGTTCTTCTTAATAAAAGTGATTATATTGAAAAAAATGAGTACAATCTTAAATGACAAATTAAAGTTTCAAAAAATAACTGACCAGAAAGATTTGAGTAATAAGATAGAGAATGAGCTTACCAGATCTTTGAAAAATCTCAGAGACCGACAAGCTATCTCATCGGGTTTATATGAAATGATTAAACCAATGGGAACCTATCTGCCGAGATTGTATGGATTGCCAAAGGTACACAAACCGGGGATCCCATTAAGACCTATTCTATATATGTATAACTCTCCTTACCATACTATAGCTAAATGGTTGGTAACTGTATTGAAACCTCTACACGAAAAGCTTGTAAAATATAGTGTTAAGGATGTGTTCCAATTTGTTGATAAAATAAAAATGTAAATACGTTGGGATCAAAGATGATGTCATTGGATGTAACATCGTTATTCACAGACGTCCCACTCATAGAGACTGTAGAATATATAGGTGAACAGCTGATTGAAAATGAAATTGAAACTACTGTTCCTATCAATGTCGTGAAAGAGTTATTACTCAAATGCACCATGAATGTGAATTTCAAGTTCAACGGTGAAATATATAGACAAACAGATGGTGTTGCAATGGGTTCACCACTAGGCCCTATACTAGCTGATATTTTTCTAGCCAAACTAGAAAATGGTCTACTAAAAAAGATTATTCAAAACTTCACATTTTACTGTAGATACATGGATGACACGTTCATCCTCTGTAAAGATAATACGTTGCCGCAAGAGGTTCTTAGGCGATTTAAAACTGTAAGGAATTCGATATTAAAAGCATCTAACCTTCAAGACAGTTCATGCCAATGCATTCGACTTAATAAAAAGCACCAGAAATACTCGTGCCCGGTCTTGTTCAGATTCGAATCTCATATATTAGCTGAACGGTTAAAAGAATCCGAGCGGCTAATCTGCGCGCTTACGAAATTTAGAAACGCTCGTATAGTCTCAGATTAGACCACCAATCAAAGGCTTACGCAAAAACGTACCTTGAACGAAAATAAAGGTGTTGAGATCATAACAAACCACGATGCATCAGCTGTTGGATCCACTGATGCAGCTACCCTATCTCATGTTCTCCAGTACTCTGATATACCAACAAAGAATGCTAATTTGCCTGTTATGTCTGTAGTGACATCTGTTAGCCAATGTACATCTAATGACGTCACTAATCCGATATTACCCAGTTTACCATTAGAAGCCCATAAGCAAGTACTTAGTTCTAATGCTACAACTCTTAAAAACGCTGTCAAGATTAAAATACCTTTGCCACGTAAGAAGAATGTAAGTACAGAACCTTCTGGTTCTAGACCCAATATCAAAAATACTACGATGACCCTACCAAATAAAAATAAGACTGTACTTCCCGACACCATGCTTTACCTTACGCATCGTAGGGGAGGTTATAAGGGCAGACTTGGTTCAAATGTCTCACAAGATGGCCACTGCAATCATTATGTAAGCAGGTCTAATATTGGACAGACCACAATGAACCAACGCACCCTACGGTTATCTTCAAACGTTTTAAATAACATACCTGTAAGACGTAACTATTCTCAACACTTTCCCATTGGGCAAGATGGTTTACTAGGTTACTCAACATCGAACGCTTTAAATAATAAACCTGTAAGACATAACTATTCTCAGCACTTTCCCATTGGGCAAGATGGATTACTAGGTTACGCACCATCAACCCAACCCCAACTGGCAGGTGCCTGTCTTAACTGTCCGCCTAATCAAGTTCAACAAATTAACCCACTTTATCAAAATAATGATTTTTTTGGCCTTCAGAAATCCCTGGTCCCACTAGCAATGCAGTTTGTTCAAGCGATAGCCCATACGATCAGTCAAACATAATAAACCACAGTCTATGCAAATCCAAACTACATAACATCAATAGGGAAGCTCTCGGTTTTTTTACACTCCACACTCCCTTTTTAAACTTATTACTTATCAATGCACGTTCACTTCTGAACAAAATTTCAGCCTTGAGAACATTAGCTTTTCTAGCCAAACCTTCTTTCATAATTATCACTGAAACATGGTGCTCTCAAGCATTATCTAATTCAGAATTAAATATCCAGAACTATCGAATCTATCGCTGCGACAGAGAAACTAGGCGAGGAGGTGGTCGCATTATATATGCTTTGGATACCCCAACAACTAATAATGTTGAAGATATTGTCCTGAATAGTTTACCAGAATCAGTCTGGATATCAGTCAACACCCTGAATCATAGTCTACTCCTTGGATGTATATACAGAGCTCCTGATAGTTCGAATAATGGGAATGATCTTATTATCAATGCATTCATACATGCATCTTCTCTAAACTTTAATGCTAAGGTTATCACCGGGGATTTCAATTATCCTGGGATCAACTGGAGTACCGGTAGTTGTCAGTCATGTAATGATGAGTTCTCGGCAACCATTAACATGCACTGCTGGTCACAGTGGGTTCGTACCCCCAACTAGAGGCGATAGTATACTTGATCTAATATTTAGTTGAGATGTTACCCCACTATCTGTAAAAGTATATGATGAATTTGAAAGCAGTGACCATAAGATAGTAGTTTGCGCTCTCCCTATCTATCTCTCTTATAACCCACCCATTCAAAAAACCTGTCACTATAGAGACTATAAGCATGCTGACTGTGACCTCCTGCATTCATTGATTAAACTTTCAGACTGGGATAACGTTTTTTCATGTAATTGTCTCATGGATGCTATCGACGAATTCTATGTGATCATTAACTCTTGTTTAGATTCCAGTGTACTTATTAAAACGTACAGGTTTAGTAAACCTTACGAATTATATATACCAGCTAAGTATCGTAATAAACTAAAACGCCTACAGAATCGTTATTTTAAGTCAAACGACTTCACAGCAGTTGCACAAATAACAATAATTTTTAATCAAATTAAAGAGAAACATAGGTTAAAAGCTATTAATAAGGAGCTGTTAGCCCTTAATACTAACTCGAAAGTACAAAACTTAACTCTCCTTTTCAATAAACGCACTAAAGCAACTCGAAATGTTGATATACCGTGCATCCAGCATAATAGCACTTTTATATAAGACTCTAAAACCATGGCCGACCTTTTCAGTAGTATATTCGCGAATGGTGTAGAAAACATAAGTGGCTATGCTTCAAGAGTTATGTGCGTGACTAGCAACCCAATAAAATCTATCTCCTTCACATGCATGAAAATTAATAAGGCTATAAATACCCTTAAGCTTTCGAAAGGTCATGGAGTAGACGGGATTTCATCATTTCTCTACATATATGGTGGGCCAGATATTCCACTTCTTCTTCTGAAGCTGTTTACTCTCTCTATGGAAACCGGTTCTTACCCTTACTGTTGGAAAACCGCGTGCATCTTACCACGTTACAAATCTGGAGATAAGACTGACATGAACAATTACCGGCCAATAAATATTACTCCAGTTATTTCTAGGATTATGGAAAAAATTATAAGTGATGAACTTTCCAACTATTTACTTGCTGGAAAATTTATCAATGATACTCAACATGGATTTCTTAAAAATCGTTCTTGCATGACATGTCATTTTGACTTCTTTAATTTAGTCTATTCTATACGTAGCCAAGGATATCTAGTCTTAGTGCTATATCTGGACATTTCTAAAGCCTTTGAGATGATTAGCCACCAACTTCTTATAGGTAAGCTCGCACCTTATGGGGTTCAAAATCCTTTGCTTGCTTGGGTTGATTCCTTTCTCAGCAATCGACATCAAATAGTTAAAATTAACTCTTCATTGTCTAACGCTGTCCCTGTTAGAAGTGGTGTAATACAAGGTAGTGTCTTAGGTCCTTTGATCTTTTTAGTGTTTATCAAGGATATTTGTGAAAGTTTTTGTGTCGGTAAGCCCCTTCTATACGCAGATGATCTTAAAGTAGTATATTCATTTTCTCCACGTGACCTGAAAAATATGCAAAATTGCATCAGCATGGAGCTTAACAAGGTAGTACAATGGTGCTTAAAATGGCAACTGCAGCTTAATACGGCTAAATGTGGGTGGATATGCTTCGGCGATACATCACTCAACCTAGACATTACCATAAATGGAGAAGTGTTATCTAGGTTACATACAGTAGTAGACTAAGGACTTAGATATTCCCAAGACTTGTCGTTTACAGAACATATATTAAAACAGACCTCTCAGTCAGTCAGTCAGTAACAACGTTGAACTTCGTACGTACGTACATCAGTTCGAGTTGCCACACCACATTAGCACAGAGATGCAGTGGTCGATTCAAATCCCGTAGTGGTAAAGGTAGCAAGAGTATAAGCAGTAATCGGGAAGATTAGGGTTTGGAGATGTTATTTAAAGAGTATAATCCGGTGAAAGAAATTTGGGAAGAGGGAAAAAGGGACATGAAGAATTCAGAAGATTAGAGTTTGGGAGAACACAGAGAGTGGATGCACCTAGTATACTTAAAACTTTCTTTTATCACATGTTTGTTCTGCACGTCTAACGTTACTATTTATATCAAATTGATCATGCCTGTAAACTGGCGTGAATTCTGTAATTATTATTTTTCAGAATATAAATTATTAATGAAGTGCATCCAGCCATTCAGTTTACATCTGAAGAAGAGAGTGATGGCCGAATAGCCTTTTTGGACGTTCTCTTGACTAAGAGAGCGGATGGCTCGTTAAAAAGGAACCTAAACAGAAAAAGTACATGGACTGGGCAGTATACGAATCTCCTGAGCTTTGTACCTCTACAGTACAGACGAAACTTGATCAAAACCCTTAGTTACCGTATACATACTATATGTTCTGCTGATATAATTTTACAAGAGCTTAACACCTTGCATAATACTCTCAGGAGAACGGCTAACCTAGAACGTTTATAATTAAATATATCGTCACGAAGGCGAAATACAAGCAGTGAAGAAGAAATTCCTGTTCATGCGTCTACAATTCAGAGGGGATGCGACCAGTGAAATACTAACTCAGAGATTACGTAGGACAATACAACAGTCCTTTAACGCCGGAGAACTGCGATTAGTATTTTCTACGCGCCCAATGGTTACATCGAGGCTAAAAGATGAATTACCTAGAATGACCACCTCAATTTGTATTTATCAGTTCGACTGTTCTTGTGGAGCGCTTCTATCTTTTTTTTTATCTAAATAATCATAACAACTAAAGTATAGTTGGAAATATCTAATAAGAATATTTTTCTTAAATGGATCTTTGTGTTCATCTACTATTATGTTTGATGAATTTTAAAGTTTCCAATATTATTATTATTATTATTATTATTATTATTATTATTATTATTATTATTGATAGTATTATTATCTTTCATCTTCAAATAATACTCAGGTTTCACATATACCATTCAAACAAAGTGTTATTCATTTATGGCAATTTGAAGGAATACGTTGGTTTTCCAAAGGTTTATCCGCTCGTCTTATCCAAACAACATTTCATTCATTTTGGGTTGTTTTAGTTTATGAACCTATGAAGTTATTTTGTTTAAAAGATGATTATCGGAATAAATTTTCTAATGTATAGATAGATGAAAAGAAAATTATTGCGTCTTTTTATTTTTTCTTTAATGATTTATTTATTTATTTGATTGTGTATCAATCTAGCATTATGACTATCACCACCACTACTGACTACTACTGCTACTACTATCAACACATTGAATTTCTAGAAATTTCTCCGAATTGTATATATTTTTCGATAAATCTATTTTGATTGTGATATATACGTATGTAGTTGATAAGTATGTTATTCATCACCTTTCATAGTTTTGTCTACTAGACCATGACAACTATATTATTTATGTTAGATGCTAATAATAAGCTGTTAAATTTCCATAGAATCCTATTCAGTATGTACAATAAAGTTAACTTGCACCTAAACTAATTAATTTTCAATCAATAATGAAGTAATTATAGTAGAATGAAATAGTTATCGATACTATGTCTCTTCATTTTATTATATGAGACCAAATGATAGAGCAAAAGATTTCTGACTAAAAAAAATGAAAAGAGTATTGTGTTGGTTGGGTTTTCCACACCCGTCAGGTGTAATAGAATTCATTTAATTAATAATTTGTAAGTAATAACTCTATATCGCCTTTTTAACATAGTAGAGAAAACTTATACCTTAGGTGGATGGTTTTATTCAGTTTTGTTTTCTTAGTTAACCGTTGTTAATGACTGACTGACTGAGTTCTTCAGAACAATATCATCAGCACAAATTTGTGTTAGAAGAGAAATATTCGAATTTCTCCCCGTATAACTCTCAGTTTGTCCTGTCGACCTCGATCTTGATTGATTGTTGTTAATCTTTACCTTGTCATCGTCTACCTGTTTATTTTGATTGTATCCCGTTTGATCTGATTCTTGGGTATATATTTGCCAATGGATTTTCTGATTGACTGGTAGATTGGATCGATTTCGATGTGTTAGTTGGTTGCTCAGTGCCGAGCTTCTAAAGGTTCCCTTCTGTTCTTAGCATTCCCACTATCCAAGATCTCAACATTTCCCCCGTTGAATATGTATCCACAGTTGTCCACATGAATTGGTATAAGTGAAAATATTTCATGGCGTTTGACCGCTAATTGATGTTCATGAAGGCGAAGATAAAAGAAGCGTCCACTTTGTCTGACATAGATTTTCGCAATTGGAACAGTTTATTTTGTAGATGATGTTCGGTTTTTCTTGGTCATTTCGTCCCTTGGCTTGCATAGGGTTGATTGAAGTGATATTTTTGGTTTGTGTGCTATACCTATTCCACACAACCTCGATCATCTCGTAATTTCTGATATATCATTTATATATGGTAGGATGATCCGTTTGTTGATTACTGTATTTGATTCCATTACTGCTGATGTGTTGGCTTCTACAGTTCTTTTGTTTCGGCTCTGGTGATCAATGCATACACGAATGATAGTTTGTTGTGAATTTTATGTCATCAAAGACGTTATTGATCAGAGTGTAGATGTTTTGTAGCTCGTTCCATTTGATGATGACGAATGTGTCATCCATATAACGAATCCACATCTTTTAGGTTGGCCGCCGGTAAAATCGCTGCTTCCAGTCTCTGCACCACCGCTTCTGCAATAAGGTCATTGAGGACCACCGTTAAGTAGTTTCGTACTAGAACTATATATAGCTTTCCAATCGTTCCTGATTTCCATTGGTTATATAACGAAAGTCAGTTCAGACTGTAAATTATATAATTTATCCATTATCACAAAACCTTTTACATTCACACACACCACATACTTATATGCTTTTCTCATTGAACTATACTCGTGTTAGTTTCCTCATTAACAATTATTGAATACAAGTTATGTGTGCAAACATTATCAGAAAATTAATTTCGAATGAGTCCCCAAATGGCCTGGTACGGCCGAGAGTGGGGAGAGTCCGCTCTCCCTCTCCAAATGCTCTCACATGACCACGCGTATATAGCCTCTGCCAGGGAAGTCCTACTCACTGCCTTCTCGTGGCGGGGGTGTTTTTTACGAAACTGAGAGGACGAAAAGCGAATGTCCGGCGCTTTAACCGGGTTGGTGGACATGGAGGGTCCACCTAGGGGAGTTGGAAAACCCTGATTCCAAACCAGTGGTGCACATGGGCTCCAATATCGTAAAGGAATAAATGGCGTATGAACCAATCGTTGGTCACCGGCTGCCATTGGACTGCATCTCCTGACGTTGCTGCTCTGCCTTGTGGATCAGACGTTTAGGTCGAAGTCTCTGGGTGGGACTCTTTAAGAAAACCATCTGCTTTGGTTTGAGCACCCAGGCAGTATCACAGCCCTCACACATATCAAATGAGATTTGTATGATGCATATGTATTTGGTGCCTCCTTGTACCAATATCTATGCGTTAAAATAAATAATTTCGACTGATCCAATGGTATAGTGTATAGATATTATATTTGATATTTATACATCCATAGTATGATTATTATTACCATCAACTTTAGTATAATTATTAGTAATTCCAATGAATCATTCACATTTTATTATATTATCTTGTACTATTTGTTTAATTGACCTTCTAAGCTATTCCTCCATTGTATGCTCTCAATAGTTTAGTTTATACCAAAATTAATTTGTTTAATTTTTCATTCTAGGAAAAAATAATTAAAATGATCCAAATGTTGACTAATTATGATCCAGATCAAATATATTGGTTTATGTACGATTAAATTGAACTGTTTACCCCACTAATAAGGAATTTCTCAAAACTAAATTGTTTTACATCAGAGTTCATTTGAACAAATAATGAAGATCAATTAAAAATGGTGTTGAAAATCTTATCTTATCTCAACACATACATAATGGTACAAAGAGGCACCAAATACATATGCGCCACACAAATCTCATTCGATATGTGTGAGGGCTGTGATACTGCCCAGGTGCCCAAACCGAAGCAGGTGGTTTTCTTAGGGGGCCACACCCCGAGCCTTTGACCTGAAGGTCTGATCCACAAGGCAGTGGAGCATCGTAAGGAGATGCAGTCCTATGGAAGCCGGTGACCAACAATTGGTTCATACGCCATTTGTTCTCGCAGGATACTGGAGCCCATGCGCACCATTGGTTTTGAATCCAGTTAAAACGCCGGACATTCGCTTTTCGTCCTCTCATTTTCGTAAACACCACCCTCGCCACGAGAAGGCAGTGAGTAGGACTTCCCTGGCAGAGGCTATATACGTGTGGCCGTGTGAGAGCATTTGGAGAGGGAGAGCGGACTCTCCCCACTCTCGGCCGTACCAGGGCATTTGGGGGCGGTGTTGAAAATATTAAAGCAGTATAATTAATTTCTATACAAGGTCATAATAATGTATTGATTTTATCAGAAGGGGTTTGTGGAGATTTTAGAAATTCCACAGATTGAAATCATGAGTCAATTGATGCTAGACCACCATGGAAAACCTGGAAGCACTGAATGGCCGTTTCGTCCTAGTATGGGACTCCTCAGCAGTGCGTATCCACGATCCCGCACCCCGCGGGATTTGAATCCAGGACCTATCAGTCTCATGAGCATGTGCTTAACCACTGGACCACTGAGCCGGCCGACATCCAACGGTGTTACTGTTTAACTTCAGCTAATTCACGAAATTGCTCCATCGTAATCAATATGAATTTAAATTGTATTTACCAACAGTACGTATAGTACTTTGAAAATGTTAGAAATAAAAGTTTAAAATGTATTGATTTGTCATTATTACACAGTAAGGTAGTATAAATAATAACATTTCAAATAAGACTCATTATCAACTTGACAGAACTGAAGATGAAACAAAAGACATATAGGTTATAATAACATTTGAATAATCATCTTGGAAAAAAATTGTTAGAGGGTAATAATAACTGATCACAGTTTGAAGAAAGGACAAAGTAACAATAAAAACCAAATGAAACCAAAACATACTAGAAAAGGATGTTAGTGCCACGGAAGGATGAGAGATTGCACGTAATGCTTTTGTATGCAGTGTTCAAGCTTGAATTGATGAACTGCTAACGCCCCTGTTTACTAGACTGTATTTATTGTTCATTCTGTATACAAATAGTGTTAATTTACATTTTAGAAGCAGAAAAAGTTTATCAAGCTAAAAATCTTACTTGTTCTGAATTCGGCTAAGCTAAGACTGTGCTCAGCAGGGTATAAAACAGAGAGAAAGAGTTAGTTGAGAGAAAAAAAGACATAAAGTAATTTTAATCTCACGGTTGAAGGGCAGACAAACAGCGTATAAACCCACGCCATTGTGATCGATTCTAAGCCATTTCACACAGAGTCTCCAACCATAGGTTACGATAGTCATGTGGACCCCAACCAGGTAGTCTGCATCTACCATCATGTCTCAGACCAGAAGTTAGTGACTTCAAGCACTGATGCCAAGTCTTGGTTTGGCCGCCCCTAACTTTCTTCCAATGATCCCCAACACTAGTCAGCATTGCGCGTTGTGGTAATCGATGTTCAGGCATATGTAACACGTGGCCCAACCATCTCAGTCGATGAAGATTCACAACCTCACTATTACTTATCTGGTGATCCTAGCAGATGCGAGCAATATTTCTAAGACATTTGTGGTCAATTACTAGTAGCTTACGAGTATCTTCTACTCTTAATGGTCACGTTTCGCAACCGTAAAGTAGAAGGGAACGAACTACCGCGCAGTATAATCATTCTTTTATTGATAGACGGATATCTCGCTTTCTGCATAGATGACGTAAGTTGGCAAAAGCCAAACGAGCTTTTCGAATCCGTGCTGGGATTTCGTCAGACACCAACCCATTAGGGCTGATCAGACTTCCATAACAAGTGAATTTGTCGATGCTTTCGACTACTTTACTCCCTAACCTTAGTTCGGGTGTTGACTCAAACCAGTCCAGAAGCAACAACTTGCATTTAGAAGAAGAGAAATGCATCCGAAACATCCTGGCATTGTTGCTCAGTGCTATTAAAAGACTCTGCATTTTATCAGCGTCTTCGCCAGTCAGGACTATATCATTTGCATATTCTAATTCTATAAGTGAACCTCCCGGAAGGAGATCAGTTCCTGAAGAGTTAGGGGACGAGAATGTTATTTCGAGCAGTAGGTCTATGATGAAATTGAACAAGAATGGAAATAGTGAATAGTCTTCCCGGACACCACTTGAGGTTGGGAAATCATATAACGTCATAAGCTCTGACTCGACTAGTAGTGTTCGAGTAAAGAGCCTTCACAATGTTTATGTAATTCTGAGGTACACCTTTCAATGACAGACACTGTCATGGAACCTCTCGGTCTACAGAATCAAGTGCTGCTTTTAAGTCGAAAGCTATCATTGTTGGACGCCGATAAGCATGTCTGTGTTCCAGAACCTGACTAATTGTATGTAGTCAATGCAACCACGACCAGGTCTGAAGCCAGTTGGATTTTCTCGTGCTTGAATTTGTAAAACCCTAATTCCGAACCAATGGTGCACATCGTGTTGTGACTTTAAGTCCGGCTTATCATCATGTGGTTTATCCGCCAATTGGACTACGACTTATACTATCTTAGCACTGTGCCAAACCAATGACGTTCGACCGGTATGAGCAGCCTAGCGCCCTTATTGGTCCTTTTTCCTCCTAACCTTACCAGTGGAGTCCGGAACACCAATAGCAGCTTCCACTATGCAAATCATTTATTTCAAGCATACTTGGTTTATATATCAGGCAAACAGACCACATCACACCACAAAATAGAAAATAACATTTGTAAAAGTCCAACCTGAAAAGTACTTGTGAACGCGAGAGATTGTAATTAATAAACTGAGTATAATTTAAGAATAGCAAGTCGTATCATAATAGTCTATAATTCAAAACAAAACTTATAATAAGAGGAATATAGGTATACACAACATAGTTACTGAATATATTTATACAATAAGAATATATATATGATATTAGTCCATTAATAGTTCTCAGAAATTACCTATGATCTAATCTCCACTAGGATATAACAGGTAGTCTCCAGAATCCTAAGGGAACAAATGATGTACGAACATATCGTTGTCACTGGTTACCATAAAACCCCATCTCCTAATGTTGCTTCACTGAATTGTGGGTTAGTCATTTAGGTCAGAAGCTAGGGAAGTGGTCTTCTGAGGAAATCTTTGGCACCTGGGAAGCGTTCCAGCCTACACAAAAGATTAGTGATTTATTATGGGGCAAATAATTATTTGGGTGCTCCATTATATCAATATTTATGGGTTTAAATAAATAACATGATAAACAATCACACAAAATGAATTTCGAGATCTTTTTTTATTTGTAAGTCACAACTAGACTTTTGTAAACTAATTCATACTCTTAGTTAGTGAAGATTGATTATGCATTGACTGTTATTCGTTGTGAGATTTGATAGAATATGATTAAATTAATAATTCAAGGTGTTGATCGGTTAAATCGGATTTTTTTTTTACACTTTACATTTAGATACATCCTGTTACTTGGTTGATATATTTTTTATTGGACTGTTGATGCTGAAGATGCCACAGGTATTTGGAGTTTGACAACGCTTTAACCAGTAACACCTTCTAATATGAAGCGTACCCACCAAGTGAAATCAAAAGACAGAAGTGAGGAGGTTTGAAGATGTATTTGATAAGCTATAAATATATCGAGGATCGTCTGATTTAATCTGGCTAGCGATTGTAGGAGTTGTTGAGCACGGCGTTCCCACTCGTGATCTGTTGCGGATGCATGACCGAGCGCCTTCAGCTAGGTGAGTTCATAAAAACATGTGGTCAGCATCCAATGTCGAAAACTTACAGAGCTATTGATTTTGGGGATTTATTTACCGCTACAATGCTTTTATTGAACCAATAAGTATACATGCGTCGTTATTATAGACTGATTTCAATGAGTTTTTTAGCAATACAATTTAGGCATTTGTTTGACATGTACATCAATGATTCATTAACAATTCTATCAACCTTGAACTTGCACTTTTATTTTACTTATTTATTCCTTTATACATCACATATCAACACAAAACATCAATAATTAATCTCACACATACATACATACAACCTACACACTCACACACATACAATTTGTTATTCAGTTAATTATTTCCATGTAGCTGAATTTTTCACATGATTTGTAGTTAACTGACTCATTTTATTATCAGAATGGGTTTTGTGCAGATTTTTAGAAATTTCACTTGTTGAAATCATGAGTTAATTGAAGCTAAACCACCATGGAAGACCTGGAAGCACTGGACGGCCGTTTCGTCATGGTATGGGACTCCTCAGCAGTGCGCTTCCACGATCTCGCACCCCTCGAGATTCGAACCCAGGACCTATCAGTCTCGCGCCAGGCGCTTAACTAACTAGACCACTGAGTCGGCCGATATCCAACGGTGTTAATGTCTAACTTCAATCAATCCACGAAGTTGCGCCACCGTACACCATTGTCTTCAGTGAGTTACTATCTCACAACAGACCTGGTTGAACTCCACTGGTAACGACTTCTCACTAGAACTCCAGTGCTTCCAGGTTTTCCATGGTGGTCTAACTTCAATTGACTCATGATTTCAACAAGTGACTCATTTTATCCTATTTTACAAAAAAATCAACATCCAAATTTGATTGGTGTAACACAGTATATTTTGATTGTTAACAAGCTATATATCTCTTTGATTATTACCCTGAAGAAGTTCAGACAAATTGGCTGGACGAAACATTTGGAATTATTTAAATTTCAATCGCTGAGATTATTTCAAATCTAATTTTCTCACATATATACATTACTCAGTAAATATTCCGGTTTTCTGTTGTTTGAAATTGTACATAAAGAGTTGCATTTTATTCATACGACTATTTTCTTTTTTCATTTTTGATATATTACTATTATACTGATTGTGACTGGACACTTTACTTCAAATCATTCTGACATTTATTAAATGACCTTTTTAATTTGCAAATATATATATATATATATATATATATATATATATATCAGATGGGTTTTGTGGATATTACAGTAATTTCAATGGTTAAGATCATGGGTCAGTTGAAGCTAGACCACCATAGAAAACCTGGAAGCACTGGATGGCCATTTCGTCCTATTGTAGGACTCCACGACCTCGTCCTGGGTTCGAATCTCGCAGGGGGCGAGGTCGTGGATGCGCACTGCTGAGGAGTCCCACAATAGGTATATGTATATATGTCGTAACAGATGCAAACGTTCACCATTTTTTTTTAACATATAACATCAAATGTATTAATACATGCCTTATATTGGCATTTGTAAAATATCACAATAATTAGGAAGTTATAACTGTGGAGCCTAATGATAAAGTTATTGAAAACAACTGTTCCCTTAAAAATTCTTCATTTTTGAATAGTCTATGGGAATGTTTAAACTGCGGTTGTATTTTTATTAAATCATAATTCTTCAATAACAATAGTTGTCTTCTAATATTCCTTTATCTTAATGAGAACTCGTGGTAGAAACCGTTCCTTTTGTTGACCTTTTTTGGTGCAGATTCATTTCTATCATCGTGTTAATCTACTTGACCGTATCAAGATTTTACTCATTTTAAGAGTAATAATAAACTGATGATTTATATGTCGATCGACGTTCCTGAATACTAAAAAGTCATTGAATAATTACGAAGACGTCATTCTTTTTTTTTCAGGATATTTTACCCGACTATCTATGTCATTATTTTATTTTTGAAGTAGCATACTATCAAAATAAGTGATCAATTTTGCTTTATTTATTCATGATCTCATAATGTTTTCCCAACAAAAATTCATTCTTATTCAAATAAATGTCAGTTAATTTTTAACTACTGAAAATATTAAAAGTAGTCTAAATGGATTTATATAAATTAGATGAGGGCAAATCGTCAAACTGCATCACGAGGCAAGCCCTAACTTGGAATCCTGAGGGGAAGCGAAAAAGAGGAAGGCCAAAGAACACATTGCGTCGGATAATAGAATCAGATATGAAAACGATGAATTACAACTGGACGGAGCTGGAAAGGATTTCCCAGGACAGGGTTGGATGGAGAATGCTGGTGACCGGCCTATGCTCCTTCACGAGGAGTAACAGGCGTAAGTAAGTAAGTAAGATGAGGGCTGAAAAGCAGAGAGCAGTAGACAAATGGTACTTCTTGCTTTGAATTTTATATCCAAGACCTCACGCAGGATTGGATCCAGACCCTTCAGATCGTAGTGAGTAAGACTTCTCTGAGCTATTGAATTTCAGTTTAATTTGTCACTACATCAAGATTATTTCAATTAATGATGCAATGTGAGAAAGTGGGAAAAAGAATCAACAAAGTTGAACAAATAGGACATAGATATATTCTTACATGAAATAAAGTTTTTTTATAGTCATACATTAAGAATTTATAGAGTGAATTGCTTATATCTCAGGTTCGTGTATGTTTTTTTGTTAATACTACAGTCGTGATATTCCCTTGGTTATCAAGACAAAATAAATGGTTTTTAGGGAACAACCTTAGAGCTTTTAATCTAATTGTGTAGTTTATAACCCTCTGAAACGGTAGTAGGAGATGTATTACTGTGGTCACAAAATTTTATAACCATTTCTTTTGTTATTCTTTCCTTGTTGTTATGAAGCTCATGTGTATTATTGGTTTGGAGCCGGGGTTTTTTGGTCTCCTTAAGTTGCTCCGATATATACACTAACCCGGTTGACTCACGAAGATAACCTTTTTTCTGTTATCACTAATGGAACTATCCGGGCATATGTAGGCAGAAAATTGAGTTTCCGTGGAAATATCTATTTACTCATTACAATTTAAGAGGACTCGTAGATAAAGAACTTTTAGGACCGCTGGTTTCATGAAGACATTTGAAAGCTGGCTATCTAATTACCCAGAATTCACTAGATAAAGTTTAGGTCAAATTCGTATTAAATACCGTACTATCTCACTGTTAGTACAGCTACGGATTCATAGGCATTCACACTTCTGTTTTGGTGCAAATAGTGTGCGTTCGGTAACATAAGTAACTTTATAAGCACATATCCCTCTATATTTCATAAACGGATCCCACCATAAGTTTTGTGGATCGACAGGGTCTCCCTCCAAGTCAAGGAAAACTTGGTACATGAATCCGTTAGGTACTCCATGTCCACGCACCTGCTAAGTAACAGAAGTCTGGATTCGTGAATTTATTTTCAGATGAAGACGTTAAATAATTATGAACTTTAGACTTTTGATGACTAAATTGAATAAACTGACTAACTTATGGTTTTAACCTATGAGTATATCTTTAGTGTGGCCATTTATCTGACCCTAGTTAGGTAGTATGATTGGTGTCGAAATATACATTCCAGCTACCCTCGCACATAATCATCGACTTAAATCGCGTTGATGAATAATGGAATTAAATATGTCAAATATGAGAATGGATTTCGAATACGTATGTTTTATACAATCGTTGATCCAGACAGATGATCAGAGAAACGATGCGAAAAAGGTGAACAGGAAATAGAGAGGCGAAACGAAGTGACGCTCAGTGGAGAAGGAGTGTGAGCCAACTCAGCTTAATCAAGCGTTACTCAATATTTATAGCTAGACCGAAAATGATGAATAGGGTAGGCAATCAACTTATAAAAGTTTACTTACTTAATTACGTCTGTTACTCCCAATGAAGCATAGGCCGCCGACCGGCATTCTGTAATCCATTATGTCCTACACCTTCCTTTCTACTTCTATCCAATAGTTGTTCATTCTTGTCATGTCTGTCTCCATTACTCGGCACAATGTATTCTTTGGACTTACTCTCCTCCTTCTCCTCCTCCTTTGGCCTTGAGGATTCCATGTGAGGGCTTGCATTGTGACGCAGTTGAGTGTTTTCCTCAATGTGTGTACTATCCACTTCCAGCTCTTCTTCCTAATTTCGTCCTCCGCTGGGATCTGGTTTGTTCTTTCCCACAGTAGGTTGTTGCTAATAGTGTCTTGTCAACGGATCCGAAGTATTTTGCTCAGACAACTGTTAACAAACACTTGTATCTTCTGGATGATGATGGTTTTCGTAGTTCTCCAGGTTTCCACCCCATACAGTAGAACTATGTTGACATTTGTATAGAAAATTCTGACCTTGGTGTTGGTTGAGTTGTGTTGTTTTGAGTTGCAGATGTTCTTCAGTTGTAGATATGCTACTCTGACTTTGCCTATCCGCACCTTCTCATCTGCATCATATCCACCGTGTCCATCAATGATGTTTCCCATATATGTAAAGGTTTTTACATCGTTCAAAGTTTCTCCGTCACGTGTGATTTGATTGGTGCGTGTTGTGTTGTGTCGTATTGTGTTGTGCTGTACAGGGAAATCTTGCTTTTCCTTTTGTGTATGTTGAGAACTACTACTGTTGATACTGCTTCTACACTGGTCGTCCTCTGTATTTGTTGTTGCATGTGCTGTAGAAGAGCCAGATCATCTGAGAAATCTAGATTGTCAAAATGCATCCTAGCTGTCGATTGTATTCTATGCTTCCTCCTCCCTAGGTGTTAACGTTTTCACAATCCAGTCGATCATATAAATGTAGTCAGGGTTAATAGGCGAATAACTGACAAGATTAAAATGTAGCTTGAGAAGAATGAATAAATTGATCTGTCCAGAAGCTAGAATACCCTATATAGGCTTGACATAGTATCAGCCATTACATATCTATGAATATAACTTTCAACATGAAACCTCTCAGATGTCTATAAATGTTACATATAAATAATAAAAGTAGACGAAATAAACAATAACTTCATATGATCAAAATTACATTGGAGAACCTTTTTTTTCCCAATATAAAATATATTTGTCTAAAATTGATTATCATTGTAGGTAGTTAATGCTTAAAAAGCGCTCCTTGATTGAATTACTGTAAAATGTCTAATGACATTTGAAAAGTAATACACTAAATGGATAATGTCGATAAAATAAATAATAATGAATGAATGAATTAATTACTATACATTTTTTCCAAGCTTTATATCTAACAGGAAACTGGTCTATTTTCTTCTTTGTATAAGGTTGATACCCTTTGTTGTGTTTAACCATTTTATACTTGGAGCTATTCAATCTATTCAAGGAAATAGCATTCAGTGAAACATTCCTTGTTTTTTTTTGATACAGTTTTCTTATATTTTATTACATTGACTTGATCATTGAATGATTTGTGGATATAACTTTATTTGTCTATAGATTATAGTACTTCGAACCTACTGATAGCTTATTGATGAAAACAATTGACTTTCAGGTGAGACTATAATTTATGGACGAACCAATCACGTATAAGATAACAGGTCTCGAATATTGACGCGAAACTCATTTATCCATTTAGGTAAATATAGTTTCGGCATTATAGCTGATGTCAGTTTGTGATGAAAACTCGAAATCTAGTTCATAACATTAATCGTCAACTGTAAATTATAATTCCAATTCATTACATAGATTTATAACCTTCATTTGGCCCTAGTTGTTAAATGGACATCCTCAAGGTTAATCTGGCGTCGCTCAAAAATCGTTCATAAATTATAGTCTTACGACTTTTGTCTACTTCTTTACAAGTTTGAATTTCGTTTTATCTATTTTTGGTCCAAGTAAATTGTTAGTATCAGAAGGGGTTTTTGTGGAGATTTTAGAAATTTCAATAGTTGAAATCATGAGTCAATTGATGCTAGACCACCATGACAGATTTTGAGGCACTGGACGGCCGTTTCGTCCTAGTATGGGACTCCTCGGCATTGCGCATCCACGATCCCGCCTTCCGCGAGATTCGAACCCAAGACCTATCAGTCTCGCACACGAGCGTTTAACCATTAGACTACTGGGCCGGCATCCAATGGTGTTACTGTCTAACTTCAACCAATCCATGAAATTGCGCCACCGTACACCAGTGTCTTCAGCGGATGATATCTCACGACAGACCTGGATCGTGGATGCGCACTACTGAGGAGTTTCATACTAGGACGGAACGACCTACCAGTGCTTCCAGGTTTTCCATGTTGGTCTAGCTTCAATTAACTCATGATTTCAACTAATGTAATCTGTTCGTATCAATCTTCCTTACTTATATAAATCGTATGGTGCAAAGGATAATACAATACGTGTATATGACAAATGAGCAATGATTCTATACTATGATCACTGCCAAAATTTACTACTTGTTAACAAATAAATTCACCAATTGATTTATTTTCTAGTGATTGATAGATGTTATTCATTTGCTATTCTGTTGTTACTAGTCGAACAGGTCAGTTAATGAATGTGTTACTTTATAATTGATTAATAACAATAGGAAATAACATGGGATCAATTTCTCCTATATAGATTTTTATAATTATGAATAAACTAAGGAGTTGATTTATTATAAAATCTCAAACTTTATTGTTGGTTTTCTTAAAATCTTGATCTGAGTAGTAGGTGATCGTTTATGAAGAGGTATAATTCTTATTTTAATCCTTCAGAAATCAAAGGGAAGAAAAGTGTTTATTATTAGTTAAATATGAGTTGAAGTAGTCTACCTTAGCAAGATAGGATCTGAAGTATCTTTTTTCATGTATGCTTTTGAAAGACACAACAGAAAGTACTATAACTATGTCGTCTAAAAGTGAATTCCATAGTTTGCAAACTATCATCATGAAAAAGTTCTGAATCATTTTTGTACATATCCCTTTCAAGTTCCATTGTTATATGATATCCCTATAGAATTTGTTGAATGCTGAAATGTGGAAGTGATCTGTTAGGATGAATATGATACATTATGATCATATCCAACTTGACCATCTGCATTGTACAGTTATTGGGTGATGCCCGAAACGTGAAAGCTCTAGAAAGGTATAGTTAAGGATCCTAAAATTTGGATGATCCTCCCTAGATTTCGATGATCCTCTAAGGTATGTTTCTTTGTAATGAAAACTACATTCACACTTATACGAAGGCACTACAAAACCATGTCTTGAAAATTATGGAGTGTTGGCCACTTTTTAACATGATTTGATAGCTAACGAAGCTAGCTAAACTGTTCGTTCGAAACAAATATAAAGTTGTGATATTTGAGATAAGCAATTCGAACATAGTTGGTGATGCAAACATTTTTACTCTTTTTCCAGCCATTATTATTATTATCGGAAACAAAGTAGGCTTTGACTTTTTGATCTCTGGTTTAAAAGAACAGTACTACAACTCCTGAACTATGAACTCTGGAAAAAGAGAACATTTCAAGCTTTCATTTGTTCCTTACCGATACGTCACAACAGTTAAAAGATTCTGGTTCAAGATTCCACTTTTGACTGATACTGAAACTCCAACATAACCAGAAGTTAGGTGATATGTTTTCTGAGGTACTCCAGCAGGTTGCTAAAGTAATAACTTGATAATGGGGTTACCTCTGACCCTTCTGGTTGAAAATTTAGTGATCAACTGGAGGTTTCTGTATTCTGATTAATGATCAGATTTATTGATTTATGTACGATATATACGAATATACATTTCATCACCTATGACGGAAAATGATGAACTCACTAATACTGTGAAAGAGTTCGGTAACTGGAATTCAGTCAAGTTCACAATGGCACTAGCTACGAACTCGTAATTTTAATTCCTGGATGTTTGACTGAAAAGAAGACAAAATGACTCCCTAAAATGACCAGTATACAAAAAGCAAATTTTTAAAGAGAATTATTAAATTTTGGTAAAGGAACAAAATTTCACTTATCTTCGGCGACTAGATTAATGTGTACTGATGACTCCATAAGTAGCGGCAGTGTATCCATTTATTTACTATACTATCTTCCTAACCTTTCTTCTAATCTTTATACTTATAATTCAAGCGTTATCACCAGCTCCATTTTGTTTTTCATTTCTTTTATACCTTCTTATGAAAAGCGTAAGTATTAAGATTGAATTTGATACGCCATTTAGTAATTTTGAAAATCTCTTAACACATACTGTATTGGTTACCAATGGATCAGTACTCAAGTCAGAAAGAATACACTGGACGAATTAATCAGAGTTAGAATAACAATTCTTGGATTTAGGCGCGAGATTTATTCATCCATTTGAATAAATAGCGTTTTAGCATTTTAGCTGATGTCAGTTCGTGATGAAAACCCTGAGTCTAATTCATAATGCAAACCTTCAATAGTAAATTATAATCCTAATTCTTCACACTGGTTTATAAGCCTCATTTAGTTCTGTAAGTAGATGGACGTTCTCAAGGTTAACTTAACGTCGCTCAAAGATCGTTCATAAATTATAATCTCACCATCAAACTTCTTCATATTTATCAGGTCGACAATTGCTTTTCATGCATCTCATTTGTACACTAATTTTACCATACACGTTTTCGGTATAAGTTCTTGTCCTTTTTCATATTATAAATTTCCAACTATCGTTATTTCATGTTGTTTTTCTTGAATATGTTCGATAACCAAATTATATCTTCCAATAAAGCGACCCACTGAATTGTCGTTATTTGTTCTGTAAATGTATTTAACTAAATACATTCAGGAATAAGATTTAAGAATTACATGTTCTGTGTTTTCTATTTACCAATGTAAACTGATTATTATTTATCTAACGGTTTGACTGTCAACTAACAAGGAGGATCGGACGCAAACGTGAAGACGAGGATCGGCAAAGCAAGGGCCGCATTCCTACAATTGAAGAACATATGGAACTCAAATCAACTGTCAACCAGTATCAAAGTTAGAATCTCCAATGCGAACCTCAAGACAGTCCTACTATAAGGAGCTGAAATGTGGAGGTACAAGTATTTATAAATAGTTGTCTACGCAAGATACACAATATCCAGTAGCCGGATACAATCATCAACAACCTTCGTGGGAGAGGACAAACCAGCTTCCAAATGAAGAAAAAAATTAAGAAAAGACTATAGAAATAGATAGGATATACATTACGGAAATCACCAAATGATATCATGAGGCAAGCCCTAACTCGGAACTCTGAGGGGAAACAGAAAAGAGGAAGACCAAAGAACACATTACGTTGGGAAATAGAAGAAGATATGAAAAGGATGAATAACGACTGGAAAGGACTGCCTAGGACAGGGCTGGATGAAGAGTACTGGTGAGCGGCCTGTGCTCCTCCAAGAGGAGTAACAGGCGTAAGTAAGTAACTTTTGGGAAAGTTTAATGGGGGGAATTAGTTCTCCTATTTACTTTACTACATAATATTGTTTTGATTGTCCAATACTATAGGTAATAATAATAATAATAATCGAGTTTATCGGCACAATATTCGACTCCAGTATCTATCTATTCACCGGTAACATTTATATCTTAAGACAGAGAGAGAGAGAGAAAAAAAACAGAAAAAGGATACAATTGACATTATCAAAGTGTACATATTTTTTTGTGTATTCACATGCATCTATCGAATTCATTAAATCATAGTAGTATACATGCAGACGAGTTATTACGATAGAGTTTTTGTTATTCAGCAAATTTATTTACTAGCAGAATGAACAAAGTAATTTACTTATAGACAGGTATATAAAGCAAAACAGCCTCCCTTCCCCCTACAGGTTTCACTAAGTGGTAAGATTCTTTATTTTATACTTTCAAAACTTCTAATCAAAGTATAATTATTCAATGAATGAATAGTAAGTTAGTTTAATTGCTTATGGATTGAATTTGTGTATAAATAAGAATTTGTTATTGATTAGAATATATGGCCCAGATAAAATAATTTTGTTTCATAAAGATAATAACAAAATATAGAAATGTCTTGGAAGCATTCAGTCAATCAGCTACAAAGTAGGACCAGACACATACATGCTTCGGTTCAAGTTGCCACACTTTATTAGTACAACAACATCAACACCAAATTCATAGAATTAGTTGAGTCAATGTTGGTAATAAATTTAAGAAAGATTGTATATAAGGATATAGTACAGGAAGAAAGAATTAGTTCGTAGAAAGAAAGATGTGAAGCGATTTTAATCTTATAGTTTAATGGAAGATAGAGAGTGTATACACCTCTACTGCATTGTGATCGATTCCGAGCCATGTCACACAGAGTCTTCAACGATTGGTTACGATAGTCACGCGGACCCTAACCAAATAGTTAGAAGCATTAATCGTATATGGTGGAACAACCGAACAAGTAATACTGTGGTTAGATATAGAGAAAGATGGTAAATTGGTTCATAAGACGGAATTTTTATCATTTATAGTGGTTTGAATATGTATTTCTGCCTGAGATACAATTAAGTTAGAAGAAAAGTTGAGGGCAGCCAGATCAAGATGTGGCACAACTTAAAAAAAACATGGACTATTGATATAGATCTTGTTGGAATGGTGTGGACTTCAATGTGATGCAAAAATAAGTCATAATATTACAAATGTAACTTTTTGAACGCATTCAGTTCATGGTTAGAACATTTGATTAGTACAGTTGTGAATGAAATATTCACAAATATATTCGTCTATGACCAATATATTTTATGGTGTTGTAGGGCCAATGAAATGTCGCTGAGCCCTATCCAAAACATGTACGAGGCAGGTCATTGAATTTCGAACAGCGTACCGAACCTTGTCAAGGTCATGGAAAAGGAACGCTCATTATTTAGTCGCTTCATGGACATGTGAATCCGATAATGGTTCCGCATTGTACTTCTATTAGCTTTTATAACTGATATATGCTGTTGCCTATTGGCAGTATTTATTCTAGCCAGTCACTTAATAAGTCGACTCACCTGGTTATGACGATGGCATAAATATTAACCGTGAGATGTGACTGCAAAGTAAGCTAGAAGGTCGCACCATTTCCATCCATCTCGAGTAGACTGCAATCATTGACATAGATCACCTATTTTAGTGATCTACAGTGATTTATTTCGATTCCTGTTATCAGCATAAAATGAAATTAACGTTCAATCCAACCAAAATCTCTACAAATCTAACGCACCTAATAATCCGCCAGTTATGCACAACATACATCCTAAGACATATGTTTATTGGTTAAAATAACCTCACTACATCAGTACACCGTAATAGAATTATCGAGACAAATGCCATAATGGTAGAAATAGTAACGGTATCAATTGTGGTAGAAAACATTAAACATAAACAGTATAATTCCGGAAAGAATTAAATAATCGTTGCTTGAATGCATATATTTTGCACACTCTGGACAGACAAACAGAGGAGAGGCCTAAGCGAAATGATGTATGGTGGAAATGGCGTGTGAGCCAATTCCACTTAACTGAGGGTTAATCAATATTTAGAGTCACACAAAAACAAGCTACAGATATGTGATGAGTAGGATAAGAAGTGCACACACTCATATAAAGACAGTCACGAATGATAAGTAAACAACTACTTACTTACATACTTATTTACGCCTGTTACTCCCAATGAAGCATAGGCCGCCGACCGGCATACTCCAATCCACTCTGTACTACACCTTCTTTTCTACTTCTATCCAATAGTTGTTCATTCTTGTCATGTCTGTCTCCATTACTCGGCACAGTGTATTCTTTGGACTTACTCTCCTCCTTCTCCTCCTCCTTTGGCCTTGAGGATTCCGTGTGGGGGCTTGCATTGTGACTCAGTTGAGTGTTTTCCTCGATGTGTGTACTACCCACTTCCAGCTCTTCTCCCTGATTTCTTCCTCCACTGGGATCTGGTTTGTTCTTTCCCACAGTTAGTTGTTGCTAATAATGTCTGGCCAACGGACCCGAAGTATTTTGCTCAGACGACTGTTAACAAACACTTCTATCTTCTGGATGATGATGGTTTTCGTATTTCTCCAGGTTCCCACCCCATACAGTAGAACTATGTTGACATTTGTACTGAAAATTCCGACCTAGCTGTTGGTTGACAGACAAGTGTTTTGAGTTGCAGATGTTCTTCAGTTGTAGATGTGCTACTCTGACTTTGCCTATCCGCACCTTCTCATATGTATCATATCCACTGTGTCCATCAATGATGTTTCCCATATATGTAAAGGTTTTTACATCCTGCAAAGTTTCTCCGTCACGTGTGATTTTTGATTGGTGCGTGTTGTGCTGTGTCGTGTTGTGTTGTGTTGTATAGGAGAATCTTGCTTTTCTTTTTGTGTATGTTTAGACCTACTACTGTTGAGACTGCTTCTATATTGGTCGTCTTCTCCTGTATTTGTTGTTGCGTGTGCTGTAGAAGAGCCAGATCATCTGCGAAATGTAGGTAATCCAACTGCATCCTAGTTGTCCATTGTATTCTATGCTTCCTCCTCTCTAGATGTTAACGTCCTCATAATCCAGTTGATCACCAGGAGAAAAAGAAAGGTTGTGAGTAAGCAACTTTGCCTGACACCGGTCTTAACAATTAACAAGGTCAAAATATAACTCAATAAGAATGAATAAATTAGTCTGTCCAGAAGCTAGAATAAATCTGATGGGCTTAACATAGTAACCGACACTATTACTGTTGTAATATTTTTAACTATCAATTTGTGTATATTTCATTAAAGATCTAGTTTTTGTATATTAGTTCCGACATTCCTCAGTGTAATTTAACTATCATTTGATGATTATACTATTGTTTATTTAAATAATTCAAATGGATTTATGATAGATAAAAGAAGAGATGATATTTTGGATTTCCAGAAAGATATATGTATATGTATATACAATTGAACAGGTGAAAATCTACAAAAGAAAGAATACAGTTCACCGCAACTGATTCACATATGGTATTATATAAGATAGTAGTCCACTGCTAACCACTATCCATCATTGCTTACAAATAGCTTGTGAATTAAGGTAATATTGAGGTATATGCACAGTATGCACATATGCCAATAACAGACTGATCAATTGCAGTCTTAAACCTCAATGGAAAGATACAAGCTAAACAATACCAAGTGATAGTAGTCTCATATTTAGGTATGTAAATTAGTTGTTATGGATAAGTTAAATTGTTTAAAAATTAATTTATGATGTGATACTTTCATTGAAAATTGTGTTCAACCTTTTTTTGCTTCATTAAAATCCTGTACCATTGGAGATAATTACAGTAAACAAATAAACTTTTCACAAGTTGAAATCATGAGCCAATTGAAGCTAGACCACCATGGGAAACTTGGAAGCACTGGACGGCCGTTTCGTCATGGTATGGGACTCCTCAACAGTGCGCATCCAAGAACCCGCCCCCCGCGGGATTCGAACCCAGGGCCTACTGCCTTCGCGCGCGAGCACTTAACCATTAGACCACTGAGCCGGCATCCAAGTTAGACATTAACACCGTTGGATGCCGGCTCAGTGGTCTAATGGTTAAGTGCTCGCGCGCGAAGGCAGTAGGCCCTGGGTTCGAATCCCGCGGGGGGCGGGTTCTTGGATGCGCACTGTTGAGGAGTCCCATACCATGACGAAACGGCCGTCCAGTGCTTCCAAGTTTCCCATGGTGGTCTAGCTTCAATTGGCTCATGATTTCAACTTGTGAAATTTCTAAAAATCTCCGCAAAAGTCATTCTGATGAAAATAAACTTTTGTTATATACTCTGTGCTTTGTCACAATCTGGATGGTATTGTGTTAAGAAGTGTTTTATTTATTTGTTAGATTGTTTCCAAGTTAACACAGAACAAACATGATTATGTGCAAGGAGTCTTCTTTTAAGAAATTTAAAGTAATTAGTCCATTTGATAAATTTCGATAGTGTTTACTAGTTTAAATGTGTGTGTGAATGTGTGTGTGATCATGCATACATAGGGAGGAGTAATCGTGATCTCGAAATTAGGGTGTGTGAACATTTACGTAAATGGTTGCAAAAACAAATAGAATTGAATGACCCAATAAGAGTAGAGGATAAACATCCATCGTTCTCTATTGCAAAACAGATAATTGAAACAGGTCATATGATTGATCTTAACTCGGCTTTTGTAGTGTTGTACAAAAGTGTAAAAGGGAGTATTCTAAGGTTTATTGAAGCCTTATCCATACGAAAATTTGAACCCTCTATGTGTATTCAAAAACAGTTTGTTCTCACCTTAAATCTACCTTGGTAATATTAACTTATCATCCAGTGTGATGAGGTTTGAAATTGTTTTTTCATATTTATTTTATTATCTTTAGCTCTTCTTAACCTCCATTTGCCTAGTTAACATTTTTGTTTTTATGTATAAATGCGTGATCAGATTGTTCGACATGTATCGCGCTAATATATCATATAGTTCTGATAATCTTAGTCTTCTTATTGCGCTATGGAAACATGATTATGTCTGCTCGATTTCATGTTATCGAACTTTCAAATTTATATTGACACCTTTTTTTGAAACAAACTATTTGATTTTTATCAGAAGGGAGTTTTGTGGAGATTTTAGTAATTTCAATAGTTGAATTCACGAGTCGATTAATGTTAGACCACCATGGAAAATCTGGAAGCACTAGACAGCCGTTTCATCGTAATATGGGACTTCTCAAACGTTTCCCACCTAACTAACAATTTCAGACGTTAGATGTAACAAAGCTTATATGTTAATGCCTTATATGAAACGGTGTTAGACTATATAAACTGAAAGAACAATAGGTATCAACATTTTGATTTTGGAAACTATATGAGAAAAAGAGAGAAACACAGGATATTACGGTGAACTTCTATGTTCCAATAAAAGATTGTTATAAGTAAACAACATGGTATATATTGTATTATTCTGGTTAGCATTTTTTAGCAAGATTCTTTACTCAGGTTTGGGACCGGCGATATCCGTAGAAGAGCTACAAGCGTAGTTTATATCATATAATACAAGATGAAATGACTAATCGAAACATTCTATTTATATGGTGTCACTGCATTATAATGGTTAATATATATCAGGATGTGAATAAAACAAGATGGACAATATTTGGAGAGTACGATGAACTCACTGTATTCAGTTACTTTCTCTTGAGCTAAATACAAGCTAATAACTGTTGAGTTTTTAAAAAAATGAATTATTTTTTTATTGAAATCATGAGTCAGTTGAAGCTAGACCACCATAGAAAACCTGGAAGCACTGGACGGCCGTTTCGTCCTAGTATGGGACTCCTCAGCAGTGCGCATCCACGATCCTAGCTTCAACTGAATCATGATTTCAATCAAAAACTTAACAATCTCCACAACAATTAAACTGATAAAAAATGAATTATCAATAACCAATAGATTGTTTTAAACGTAACAAAAGTTTAGAACTAAATTTTTTTTAAATAAGTCTTTTTTACATTAGCGCTTAGAGTGTTACTGTGGTGTGCACTACTCATGCGGATAGAAATATGTAGTTTGTAGCAGAAATTAGAAATGAAATGCCTACCAGTAAAAGAATGAAATAAAGAAAGGAGGAAAGAAAACAGACAACAATCGGAATAATAACAGAATCAGAAGAATGATGAAGTATGCAAAGGACAACTCAAGGAAGATGTGAAGATTAAGGTATTTATTATATGATTTCCATATTTTACTTAGGCACTGAAATTTCGTACAAAACAATAAATTGCTTTATCATACCAGGGTTTTCATTCACTACAATAGTTCTAAAATATTTAAGATACTAATGTTGTGTAATATTACAGAATTTTTCTGAACGTTCGAAACAATTATAAAAATAATTTGATATTTAAATTTATTCAAATTACACAAGATTTATTAGTGATTGATTAGCAATTCTTTATTCTCAAGCCCTCCCCCAATGCTCTGGTACCGCTGAGGGTGGGGAGAGACAGCTCTCCCTCTCCAAATGCTTTCACTTGGCCACGCGTATACAACCACTGCCAGGGAAGTCCTACTCACTGCCTTCCCGCACAACGGGTGTTGTTTACGAAATTGAGAGGACGAAAAGCGAATGTTTGACGCATTAATCGGGTTGATGAATATATAGAGGATCCACCTAGAGGAGTTGGGAAACCCTGATTCCAAACCAATGGTGTACATGGGCTCCAGGATCCTGAAGGAACAAATGGTGTATGAACGAATTATTGGCTACAATCGGACTGCATCTCCTTACGATACTCCATCGCCTTGTGGATCAAACCTTTAGGCTGAAGACTCCGGGTGTGGCCCCCTAAGAAAACCATTTGCTTCGGTTTGGGCAGCCAGGCAGTATCATAACCCACACACAAATCAAGTTACTTGTGTAGCGCATTTGTATTCGGTGCCCACATATTTATGTTTTCAAATAAATAAATAAACTTTATTCTCAGAATGTGTGTCTGTGGAGATTGTAGTGATTGTAATAGTTGAATATATAAATCGATCTAATCTAAACCATCATTGAAAACTGGTGCTTTCATAAATTCAACTATTAAAGTTTGTTATTCAACATTATGTTAATAATTAAATATATTAGCTTATATGTAACTAAAAAGAAAGCAATAAATTCATAGTATTCTGTATATATGAACTTTCTTAATTTGTTTCTATTTATAAAAGGAACTATATGCAAAATATAAAAGGTTACAATAACAATTTTTGTTTTGATCTAATACCATCTGATCATACCATTAATGATTTTGATTAACCATAACAATTTTCGCGCCAATAATTGTTAAACACCTAACATATGGATATTTGCTTGTTGTATAAAAAATTTCATTGAACTGAATTCATGTATAAAGTTGAATATTATGGAATTTCATTGTATTATATTTTTAGATAATATCAAATAAAGCAAATTTCGGCAAGATTATAATTTATGGACTAGCCAATCAGAAGCGTTTGAGAGATTTCAAGGTCACAGCGCCAACTTCAATACTTAATGCTAGTGTACGGTCGGTTTACTGGGGATTTTATCCAAGACAAGATAATTGAGCAGCTATAACAAATAAAACAGTGAGATTATAATTTGTGGATGAACCAATCAACCAGTAATAATTTGTCGCTTAAGAAATTTTATTGTTAGGTAATTTCTAACTTAGTCATTTGGTAATAAATTATCAACCCTTTTCTCGATCTTACTGTCCGATTGAAATAAAGTAGTTAGGGATCAAATAAAGTCCTCTGTTTGATTCAGACTCATAATTTCAATGGAAGATTGTTTAATTAGTATTCTAATGTAGTGAAGGAGAACACAGATGAGGACAACCGAATTATATTTAGCACAACATTACAGAGTTACTTGGTAAAATAGAAAAACCATACTATAATACCTAATTTGCAAAATGTTCAATAATTGTCTCGGATTTCATTGTTCTTGCATTTCTATACTAATTGCTTTCTATTCCCGTGGTGTCGCTGACAACTAGGAGGGGAGGAGTGCTGTTCTGCGAACACCGTTGCGGGCCTGGAGCTGAGGTGCGAGTTGAGGCAGTCTGGTGTGGAGAGGTGGCGTCGAGTGGAGTGTTCTGGCGAGGCAGCGTTGGCTGTAGCAAGTGCTGTCGACGGAGAGTAGCGGTGGGACGCGCGGATGCTGGTCGGACATCGGATGTAGTTAGCTCAGCAGGCCGGTGGAGCATGGGTGTTAAGGGTCGCAGTTGCCGGGTGGATGTCGGATGTGGTTGCCCCGGCAAGTCGACGGAGCTACAGAGGTCAACGCGCCGCAGACTTGACATTTTGACGGAGAGCGTACCACAGACTTCAGAGACGAAGAATGTGGCACTGCGAGCATGAACCACCGCAAGAACGACTGCTTTAAAGTGGGGGACAAGTGTGGTGTGTGCTACTTATATTGACATAAGTATTATATGATGTTAGTCGTGAACGGAAGGTCTGGCGTCAGAGAGACAAGAGAATCGAACAGTAAAAAATGGAAACAACATGCAATTTGTATGAAAATGCAAGAACAATGAAGTCTTAGTCATTTTGAGACAACTGGTGGACATTTCGCAAATTAAGCATTTACTATTATGATTGTTAGATTTTATTAACAAGTCATGTAATTTGTGTTCTGTTCACTACGACATCACTACACTAATATTTAGGAAAATTCTATCATTTGTGCGCATGTACTTTTTGTTAAGATTATATCGATGTGATCATGTAGCTTTGAAACAAAGAATATGGATGAAAGCTTTCTGTTCTTCAATCTTAATTCTTTTATTCTTAGAAGATTTAAGCGCAAAATTACAAGAACTCTAAACGTATTAGCAACTTGTTTTGTAGTTTTCGGTCGTAGTCAAAATCACTATATAATTAAGTTTATTAATATTGAACGTACTCTGATATAGAAGGCATAATAAAACCTACTTATGCCCGTTAAACCTCTCAAAATATCGTTTGCCAACCGGAGGTTTACAATAAAATATTTTTTGTATAATAAATTACTACATCAGGGTGTAAAACTTTGAAAATGGCTTTCATCTTGAACTGAGAGGAGGGATTCAAGGAAAAAGATGTAATCATTGGATATTTCCAGTATGAGACACTTGAGGAGTACTTCCCTGAAACCCCAAGGCAACAAAAAATATATATATTCGGCTTCGATTTTATCAATCGTCAGAAGATTTTGTGTTTCTTCATTATCTTTACTAAAAAGAAAACAGTTAAGTCAATGAAAGAGATTATGTTCTCTCTCAAGCGTCAAACAAACAAAAAATTATCTTTAGGCTTTGTATGAATATTCGTCAAAATTAGAACGAATAGTTTGACGGAAATTAAGCGCCGAGTAAAGAGAAGTCATTATATGTGAAAATTATATTTGAAATAGTCTCAGCGATTGAAATTTGAATAATTCAAACGTTTTGATGATTACTCTGAAGAAGTCCAGACAAGTTAGCTGGACGAAACGCTGGAATTATTCAAATTTCAATCGCTGAAATTATTTCAAATATAATTTTCACATATAATGACTATCTCTAAGATTATTTTAATCTTGAAATTAAATGAAAATAGGAAAACGTTTGAATTTGACTAAATCAAATTTCCCACAGTTTAAACAGTAGATTAAATGTATCAATTCCTATTCAAATCTTGCCAAAATTTGAAAATTGTCCAATTAAAAACCTCCCAAGTACATTTAGTCAATATAACAGAGAATGAAAAAAGTTAACGAGCCACTAGTTAATTGTAAAAATAACCATATTCGATAGCATTAAAATAACTAATTAACTTTTTCTTGAAATGGAACACATAAAATATTTATTTTTCTTGAATCATTTCAGTGGTTCGAGATCTGATTCCATTTGGATCGTGCAAATGAGTGCTACTGATATATATATATATATCGACTCAAATCGCATTGGTGAATAACGAACATGAAATACGAGGATGAATTTTAGAATACACTCATTGATTTGAACAGACCATCAAAGGGACGAAGCGAAGAGAAGAGAGCGAAACGAAATGACATGCAGTGGAGATGGCATGTAAACCAATTTGATTTAATCAAGCATTTATCCGATATTTATTGTCCCACAAAAATAATCTGCAGATATGTGAAGAATGCGGATGTGAAAGCGCGGATCGGTAAAGTAAGAGCAATATGTTTACAACAGAAGAAAATCTGCAACTCAAAACAACACAACTCAACCAACACCAAGGTCAGAATTTTCTATACAAATGTCAACATAGTTCTACTGTATGGGGTGGAAACCTGGAGAACTACGAAAACCATCATCATCATCCGGAAAATACAGGTGTTTGTTAACAGTTGTCTGAGCAAAATATTTCGAATCCGTTGACACTATTAACAACAACCAACTGTGGGAAAGAACAAACCAGTTTCCAGTGGAGGAATGAATGAGGAAGAAGAGCTGGAAGTGGATAGGACACACATTGAGGGAAACGCTCAACTGAGTCACAATGCAAGCCCTCACATAGAGTCCCCAAGGCCAAAGGAGGAGGAGGAGAGAAAGACCAAAGAACACATTATGCCGGAAAATGGAGATAGGTATGAGAAAAATGAACAAGAATTGGATGGAACTACAAAAGAAGGTTTAGGACAGAATGGATTGGAGAATGCCGGTCGGCGGCCTATGCTCCATTAGGAGTAACAGGCGCAAGTAAGTGAGTAATGTGAGGAATATGATAAGAAGTGTACACACATACACTTATATAAAAGCAATCAAGGTTGATAAGTGAATGATTAACAAAGCCAAAACGTGGTTTAAGAAGAAGAATGGATAAATTGACTTGTCCAGAAGCTAGAATAAATTATATGGGCTTAGCATAGTAACCAACATTACAGTATTCACGTATTTAATTTTCAAGAAACTTGATTTTTATGTTTCAACCTTAATTTGATCGTTAATATGTCTATTTCTTTTTGTAATAAATATTTACATTTTCATTTCATGATACCAATGAAAGGAGCATTACAAATTTATTATTATTATTTTTAATGTTTATACTACTGTTATTCTCTTTAAGTCAAACAATCTGTCATATTATAGTTCCACATGAATTTGAATTAGAATAATCAGTCAGTCTGTTATAACTTGTGACCACCGACTAGAGAGCAGTGACTTATCGATCAGAGCAATGACGCGTAAAACACGTGCGAGCAGCCTAGAGTCTTGATTGGTCTTGCTTTCCGCCTAGCCCAGCCAGTTAAATCCAGAACACAAGTCTCAGCCTCTACGATATGAATCATATTTCAAACATACTCTGTATATATACCAATCAAGCAGACCACAATGTACCAATAACAACATTTGTACAAGAATTAGCCAAATGTGGCTGTGAATGTGGGAGCTAGTAATTAATAAATAGGGCACAATTCAAGAATGGTAAAACTTATAATAATAGTTTGTAGGTCAAAATGAAGCTTATAATAAGAGGAACACGAATATGAACAGTTTAGTTACATAACAATTATACAATAAAAATAAACTCATAGTATCGGTCCATAAAAAGATCCCAAAGTTGCCATTCATTATGTTTCGCGGGTCCTAACACAGTCATAGATACTCAGGTATGTAGATTTCATTACTTTTTCCTAGAATTGGATCATTAGAAAAAAGAACCTTGAAAGTCAAGTCAATTAATCTATAATAATTAAGAAGAGAGTGTTTGAAAAGAAAAGAAAAACTAATTAATTTATTAATTAATTTAATTCTCTTCTATTATTTGTTGTTTTTCTTTGGTTCTATTGATGAATCATCTTGTTGAATATGTCTGACTTCATAAATATGTGCTTTTTGAGAAAATAGAAACTATTAGGAATGTTTACTAGATACATGTGAATCATTCAAATATCACAAGTATTTTATTTATTTACTTAGTTACTTACGCCTGTTACTCCCAATGGAGCATAGGTCACCGACCAGCATTCTCCAACACACTCTGTCATGAGCTTTCTTTTCTAGTTTTATCCAATTGACGTTCATTTTTCTCATGTCTGTTTCAATTTCTCGATGTAATGTGTTCTTTGATCTTCATCTCCTCCTCCTCGTCCATTGACCTTGAGGATTCCATGTGAGGGCTTACCTTATGATGCGACTGAGTGCTTTCCTTAGTATGTGTACTATGCACTTCCTGCGTCTTTTCCTCTATTAGAATCTGGTTTGTTCTCTCCCTTAGTAGGTTGTTGCTAATGGTGTCTGGTCAACGGATCCGAAGTATTACCTTTGTTTCGGTGTAGATAAAAATTTCTATAGAAATTTGTTCTATGTATAATATATATATTTGCATCACGAGGCAAGCGCTAATTTGAAATCTTGAAGGGAAACAAAAAAGAGAAAGGTCAAAGAACACACTGAGTCGAGAATTTGAAGAAATGAAATAGATAAATAGCAACTGAAAACACCTTGAAAAGATTGGCCAGGACAGAGCTAAATGGAGAATGCTGGTGAGTGGCCTATGCTCCTCCATGAGGGGTAATAGGCGTAAGTATGTAAGTATATAGTACATTGTAGTTTGAAGATATCTAGAAGTATTACTTAAGTAAAATAGATATCTACACTTTTAAGACTTTTTTTCAAGTAATCATTAATTCCCAATGTTGATCATACTATATCATTGATTATACTTGCAATGCATTTGGAAAATCTATCCTACTCAGTAATAATATTTCCTGTGAATAATGATTTTCGTCATGATTTAATATCAACTAGATATTGTATGGAAAAATCAGACAGTCTTAGACACTTGTTTCGTACTATACTGAGACTCTTCAGTAGTTAATACAAACACAACATCAAATCTATGGCCTTTAAGTCTTTCTAATATGCACCATATGATTCAATCAATAGCTGATTTGAAATGTTATCAAATGTGGTCTCTAAAGACATTATCAGAAACGGGTTTTGTGTAGATTTTAATAATTTAACAATTGAATTCATGAGTCAATTAAAGCTATACCACCATGGGAATCCTGAAAGCACTAGACAGCCGTTTCGTCCTAGCATGGGACTCCTCATTCTAGTGAGAAGCCGTGATCAGTGAAGTTCAATCAGGTCTGTTGTGAGATTGTAACTCACTGAAGACAACGTTGTACTGGTTGAATTTAGACAATCACACCATTGGATGTCAACTCAGCGGTCTAAAGGTTAAGTGTTCACACGCGTGATCTAAGAATATTCCTTCGATTTCTAAATATCTTCACTAATCAACTATTTGAATGAATATATATCAATAACACCTAGTCTTAAGTTTATTAAAAATCATTCTGCCAAAGTCATTCAATTTGCATTATCGTTCTTTACCCTAAATTATAAAATTTAATTTAAAATAAATTAGTTTTCTTAAACTTTCTATTGAAGATGAGCTATTGCAAGTTATATAAATCAATGTTATGATGTCTAACAGAATTTGTTCATACCCTTATATTGTTAAATAAAAAACCGGGATTAAAATGAATGATTCTTTAGAACAAATAAACTTTCCTTTTAATCAATTTCATTATATTATTAATGACTGAAGTTTGGAACCTGAACCAATGAGTTGTAATTTCAGTGGTTTGAAGTTTTTGAATCTTATTCGTGATAAGATTCAACAAGTGCAATGTCAAGAAGGAAGCATCATCGATGAACAAGGGGGTTCAGATGCAGACGTAAATGCAAGGATTGGCAAAGCAAGGGTCGCATTCCTACAATTGAAGAACATATGGAACTCAAAACAACTTTCAACCAATATCAAAGTGAGAATCTTCAATACGAACGTCAAGGCAGTTCTACTGTATGGAGCTGAAACTTGGAGAACTTCAACAACCACCATCGAGAAGGTACAAGTATTTATAAATAGCTATCTACACAGGATACTCAACATCCATTGGCCGGATACCATCATCAACAGCCTTCTGTGGGAGAGAACAAATCAGCTTCCAGTTGAAGAGGAAATTAGGAAAATACGATGGAAATGGATAGGACATACACTACGCAAATCGTCAAACTGCATAACGAGACAAGCCCTAACATGGAATCCTGAAGGGAAGCGGAAAGAGGAAGGCCAAAGAACACATTACGTCGGAAAATAGCAGATATGAAAAGGATCAGTAGGAACTGGAAGGACCTGGAAAGGATTGCCCAGGACAGGGTTGGATGGAGAATGCTGGTGAGCGGCCTATGCTCCTTCACGAGGAGTAACAGGCCTAAGTAATTAAGTAATGTCAAGAAGTTTCGTAATCAAATAAAATAATCTTCTAGTTTTTTTCTTGATGTTCAATTGTGGTTTAACTGAACTCTGTTTTTAATGTAAATCTCAAACTGAACAATTTCTATATACATCATATATGAATATGTATTATTTTTTGTGTATCGGTCAAACATTCAACATTCACGCATCAATGTTGTTACGATTTTGTATTCAAGAACAAAAAGCATAAAGAAAATCACAACTAGAGAATATGTTGTTATAGTTCTAGAGGACAAAAGATGTAATGTAGTTACTATGGGAAAGGTAGAATATATTAAGAGAGCTGAGAAACTACTTGAAGAGGAAAGCGTAGATTAACCAATGAATGCAAATCCAGTCAGACAACCAAATGTCAAGTACATTAAACAAACAAATTGTAGTCAGCCGAACACTCCATAAAAGTGGTTATTATTTGCTCGAAAATAGTTCAGGAATGACTTATCTCGAATCAGGAATATAAGCTTCTTAAAAATGGTACTAGTAATGGGTTTTATTTTAGCTTGAGTGAATCTGATTAGATAATCATTTATATCGAGTCCGTTGTGGATCACATCTTGGTATTCTTAACCTCTGTCATCTGTAATCACCGTATCCATCTACATGATTTACTGACCATGGTTGAACAAAATTATAAAATGTTCACCGTTTGACCATAGTGAAGATGGTTATTTATTGGAAATTATAAGGAGCAAAACATTGATTCTGTAGATTTAATCAAGATGATAGATATTTTTCAGTGATGGAACAATATCTTATACGACGTCTGATTTTTATGTTTATGAACTGTAAAACACTGAAAAATTATGTTCTGGATCCAACTAACTGGTCCCAAGTGGTACGAAACATGCGTTCTGGATTCCACTGCTAGTTACTATCCATCTTTGCTAATATTGCTTGAATCACAGAATTGTTTTAGTTACTATCTGTAAGATAAAAATTCATTCAGAAACAATACACCTCAGAATTTTGGAACTTGTGCTTAAATACAGGGGAGTTCAAAACAGATTTAGTCAATCTCATATTTCCACATGATCCCCATTCCGAACCCTACAAACCTCTTCATATTTTTCTAAGCACTAATAACGTTTCATGTACAATTTATTTATGATAGTTTCTGTGACCTCGCTAACTAAATTTTACTTGTAAAATTCAATATACTTTATTGGATGATTCAAATCTAACTTATGACCAAACAACCGTTCACCAATGTTTTCTGTTACTATGAATATGATGCCAGTTTGTGACATAGCTTAAGTGTAAACATATTCAAACAATACCTTTTCTCCAAATCCCCTTGGAATCGATGACTTCACAATATTCGTTGAGAAATGGTCTTCTTCTAATAGTCTCGCATTTAATCTTTTTCAAAATTAAACTGTTCACTTCAGAGGGATGTATAAAAAGTGTCTAAGCACCCTGTTGGAATCACATGAAGTTTGTACTATTGGAGATTCGGTAATAAAATCTATGTCAAATGTCATTGACTTTGGCATAAAGTTTACATTTGACTTGTCATATCTTCCATGTATTCTATGAATATCGAATAAAGTTTTTCATCGGGCTTATAATCTAAACAAGGATACATGATTTCTATATTTCTCAGCATTAACGACTCTTAAATTCATGTATAATGCCTGTTATATATTACTTACTTATTTACGCCTGTTACTCCTAATGGAGCATAGGCCGCCGACCAGCATTCTCCAATCCACTCTGTTCTAGGCCTTCCTTTCTACTTCTATCCAATTGTTGTTCATTCTTGTCATGTTTGTGTCCATTACTCCACACAATGTGTTCTTTGATCGTCCTCTCCTCCTCCTCCTCTTCATCCTTTGGCATCGAGGATTCCATGTGAGGGCTTGCATTGTGACTCAGTTGAGTGTTTTCCTCGATGTGTGTACCATCCACTTCCAGCTCTTCTTCCTAATTTCGTCCTCTACTGGGATCTGGTTTGTTCTTTCCCACAGTAGGTTGTTGCTAATAATGTCTGGTCAACGGATTCGAAGTATTTTGCTCAGACAACTGTTAATAAACACTTGTATCTTCTGGATGATGGTTTTCGTAGTTCTTTAAGTTTCCACCCCATACAGTAGAACTGTGTTGACATTTGTATAGAAAATTCTGACCTTGGTGTTGGTTGAGTTGTGTTGTTTCGAGTTCCAAATTTTCTTCTGTTGTAAACATACTGCTCTTACTTTACCGATCTGCGCTTTCACATCTGCATCAGATCCATCGTGTTCAACAATGATGCTGCCCAAATATGTAAAGGTTTTTATATCTTCCAAATCTTCTCCGTCAGTTTTGATTGGATTGGTGCATTCTGTGTTGTATCGGAGATTCTTGCTTTTCCCTTTGTGTATATTACTGTTTATTATTATTATAACTTTTTGAACCTTTAACAAAAGATTCGGTTATATTATGGTGAATATTAAAGAAGACTATTAAGGTGCATAATGGATCTTTTGATTTCATCCTGAATATGGTTATGAATAAACATTCAAAATTTAGCAAACTACTAGCCATTGCTAGTTTATCAGAAATCAACAATCTATTCCATTCCAAGATTTCCTTTTGTGTATTTTCTAGAAGAATGAGACATTTGAATTCATGCACTTAAAACTTTAGAAAAATACTGTAATGAGCATATACATTCTGTAATAAACAGATTGTATAAGATGGCTTAATGAAACATTTATACTCATAAACATGTACTTAATTCTTTGTGGCATAGATCCGTATTTTCTTACAAATATTTCACTTAGCTTTATATAATCTTGTTTACTTTTTTTTGATATATATACATAGTAAGGTTTACAAACACCAACTGATGTAGCGTGTGCTACTTATATCAACATAAGTAGTATATAATACTTGTCAGGAATAGAATGTCTGGTAGCAGCAGATGGAACAATAAATTCTGATACAGTTGATTGATATTATACAAATGAAGAATTTACTGTATGGTTCTCAGATTTTATGCTCAAATATATTCGACTGTCCCTATTTATGTTCTCTTTCACTACATTAGTACTTGTTCAAACATAGTATCCTCAGAACTGCATACTGTACTCCGAATGAAGTCATCATTGTTATTATTATTCTTTTATTTAACATAAACAAAACAGTACACAATATAGTATATCCTAAATTGTCTTTCCGACATCATCATATTGATGTCTGTATGAATGGCTTATTGTCAAACAATGATCATATCTATATAATAATAATAATAATAATAATAATAATAATAATAATAATAAATCATTTCGTACAAATCCGTAGCTGATCCAAAGCTAAGATTTGAGTATTAGCATAAAACAAGATGATAAACATAACTGTAATCACAAGATAATCATTATAATAGTAGTAGTATAGTATTTGCCTTTTCTTTTCCTAAAAATTAAAGCATTTAAGAGGTAGGAACAAAATATTGACTTTAATCATTTAGTTATAAACTACTTATATTATGAGTAGTATATTGATAAACAAAAAAATGTACTAAATATATGGGGAAAAGCGATTGTTTTATTAAGAAAAAGGGAAACTGTTGCATATAGTTACAATAATCTGAGTATAATATTACATAATAATAATAATAACGATAATAATAATAATAATAATAATAATAATAATAATAATAATAATAATAATGCAATTTTATAGGCCATTCAATAAAAAATACAAACGTTCAATTTATCTCTTTGTTATAAACTTTGAAAATTCAACTGTATATTGTATGAAAGTATGAAATGAATTAGAATGAATATATATATAAATAGAACTTTATAGCTAAACAATGATTTTAATAAGTAGTATATTAATAATATACTACTTATTTATCATTTCTAGTAGTAATAATATCTGGATCACCTTTGAATGATAATTTTTTATAATGATGCCTAGTTGATAATACAGATTGTTGATTTTGATAATGAAAATGTTTATTTTTATGAAGATCTGCAGGATGAGTTGTTGATTTTAATGTATATTTGATGATAGGCTGAAGACTACGTTTATTTAATTGACGAGGATAATATTTTGTTTGATTTATATGAGTTGTATTAGTTAAACGTGTAGCAATTGATACACCTTTTGTACCTCGTCCACGAAATACTAAATTTGGATTTGATTTTGCATGTTCATTATCAATACAATGTTGTCCATCATACATTAATTTATAACCAGGTACACATTGACATGTGTAACCACCAGGTGTATTTTCACAAATTCCATAATCTGGATCACATGGTCTAAGGCGTACACATTCATTTATATCTAATTCACATTGAATACCTTCATAACCACGTGTACATTCACATAGATTGCCAAGTCGACAAATACCACCATTTTTACAAGGTGGATTACAAGATACATTGTCTTCTTTCTAATCAAGTAAAAGTAAAAACAACAGATATATCGTTAATCATTAAAATATGTAAATGTTAAGCAAACGAAGTTAAAATAGTGATAATATTTTTTAGAATATTTGGTATACGGCTATTAGTACCTTTGTGGATAACGCATTGACTCTTGAAACAACAAGTATTAGTATTCTCATGTCAGTGCAGATGCAGGTAAATAAAGCTGACAAGTCCAAAATATGACGAAATAACTGTTCTATGTTCGATTATCAAGTAACCATGACATACTACTTTAACCATATGACCATTGTTTACTCTCTGGTTCTAGTTGTCAGCTACAATTGAAAGAGTTTAACCATAGCAGGATTGAGACAGATAACTTTATTTTCAATAAATGTTCATCACACTATGTTAGGCATATATAATAGTACAGAAGTAAACCAATGATCTCTTACTCAATATTCTAATGGTTACGTGGTCATAGAAAAACCTTAGTATATTAGATTCAATTTCATATAACGTTGTGGGCGAGAATTTTTTGAATATCTAATATAAAACAAAATAACTCTCTGGTGATTTCTGGTTCCAACTATTTCTCCAGTTTATATCAGATCAATCATGTAAGCGTTCTTATGTATAATTAAACAAATACTCATAAATTATTAAACTGGGCAAACCCACTTAAAGTTGATATGTAGGTTCGAACACTGAAATATTAAAATATTAAATTTCCAGAGTTCATCTAATTAATACCTTTATTAGAACGTAATTTCAGTCTTAATTATACACTTACTATTAATGTCGTTTAAACAACATTCATGGTATTAACCATTACTTACTTACTTAGTTACTTACGCCTGTTACTCCTAATGCAGCATAGGCCGCTGACCAGCATTCTCCAACCCACTCTGTCCTGGGCCTTCTTTTCTAGTTCCATCCAATTCTTGTTCAGTTTTCTCATGTCTATCTCCATTTCTCGGCGTAATGTGTTCTTTGGTCTTCCTCTTTCCCTTTGACCTTCAGGATTCCACGTGAGGGCTTGTCTTGTGACGCAGTTGGGTGCTTTCCTCAATGTGTGTCCTATCCACTTCCAGCGCTTCTTCCTGATTTCTTCCTCCACTGGGATCTGGTTTGTTCTCTCCCACAGTACGTTGTTGCTAATAGTGTCCGGCCAATGGATCCGAAGTATTTTGCGTAGACAATTGTTGATAAACACCTGTATTTTCTGGATGATGGCTTTCGTAGTTCTCCAGGTTTCTGCCCCATACAGTAGAACTGTCTTGACATTTGTATTGAAAATCCTGACCTTGGTGTTGGTTGACAGTTGCTTTGAGTTCCAGATGTTCCTCAGTTGTAAATATGCTGCTCTTGCTTTGCCGATCCGCGCCTTCACATCTGCATCAAATCCACCCTGTTCATCAATGATGCTGCCCAAATACGTAAAGGTTTTTACATCTTCCAAATCTTCTCCGTCAATTGTGATTGGATTGGTATTAACCATAATTAACATTAATTATCCTTCATAATATTATGTAACATTTACATTCAATGATTAATAGTGTAAATGAAGAGAATGTTAAAAGAACAAATTAAATTCTTGGTGAACATTATTTCTATTAGTTGAGATCATGAGTCAATGACAGCCAGACTAACATGAGAAACCGGGAAACACTGAACAGTCGTTTCGTCCTTTTGTGGAGTTCCTCAGCATTAATTCATTTAAAATCTACTATTTACTAGTTATATTATTGATGCATATATCAAGATAAATTCTGACATGATGATAAACAACCACAGTCTCCTGATTTTATCAGTTATCCAACCAGTTTCTTACGCAATTTCTACTTAACTTTAATGTACAATATGTTCATTTTGATTACTTTCACTAGAATGTACAGAATCTATATAAAAAACTGATTATGAAAAAAGTACATTTTGCGCATTTATCGTATTGTGGCTTAATTGTTGGTTTTTGTTAAGATTTCATTGATCATCATTAATCACCCGAACTATATGTTTGTAAGGCTAGTGTGTGAGACTATAATTTATGGACGACCTTTAATCGACACTAGACTAACCTTGAGAGTGTCTACCTACGTACTAAGGCTAAATGAGCGTTATAAAGCAGTTTGAAGAATAAGGATTATGATTTACAGTCTATGGTTAGGGTTAGAAATTATATTTATGGTTTTCATCACGAACTGACATAAGCTATAATGCCAAAACTTTATTTAGCCAAATGGATGAGTGAATTTCGCGCCAAAATCCAAGACTTGGTATCGTAAATCTGCTTAGTTCGGCCATAAATTATAATCTCGCCGTCCAACTAACTGTCACTGAGCCCTAGATAAATGATTCGGCAGTTCCGTCACTGAATATCGGACAGATTATCGATCCCTGTTAAGGTCAAGGACAACCAATGCGCATCAGCTAATCGTATGCCATGAACTGGCTCATACGATGGTGGTCTCAGAATTTTCTCTGTGCTTGTTCTTACTAATATATTCCCGTAATAACGTCCTTTGTGTTATACAGTCTTCAAAGTAGCCATAGTATCTCGATACGTTGAAGGAGTAATCCACGTTAGCTGCTGACTGTGAAGTGTGACTTCAAAGTTAGCTATTGGTCACACCATTCCCTTCTAACTCGAGTAGGCCTCCAATCATTGGACATAAACCATCTACATTAGTGATCTATATGTTATTCTATCTTTGATAAAAAAATAATCTTGAGGAACATCTGTAAGATTTTAAAATAATTTTGTGAATGTGAACCTCTGTGAAGTTCGAGACAAGGATGAAATAAACGTTTAATGGTACCTATCTTTTAAAATTTATTCAACTGATTTTGATCATTATAAGGGTGTATATTACTTCCATGTTTAACCCTCTTAAAAAACATTATAGTGTTTACTAATCACTAACTTTGAGACGAATTTTCTGTAGTTCTATTGACATGTTATGATCTATGAAGTAAATCGTATGAAGAAGAGGGTGTGGTTGTGCTGTATCATAAACTATTGAAAACTGAAAATTCGATCAGCCAACTCCAAGTCATTATTCTAAAGTCTTCACACTAACCGCTATGTCAAACAGTTCAATGTTAGCTCTTGCTTATTACCGTATATACACCTTGTTATGCGTCTCAAAGTATAAACACACTTCGGTTTATGGCTTTATCATATATAAAGTGATTAGTGAATAGTTCGTGTAAATTAGTCAATCCAAGTATTGTAGTGAACAGAACATGGATGTGGACAATGGAATGTATTTAGCACAAAATTACAGTTACTCGGTAAAATAGAAAAACCAAATAGTAAATTGTTAATTTGCAAACTATCATTCCATCATATCAAACCGGACTGTTGCCGTTACAAACATTAATCCATTGTCTCACATTTCATTGTTCATGCGGTTTCTTACAAATTCCATTGTGCTGTCGCACTTCTTTTCTTGATCTTCCTCCATCTTCTGCTGCCAGACATTGCGTTCTTTAACTTGCGTTATATAGTACTTATGTCAATATAAGTAGCACCTCCATTCAAAGCAGTCGTTCTTGCGGTGGTTCATGCTCGCCGTGCCACATTCTTCGTCTCCGCAGTCTGTACTACGCTCTCAAGATGTCGAGTCTGTGGCGAACTGACCCCCATAGCTTCGTTGACCTACCGGGGCAATAACATCCGACATCCACCTGGGACGTTCAACACCCGTGCTCCACCGGCCTGCTAAGCCATCTTCATCCTATATCCGCCCAGCAGCCTCACGCCCCTCCGCTACTCTCCGTCGACAGCACCCGCTACAGTCAACGCCGCCCCGCCAGAACACTCCACTCGACACCACCTCTCCGCACCAGGCTACCCCAACAAGCACCCCAGCTCCAGGCCTGCAACGGCGTCCGCAGAACAGCACCCCCCTCTTCTGCTGGTTGGCAGCGACACCAAATGTAGTGAACAGAACACGGGTGAGGACAATCTGCCAGATATTACGTTCTTTAACTCGCGTTACATACTACTTATATCAATATAAGTAGCACGCACCACAGTACTATTCTGAATGAAATGATTCTTTGAAAAAGTCAATAAAATTCGTCTAGATTTAAATTCTAATTATGTAATATGTAAATATTTCACATTTATTCTTTATATCATTAACGCCCACCTTAATCTCCAAGATGTTTGTGAACTGTTAACATATTGATTCTTGAAAACAGTTATAGTCTGTTTTCTATAATAAATGAATCATGTATTTACATAACTATTCTAATACATGCCTTTAATTTAAAAATATTTATTAGAGATTATTAAAATGTATTCATTTATAGGATAGTAAAAAAAACAAAGAATTGCATTATGCAATTCAAAGGATTATCCAATAAATTGTCATACAATAGGACAAAACGATCATCCAATACTTCCAGGCTTTCCATAATCGTCTAACTTCAATTGATTCATGATCTCAACATATTGAAATTAATATAATATCTATTAAAAAAAACCCTTCTGATGTTTGTTATTCAACCGTAAAGTTGTATATGCTCATATAAATGTTCCTTTTCATTAAGAATGTTAATAGTATTGGAAGAATTTCATTTACAATGATACATGGTTAAATTCTGATGATTTTGATTAGTGGTTTTATAAACGTTTTACACATAGAAGTTAGATTCCTTCTTAATTACTAAAGATATATAACAAGTTAAATCGATGGAACCTACTGAATATTTACTGAAAAGAGATAAAACTTTCCAGCTTATGGTCAATGTCACAAACATTTATGGATAAAGATGGAACCATCATCATGACATAGGTGCTCAAGTTAAACATTAACACTGTTTTATGTCGGCTCAATGGTCTAGAGGTTAAGTGTTCGCGCACGAGACAGTAAGGTCCTGGGTTGGAATTTCTCAAGGCGGGACCATGGATGCACATTGCTGAGGAGTCCCATACTAGGACTAAATGACCGTCCAGTGCTTCCAGGTTTTCTATGGTGGTCTAACTTTAATTGATTCATGAGTTCAAATATTAAATTAATAATTTTGTTTATAACAACCAAGTTTATTTAAATGTTAGCCCATATGAATTTAGTGTTTGTTATCTAGAAGATTAATTCTGTGGAAAATTTATCAAAGTCCTATTTTCTCGATTAGCAAGAAAAACAGTCTTGAAGTTGAGCATGTATGTTTATGACAGCCTATAAAAGGTCTAAAGTATATAGTATGCTTTCCATGAATCTTAAATATTTATGAAGACTCGTCTTCAAAAGATGAGATTAAAAGTGAGAAAAAGTTGCTCATGAGAATTATCAGACAGATATATAAGATTTGCATCCGATGGTAGTATAAAACTGGAAAGTTAAATCTAAAATCTATCTAGTGACCAACATTCTTTAGAATAGTATCTCGACCGGTTGTTGAAATACTCGACAACCGATAAATGTTTTACGGCAGATTAAGTATTGATTATTTTGTGCACTAATTCACCTAGAGATTTAGTCTAGGTTAAGGCTGTCTTCGGAGGCAAATCGTTAAAGACTGTTTCATGGTTGACCATAGGCTGAAGAAGAGTTATATAATAGAACCCTGGTGATGAAAGCTATTGAATCTTTGCAAACAGATACAAGGTTAACTATAAGACCAAAACATTACCGAAAGTCATACTTATGAGGTTGGAATATGTATGCTCATGCCTAACTGCTGCCTACATCACACGCGATGCTTACTAACGCAGGAGTATTTTGGAAAAAAAGTGAGTATAGACCACTTTAAGACGTGACATCAGTTTAAGAAGTTACTTATCATTTTACGTAACGATGTTGGTAGGTATAGACTTCCTGGTTAGGGTCATTGCAGTTGTCGTAACCAATTATCAAATACGTTAAGTAACACGAGTCATATCAGTAGAAGTGGCGTAAATATTTTGTGGCCCACTGATCGGAATGTGATTAGGATGAACTTATTAGTGCGCCATCTAACTCCGTATATTACACCTAGGTTAACCGCGTTAGTGTGACGACGGCAATAAGAAGCTAAATATGGTTTTAGTTGGATGAATTTATTTCAGACACACGTTTATTCAAGCAGTCAATCAGGGAAATAAGGCGAAAAAGCAGAACGGAGAGGGAAAACCTCTCAGTTCGTCTTGACAAAGCGTGACTCAATGTTTATAATCAGAAAAAATAAACTGATATATGATTAATAGGGTAAGAGATGTACGCATACATGCGCTCATATAAAAACAGTCAAGGTTAATAAGCAAATAATTGACAAATTCAAAATAAGAGTCATAATGATAAGTTGATTGGTCTGTCTGGAAACTAGAATAATCCATGTGTGCTTGACCTAGTACTAGACACAACAGATGCATTCACTCTTTGTCTAGCCTGAAATTTTTAGTTTTACAATAACCTTGTGCACTTTGTTCCACAAATATAAACTTTCTTTTTGAAGTATTTTGTTTATGCTAAATCTTTCTTACTACTGTTAACATTGTCACTATTTCTAACATTCTGCCATTTTTCTTGATAACTTCGTCGCACTGTATTGATGTTGTATGGTAGCTAAACGCGATGGAAATATGTCAGGCCCATCATTATTTATGAATAACTAACTGATACGTGTGAATTTCGTCAGACAATGGATGAATGGTTCCGCAGTTATTCACAGACCGATGAAAGTTAGACATTAACACCGTAGGATGCCAGCTTGGTGGTCTAGAGGTTAAGCGTTCGCACGTGATACCGAAAGTCCCAAGTTCGAGTCCCGCCAACGGGATCATGGATGCACACTGCTGAGGACGAAACGGCCATCCAGTGCTTTCAGGTCTTCCATATTTGTCTAGCTTACATCGACTCATGATCTCAACTATTAAAAAGCATTAGTTCATTTAAGGAAAAGTACAGTACGCTTTTATGTGATTAATGAAAAGATATTTACTTTAAATATTGCGAACGTTTTACATTGAAATAGTTAAGATAATTCACTTGATGTTGTTTACTTGTATCTTCCCATTGTTATTTAGGACTGTTATTGATCAGTTTCTTGTTGGCATATGTGCATCCTGTGCAGATTGCCTCGATATTGCCTGAAGTCACATAGCCCCTAGAATACAGCTCTGTATATATTAACTCACATTGATCATTGATAACAACACTAGATTTAGTAAAATAATCCTAATAAAATGTTTTGGTATCAGATGTTATGTCCCACACACTGAATATTAGATGGTAGTTTTTTAAATTTTATATAGACTGATTTTGTTTATTTCAATGAATGTACAACTTCAATTATCTAACAAAATCTACCGTTGATATTAACAATCCTTATAGATTTTAATCTGTAAAAATGTTAATTATATAATTAATTTCAGAAAGGGTTTTTGTGGATATTGTAGTAAATTCCATAGTTGAGATCATGAGCCAATTAAAGCTAGATCACCACGGAAAATGTGGAAGGACTGAATGACCGTATCGTTTCAACTGGCTCGTGATCTCAACTATTGAAATTACTACAATCTCCATAAAACCCCTTATGATATTAATCTTCATGTGCTCTCTAGTGACTGATTTCAAGAGATATTTCCTGGAGTTCTAATGAGAAATCGTTACTAGTGGACTTCAACCAAGTCTGTTGTGAGAATGTAATTCACTGAGGACAATGGTGGACGGTGGTGCAATTTCGTAAATTACTTCAAATTAGACATTAAAACCGTTGACTGTCAGCTCTGTGGCCTAGAGGATAAGCGTTCGCACGCGAGACTGATAGGTCCTGAGTTAAAATCATGCAAAGTGAGGTCGTGAATACGCACGTGAAGCGGCCATCCAGTGCTTCTGGGTCTTCCCTGGTGGTCTAGCTTCAATTGACTCATGGTCTCAACTATTGAAATATAATTAAGTGACTGTTATATGGGTTTCTGGATATTTTTCTCATCAAGTACATTGGAAGATAATGACGTGATATTACTAATAGCTTGAAATTAATCATGGAAACCACTGATCTATAGGTTAATTGTTCAAATATAACAAAAGTCTTGTGTTCGATTTCTGATGATGCGATTATTATTATTATTATTATTTTAACACATAGATATTGGTACAAGGAGGCATCAAATACATATGCGCCACACAAATCTCATCTGATATGTGTGAGGGCCGTGATACTGCTCGGGTGCCCAAAACGAAGCAGGTAGGTTTCTTAGGGGCCCACTCCTCGAGCCTTCGACCTGAAGGTCTGATTCACAATGCAAGGGAGCATCGTAAGGAGATACAGTCCCATTGAAGCCGGTGACCAACAATTGGTTCATACGCCATTTATTCCTTCAGGATACTGGAGGCCATGTGTATCATTGGTTTGGAATCCGGTCAAAGCACCGGACATTCGCTTTTCGTCCTCTCATTTTCGTAAACAACACCCCCGCTACGAGAAGGCAGTGAGTAAAACTTCTCTGACAGAGTCTATATACCCGTGGCCATGTGAGAGCGTTTCGAGAAGGAGAGTGGACTCTCCCTACTCTCGGCCATACCACGGCATTTGGGGAGGCTGATGATGCGATTGTAGATACTCACCACTAACGGTTTCTAAACTACAATGAAACAATTATTCAATGCTCTCCGTATTTCATTGGCTATTTAACCATATTCATTCTATGATATTAATTATGTAATATGTAATTAAGTTCATTCACCAAACTAATCATTTTATCACACCCATAACAGATTTCTAGTTTTATCCTTACCTCATTTCTTCTTATACTCCTTAAATATATTTCAACTTAAAACAACAACTATTTAATCTGTATAGAATTACTATTATTATTATCAGTTACTGTTATTTCCACATTATATTGATAATAATCATTATCCAATAGTTTTCAAATAAAATTATATATTCCCTATAAGCTTTAACCTTTTAATTCAGTAGTATATTCTATCTAACCACTTTGATAATTATTCATTCACCTTGATTTGAATTAATTAGATTTCTGTAACAAAAAAAAAATGAATGTTGGCCATTCAATTAGATTTTGCTTTCTCTTGGGTTTATTTTTTCATCATATACATTATGCATGTATTCTGTGTAAGCTTTTTTTACATTGGAGAAAAAGAAAAAAGAGAGAAAAGAAGAGAGAAAAAAAAGAAAAACTGCAATAACTTGCAAATTTCTTTTAATTATCTAAACAATTAAATAAGAATCGTGTTAGAAGGTCATTGCACTTGAAAAATGTACAGACATTTACTACTACTACTACTAACACTACTACTAACACTAACACTACTACTACTACTACTTTTAATCATTTTCTTAAACACTATTTATTTATTCTCCATATACAAAATAATACGTACACTTAGAAACCGTTTCAAATCGTACTTTTCTTTTCTTTTGTGCATGTGTGTATCTGGGTGGGTGGGTGGTTGGGTGGTTGAGTGTGTTCGTATTTCTATTAAAAATAGTCACATTAAAATGATTCGAATTTGAAATTTTTAAGGTGAAGGATAAAGTTACTAAGTGAAATAGGTATGTTTTATTGTTTGTTTTTTTTCAAATACTATTTTTTTCTCAGGTCAGTATGTTAACCTACTAAATCAATTTGTTGTGATTTATGTATGTTTAATGTATATTTTTGTTATATTTTTATACAATTGATCATATTGGTATAAAAGGTTTTTTTGTTTTGTTTTTATTTTTTGTTGTTGTTTAAAATTACATTTTAAACTTTTATTTCTAACATTTTCAAAGTACTATTCGTACTGTTAGTAAATACAATCTAAATTCATATTAATTACGATGGTGCAATTTCGTGGATTAGTTGAAGTTAGACAGTAACACCGTTGGATGTCGACTCAATGGTCCAATGTTTAAGCGCTTGCGCGCAAGACTGATAGATCATGGGTTCTAATCTCGCGAGGGGCGGGATCGTGGATGCGCACTGCTGAGGAGTCTCATACTAGGACGAAACGATCATCCAGTGCTTCCAGGTTTTTCATGGTTGTCTAGCTTTGACTCATGAATTCAACTATTAATCTTTAGTGGTAAAACTTCTATGTTTTATAAATATTTTGGTGAGACTATCATTTATGAATGAACTCGATCATGTATAACAATAACAGGTTTCGGATTTTCATTCATCCACTTGACTGAATAAAGTTTTGGTATTATAGCTGATGTCAGTTCGTGATGAAAAACCGAAATCTAATTCTTAACCTTAATCATCAACTGTAAATTATATTTCCAATTCGTCACATTAATTTATAACTCTTATTTGGTTATCAGGTGGACAGTGTTAAGGTCAGTCTAGCGCCGCTCAAACATCGTCTATAAATTATAGTCTCACCGATATTTTAGCATAAAGTCAATATACAAGTGAATAAATTAATTAGGCAAGATGAATTACTCAATTGTTAATGTTGAGTAAGCTTTATTTGATTGGTTTAACTATGACAGACTTTGACACTGAAATTTAACAGAATAATTAATTTCACTAGTTGAAATCACGAGTCAATTGAAGCTAAACCACCATGAAAAACCTGGAAACACTGCACATCCACGACCCCCCCCTCCGCGAGATTCGAATCCAGAACCTATCAGTCTCGCACCAGGCGCTTGACCAACTAGATCACTGAGCCGGCATCCAACGGTGTTAATGTCTAACTTCAACCAATCCACGAAGTTGCGCCACCGTACACCATTGTCTTCAGTGAGTTAATTTCTCACAACAGACCTGGTTGAACTCCACTGGTAACGACTTCTCACTAGAACTCCAGGAGTATCTCTTGAAGTTTGTCACTAGTGAGCAGGTGATTATTATCAGAATGTGTTTTGTGGAGATTTTAGAAATTTCACTGATTGAAATCATGAGTCAATTAAAGCTAAACAACCATGGAAAACCAAGAAGAGCTGGACGGCCGTCTCGTCCTAGTTATGGTACTCCTCAGAAGTACGCATCCACGATCACGCCTCACGAGATTCGAAAACAGGACCTATCAGTCTCACACGCGAGTGCTTAACCACTTAACCAATATATGTAATATTAGTTACTGACTATCAGTAGAATTCAGAACTGAAGTTTCATCCTATTTTGGGACTAGTTTAAATTTACTTAAAAACATGTACACTTATGTCAATACTGAGATGTTCTGTTTAGTAACCATATGTGCCAAAACTGTAAATTTTTTATTCCGTTTTTAACATCAAAAAACAGGAAGATTCAAATCTTTAAAAACAAAATACTCATCATATTTGTGTAATTCACTTAAATTTGTACTTTATAAACTCAACATAAAACGATTATAATATAATAGGCAAAGATGTATGGTGTCTAGGAGTAGAATCAAGAACGCGCTTTCGAATTGAACGGTACTGGGTTTGTTTCCCCGAGTGAACATCAACTCTATGATGCAGGTACATCTAGCCGACTAGTCCTAAAATGAGATTAAATGTGCGTTGTGGATTCCACTGCTAGTCATCATCCATCTCTGTTTATAATGCTCCTGATTTAAGGCAATATCGATGCTATTCGCACAAGACGCACATATGCCAATAAGAGACTGATGAATTACAGTCCAAAATATCAATGGAAAGATTCAAAGTCTAATACAAAAATGAATTATAATATAATATTTTATTTCTATATTTTACGTTTGCAAAAATATATTTTCAGAAAGGGGTTTTGTGGATATTATAGTAATTCAATAGTTGGATTCATGAATCTATTGAAGCTAGATCACCGTGGAAAACCTGAAAGCACTGGACGGCCGTGGATCGTGAATCCGCATTGCTGAAGAGTCTCATACTAGGACAAAACAACCGCCTAGTACTTCAAGGTTTTCAATGGTGATCCAACTTTAATCGACTCATGAATTCAAGTATTAAATTACCATAATCTCTATAAAACCCCTTTTCTGATAACAATTTAAAGAGTTTAATCGACTTTCATAGGCCAGATATAAATGAAATCAGAAATAACAATGAATAGTTTCTCAAATGATAACTGTTTCATACTAATGCACACTGATAACTGTTTTCTTATTATCTACATATAAGAAATTAGAAGTCAACATTCACTTATATTACTTACATACTTACTTACTTACTTACTTACTTACTTACTTACTTACTTACTTACTTACTTACTTACTTACTTACTTACTTACTTACTTACTTACTTACTTACTTACTTACTTACTTACTTACTTACTTACTTACTTACTTACTTACTTACTTACTTACTTACTTACTTACTTACTTACTTACTTACTTACTTACTTACTTACTTACTTACTTACTTACTTACTTACTTACTTACTTACTTACTTACTTACTTACTTACTTACTTACTTACTTACTTACTTACTTACTTACTTACTTACTTACTTACTTACTTACTTACTTACTTACTTACTTACTTACTTACTTACTTACTTACTTACTTACTTACTTACTTACTTACTTACTTACTTACTTACTTACTTACTTACTTACTTACTTACTTACTTACTTACTTACTTACTTACTTACTTACTTACTTACTTACTTACTTACTTACTTACTTACTTACTTACTTACTTACTTACTTACTTACTTACTTACTTACTTACTTACTTACTTACTTACTTACTTACTTACTTACTTACTTACTTACTTACTTACTTACTTACTTACTTACTTACTTACTTACTTACTTACTTACTTACTTACTTACTTACTTACTTACTTACTTACTTACTTACTTACTTACTTACTTACTTACTTACTTACTTACTTACTTACTTACTTACTTACTTACTTACTTACTTACTTACTTACTTACTTACTTACTTACTTACTTACTTACTTACTTACTTACTTACTTACTTACTTACTTACTTACTTACTTACTTACTTACTTACTTACTTACTTACTTACTTACTTACTTACTTACTTACTTACTTACTTACTTACTTACTTACTTACTTACTTACTTACTTACTTACTTACTTACTTACTTACTTACGCCTGTCACTCGTGGAAGAGCATGCTAAGAAGCTATTAAATCTTAACTGTAATAAATTCTATTCTATTATAATGAATAATAGTATCCATGGGATATTCTCAAAAAAGAAAATTATTATTATTATCAATCATTTAATACGTTTTAAACATCTGTTGTAATTCAAAGTTATCTATGGCGGATCGAAATATCATAATATTAAATCAATTCATTCTATCCTTCAAAAACAGTTTACAAAAGTATATAAGTGTAATATTATTTGTAGCAGGAATTATGTATTAGGGTTCTTTCTCCTAAGTATTCAATATGTAATTTCAATGGTTAAAATCATGAGTCAGTTGAAGCTAGGCCACCATGGAAAACCTGGAATCAGTGAACGGCCGTTTCTCCCCACTGTGGGACTCCTCAGCAGTGCGCATCCACGACCTCGCTACCTGCGAGATTCGAACCCAGGACCTACTGGTTTCGCGCGCGAGCACTTAACTACCAGACTACTGAGCCGGCATCCAACGGTGTTAATGTCTAACTTCAACTAATCCACATCCACCATTGTCTTCAGTGAGTTACCATCTCACCCATCTGATATTCAATATGTGTTACCAAGTGAATGTATAATCATTCTTCTTTTTTTATGTTTATATGATGAGTGCCTGTTTTAATTACCGTATACTAGAAATGTTTTTATTATTGTTTATCTCTGTTTGTGTTCTATTATAACATTATATTATCTCATAGGTTTACAATTCATATATCTTCAATTGTTTCACTGTTATCTTGTTTGCGTTCAACTATACAACTAATAAATCTTGTTATAATTGAATTAATCCATTTGACGTCAGTGATGTAATCAAGGATTTAAATAATATTGGAAAGTTGTCCATCAATAACCATACAAGAGAACTGTGAAGTTATACATCCTTTATTCAACGTTCAATAAAATTGTTTCACCTAGAATTTTCGGGAATTTTTCCGTTCAATTTATAAATGAGTGTCTTATTTAAGAACACAATTTCAACTAAGCATCTCATTTTTGTTTTGTCGTCTAAAACTATTTATATGCATCCCTGTAGTTGGTTCGAACTTGAGGGATTAAAAAGGTAAATAAAATTAGAGTTTGAAATGAAATTCCAACTAAAAATTATACAGTTATAATTACCATACATTCGGTAAATGAAGTGAAAAATTTCAACAGTTGAGATCATGAGTCATTTGAAGCTAGACCACCATGGAAAACCTGGAAGCACTGGACGGCCGTGGATCGTGAATCCGCATTGCTGAAGAGTCTCATACTAGGACAAAACAACCGCCTAGTACTTCAAGGTTTTCAATGGTGATCCAACTTTAATCGACTCATGAATTCAAGTATTAAATTACCATAATCTCTATAAAACCCCTTTTCTGATAACAATTTAAAGAGTTTAATCGACTTTCATAGGCCAGATATAAATGAAATCAGAAATAACAATGAATAGTTTCTCAAATGATAACTGTTTCATACTAATGCACACTGATAACTGTTTTCTTATTATCTACATATAAGAAATTAGAAGTCAACATTCACTTATATTACTTACATACTTACTTACTTACTTACTTACTTACTTACTTACTTACTTACTTACTTACTTACTTACTTACTTACTTACTTACTTACTTACTTACTTACTTACTTACTTACTTACTTACTTACTTACTTACTTACTTACTTACTTACTTACTTACTTACTTACTTACTTACTTACTTACTTACTTACTTACTTACTTACTTACTTACTTACTTACTTACTTACTTACTTACTTACTTACTTACTTACTTACTTACTTACTTACTTACTTACTTACTTACTTACTTACTTACTTACTTACTTACTTACTTACTTACTTACTTACTTACTTACTTACTTACTTACTTACTTACTTACTTACTTACTTACTTACTTACTTACTTACTTACTTACTTACTTACTTACTTACTTACTTACTTACTTACTTACTTACTTACTTACTTACTTACTTACTTACTTACTTACTTACTTACTTACTTACTTACTTACTTACTTACTTACTTACTTACTTACTTACTTACTTACTTACTTACTTACTTACTTACTTACTTACTTACTTACTTACTTACTTACTTACTTACTTACTTACTTACTTACTTACTTACTTACTTACTTACTTACTTACTTACTTACTTACTTACTTACTTACTTACTTACTTACTTACTTACTTACTTACTTACTTACTTACTTACTTACTTACTTACTTACTTACTTACTTACTTACTTACTTACTTACTTACTTACTTACTTACTTACTTACTTACTTACTTACTTACTTACTTACTTACTTACTTACTTACTTACTTACTTACTTACTTACTTACTTACTTACTTACTTACTTACTTACTTACTTACTTACTTACTTACTTACTTACTTACTTACTTACTTACTTACTTACTTACTTACTTACTTACTTACTTACTTACTTACTTACGCCTCTCCCTTGTGGAAGAGCATGCTAAGAAGCTATTAAATCTTAACTGTAATAAATTCTATTCTATTATAATGAATAATAGTATCCATGGGATATTCTCAAAAAAGAAAATTATTATTATTATCAATCATTTAATACGTTTTAAACATCTGTTGTAATTCAAAGTTATCTATGGCGGATCGAAATATCATAATATTAAATCAATTCATTCTATCCTTCAAAAACAGTTTACAAAAGTATATAAGTGTAATATTATTTGTAGCAGGAATTATGTATTAGGGTTCTTTCTCCTAAGTATTCAATATGTAATTTCAATGGTTAAAATCATGAGTCAGTTGAAGCTAGGCCACCATGGAAAACCTGGAATCAGTGAACGGCCGTTTCTCCCCACTGTGGGACTCCTCAGCAGTGCGCATCCACGACCTCGCTACCTGCGAGATTCGAACCCAGGACCTACTGGTTTCGCGCGCGAGCACTTAACTACCAGACTACTGAGCCGGCATCCAACGGTGTTAATGTCTAACTTCAACTAATCCACATCCACCATTGTCTTCAGTGAGTTACCATCTCACCCATCTGATATTCAATATGTGTTACCAAGTGAATGTATAATCATTCTTCTTTTTTTATGTTTATATGATGAGTGCCTGTTTTAATTACCGTATACTAGAAATGTTTTTATTATTGTTTATCTCTGTTTGTGTTCTATTATAACATTATATTATCTCATAGGTTTACAATTCATATATCTTCAATTGTTTCACTGTTATCTTGTTTGCGTTCAACTATACAACTAATAAATCTTGTTATAATTGAATTAATCCATTTGACGTCAGTGATGTAATCAAGGATTTAAATAATATTGGAAAGTTGTCCATCAATAACCATACAAGAGAACTGTGAAGTTATACATCCTTTATTCAACGTTCAATAAAATTGTTTCACCTAGAATTTTCGGGAATTTTTCCGTTCAATTTATAAATGAGTGTCTTATTTAAGAACACAATTTCAACTAAGCATCTCATTTTTGTTTTGTCGTCTAAAACTATTTATATGCATCCCTGTAGTTGGTTCGAACTTGAGGGATTAAAAAGGTAAATAAAATTAGAGTTTGAAATGAAATTCCAACTAAAAATTATACAGTTATAATTACCATACATTCGGTAAATGAAGTGAAAAATTTCAACAGTTGAGATCATGAGTCATTTGAAGCTAGACCACCATGGAAAACCTGGAAGCACTGGACGGCCGTGGGACTCCTCAGCAGTGTGAATCCACAGCCCCGCCTCGCGGGCTTTGAACCCAGGACCTATAAGTCTCACGCCATGCGTTTAACCAACTAGACCACTGAGCCAGCAACCAACAGTCTGAAAATGCTTGATAATTTATACACATGGAATGTTCAGAAAACAGATGCACCATAAATTCACGGATACGTATCCTCTCTCCCATGGGATTTGGGAGACTATTTCAAATGCTTCAATGCTTGGTACTTATCTTGAAATCTAAAGGGTTATAAACTTTTTTCACATTTAACGTAATCTTATTCACATACAAGTTTGTGTATGCTTACATTGTTTAAGCCTTTGATTTGACTTATTTAACAGACAGATAGTGTTATTTTAGTCCATAATAATTCTCCTATTATATATATATCCTTATATTTGTATAAATAAGTATGTATGGTTGAGTGGATATGAGAGTCTACTTGCTTAAGTGTTGATTGTCTAGACTGAAGTTGTTACCGTCACATTATTTCCATGTTCCGAAAATAACAGCCACTTAGAACAATATATTATTTAACAGTTCACTTTTGCTATGAAACTGAAATTGAATGTAAATATTCTGTATCTTTTCTTAGTAATTGATTAGTCGGCCTATCTTTAAGTATACACGTGGAGCCAATAAGTCTAGTACTCCTGGCTAGGCTTGTTAGGAAGTTAAATTCATATTTCAAAGTTGTAGATAAAAATAATGAAAATACTTTGCGGCTGTTGTCTTTCCAAATATGAACTGCCTTAACATTCCACCCAAAGCTGCATCACCATCATGCTATTGCTTTGTTCTTTTCTGGAGGTGATATTGATAGATGATGGGTAAATACCACAAACTACCATAAATAAGTTATAGAGTTTCCTAGTTTCTACAAAAGACGAACAATTATTGTTACTCGATATAATAATAATAGTTAACAGCATCTCTACCAACCTGGCCAGATACTTGAATTATGAAATCTTAGAGTAACTTCAATCTCACTTGTAAAAATTAGTTGGAGTCAATTTAAACACAAGTCGTATATCTTACTGTCTATTATATAACCTTGATATCATGAAATTGGTTACTACTCAATGAATGGTTAGTGTAAACTTCTTAATTAGGCCCCGAATATCTTGTAGTGACTTACTTTTATCAAGAGAATGCGATTGATTTAATGGAAACAATCATTATTATAACCAATTGTACCAGTGATTGTTTTACTGTGCTCGTTTGTTTAACTGTGATAAAGACAGCCGTATTACTGCTCCATTATCTTTCGATTGTGACCTTGCACGGGTTCGGTTACGCTCGGTAACCACGCTTGTACTCCTTTGGCACGATCTCGGTATCCTTTCAATACCACGAGATCGCCAACAAATACATCTCGACTACAGCCATCAACTGCCTTCTGATATTTGGCTTACGGGGGATTTTACCGGTTAACTGGAACGTAGTCTTCTTGTAGTGGTGTTCATAGTCAATCGCGACTCGTCACCACTCTACAATCTCACTAGCAGTCTCTGATTATGTTACCAAGTAATACTAGTTCTAATATTACAGAAAGAATCAGTCACTTCAAGAGTTTAAATAAGATTTTTGAAAAAGTGCTAATCAACATACAAAAAGAAATCAATTAATTTTTGTTGGTTTCTGTTAACAAACTTATAGCAACTAATGTAACCGAATATCACAAGTTGAGTATGGTAGTTAATAAAAAATATGAATAACAATGATAACCTTTAATAAAATGATAATAATTAAAACTTGTAGACATTTCTATCTACCTACGAACTACAGTAAACTAATTGGATAATATTATTTAATGACAAATAGCATATGAAAACTTTAACATTTACATAACTGTTATGACAATGGTGGACGGTGGCCCAATTTCGTGGATTGGTTGAAGTTAGGTAATAGAACCGTTGGATGCCGGCTCAGTGGTTAAGCGTTCGTGTGCGAGACTGATAGGTCCTGCGTTCCAATCTCGCAAGGTGGGATCGTGGATGCACACTCCTGAGGAGTCCCATACTAAGAGGAGACGGCCGTCCAGTGCTTCGAAGTTTGCTATGATAGTCTAGCTTCAATTGACTCATGAATTCAACTATTAAATTACTGAGATTGTGGAGAAGATTCGTAGCTCAGGTGGATGATTTTGATGAAGTTTTTTTCTCTGGGGTGCATGGTTTGGTCGTCGAGCTATCATCGTTCTTCGAACACTTCACTTCTATCTGAAGTTTGCGCTGATGATGTTGTTCAGAAGAACGATGAAAGCTCCACGACCAAACCATCTAGCTCAGAGAACAAAACTCCTTCAATATTAAATTACTGTAGTATACACAATATCCCTCTCTGAATATAGTTGTTATAGTTTATATTTTGCCATAGATACAGTAGTTCACGCTTTCTTTTTAGTTATTTCATATCTTTAATTGTATTTATCTTTTCTTTCTAGTTTTTGTACATGATTTATGACCACTTTATGCTGAGCCCAATGTTGAAAGTTAACAAGTCTTAGCTTTTCGTATCTATGCTAAAACCTTATTATTAAATGAAGAACATATACTAGATTCCTTTTTTTCTTGTAAAGATAAGTTATTAGTTACAAATGTTTATTTACATCATTTTAATGATCCTATTAAAATATAACATAACGTAATAGGGTATGTTAACATGACTGTGCCGCTTGTTTAATCTCTCATATTAAGTGACTATCTCTCTTCTCATTCTTTTTTATGTCACCTAAAGAGGAAAATGACAAAATATGACTTGAAGGATCAATACATTTGATTTTAAACCGATTTAGTTTTTAGATCAGAATTTATTGTACATGTTTAATGGTTGACAAATCTTAGTACACTTTACACATCATGTTCTTACCATATTCAACTGATTTCAATGATAAACTAATACTTACTTGTGATATATTATGGTTATTTAAGTAAGTATTAGTAATCGCTTTTAGTACAGTATTAGTCACAATATTTGTTGTGTTAAGATTATAGTATCCATATGCTCATCCATCGTAGATGTGCACTGATGAAGAAACCTATACTAGAATGAAACATCAATCCAGTGCTTCCAGGTTTTCCATGGTTGTCTAGCTTTAATTGACTCATGAATTCATTTGATAAAAAAACCATTATAACTCATTATATGTGAAAATTATATTTGAAATATTCTCAGCTATTGAAATTTAACTAATTTCAACATTTCGTCCAGCTAACTTGTCTGGACTTCATCATTATAACTGATTCATAAGTATAATTGGTCCAAAATAACTATCATTCTGTATTTATACTATTTGAATAAGTGATAATTTGTTGTCCTGTTTTCATAGTTATCCAGGTAAGTTTTTAAAAGCACGATATCACGGTAAAATAACTTTAGAATTTATTTTTAAAAGATTAAACTAAGTGGTCTTTAAACAGAATGAGAAATGTTATTCACCCTTTAGGTTACCGAATACATCAGATATGTAGTATGGGATGCATTGACAAAGGATAAGTATTCCTCAGAAAAAACTCTGACGAAACATGGTTATTAAGACCGCTTTATAACTAAGAATATGAAAAGGAGTTGTTATGACAAGAAATCTGATTGTTCCGTTCCAAAGAAGAACCTTTATATAAGATTGGAATTTAAAGGTGACCGAACATTTGATGTAATCAAAAATCGCTTAACGACAGCGATAAAAGAACATTCTATGCAGCAAAACTGTGAATAACTTCCATTAGTAGGAACTTGTTTTTTGTATCCGTAATAGATAAGCTTCCCCGTCTGATCGCCTTTATATGCATCTACCAGTTCACTCGCTCTTGTGAATCAAGGTATATTGGCTGTAGCCAGCTCTCGCTTTCAACTCGGATATGCGAATACGTTCCAGTGTGTTCTTACAAAGGTGAGAGGCAAGCAGTTAGAAGTTCCATACTTGAACATCTAAACGACTGTAATCATTCTACGTATCCTCAGTTTGATTTTAAGGTTGTATATACAATTCGTCCACATCTATCTTGGTTTCTTTGTATCCAACTTCTAAAAACAGCCGAATCGCCTATCATCCATGAGCTGAAGCCAGAATTATGCGTACAAAAGAAGCACATCCTATCATTATTATTACTTTGGTCTTAATTTATTACTATAGCTGCATTTCGCCCTCTACTTATGCCTCACATTCTCATTATTTTTTTCATAAGTGCTCATGATATCACGTTATTTATTTTTACTCTCCTATGACCTTTAATGACCTTCAATTATTGTTAGAAAAACATTTTAATCATCTTACTACATTCACATTATAATTCATTACTAACCTACTAAGTCTATTGTTATTACTCATATTAAGTAACCTGGTATTGTAATCTTTCTATTACATCATCTTGGTTATTCCTTGTTCACATTTCCTCACGGGACCAGTACTTTAACACAACATTTTCATATATATATACGATTGTACAGCTTGATAATTAATTCGTTGCAAATAGATCCCTTTGCTGAACTTCTTTATTTTAATGCGTGACGCGAGATCGATAGGTCCTGGGTCCCAATCTCGTGAGGTGGCATCGTGGTTGCCCACTTCTGAGGAGTCTCATACTAGAACGAAACGGCTGTCCAGTACTTCAAGGTTTTCCATGATGGTCTAGCTTCAAATGACTCATGATCTAAACTATTGAAATTACTATAATATCCTTATAAAAGCCCTTCTGATAATAAATGAGAATTATCTGTCATATATTTATCATATGAAGTTAAGGGGAAAGATTTATGAAGATTGAAATACAAAACATTGAAATATCAAGTGATGTAATGTGTCTTACATAATTAAGTAATTTAAGGGATAATGAAAAGATCTTTTTAAACTTACAACGCATGTACGTTTATCGGCAAGTCTTCGATATCCATCTGGGCATATACATTCATATGATCCATAAGTATTAATGCATCCATGACTACAACCATGTACAAAAATTGATTGATCACATTCATTTTTATCTTTTTCACAATATTCTCCTTCAAAATTTGATGTACATACACATTTTCCATCAAAACATTTTCCATTGTTTTGACATTTGAAATTACAAGAAGATTTTAATTCACAACTATGACCATCTGCTTGAAGTTCATATTCAGGATCACAACCACAATGATATGTACCATCCTGTATGTTTTTTAAAAAAATACATACGGAAAATCAAATTAATAAAGCCGCAAAAAAATATTATTAGCTCAGTTACACCCATTTAGCTAGTATGTACTCAAACTAAACTTGGATTTACCTAAACACAGTTTTCAACGCTCCTAATCGATAAAAATAAGTATTAGTGAACATCTACTTGAAAAAAAAAAGCTGAAACTTGGAGAACTACTACAACCATAATCAAGAAGGTATAAGTATTTATAAATAGTTGTCTACGCAGGATAATCAACATCCATTGGCCGGATACCATCAGCAACAGCCTACTGTGGGAGAGGACAAACCACCCTCCAGCGGAAGAGGAAATTAAGAAAGACGATGGAAATGGATAGGACATACATTATACAAACCACCAAACTGCGTCACGAGACAAGCCCTAACATGGAATCCTGAAGGGAAGCGGAAAATGGGAAGGTCAAACAACACATTACGTCGGGAAATAGAATCGGATATGAAAAGGATGTATAACAACTGTAAAGAGCTGGAAAGGATTGCCAGGGACAAGGTTGGAAGGAGAGTGCTGGTGAGTGGCCTGTGCTCCTCCATGAGGAGTAACAGGCGTAAGTAAGTAAGTACTTAAATAAAAGATCAGTTGCTTGAGTTTTTCTACTCAATGTGCATTTACAAATTTACCTACACCTGTGGAGATAGCTATGTTAGGCGTGCTAACAGATGATTTAAATAATGAATGAGTGAGCTTGGTTATGAAAAGGGTAAGACAATGATAATACCTAGCTCTATCACGGTACATCTAGTTAATAGTGAGCACATGGTAGATAAACCGAATCATTTCGAGTGGTATATCAAGTAATTTTGTCATTCCGAACAGATAGCAGAAGCTAAAGGGATACGAACCTTTAACCGTAGTTTATGTATCCGGAAGAAATAAGTGACACCCCTGTCCCTTCCTGAGTCAGATAAGTGTGAAATTTCGTGCAGACAAATAGAAGCTTAGAAGATTTTGATAAAAGAAAACAGTTCAAATATATGTCTGTATTATGTATGATAAATTACCCATTAAGTTAGAAACTTCTGTTATTAGTTGTTAATAGATTGCCAAAAATAGGACCTACTAATATTATAATGGCGAATAGTTACTGTTTCTATGATTGTACCATTTTTTTAGGATGTATGAAAGTATAAATGAATTGATTGTACATGTAGAGTATTCCCTTGTATTAGGTGCAAATTTCACCACCCCGATGTAGCAGAATACAATAGTATATATATATTCAGTTTTGTGCCTGCATTGCAGCTTAAGTTAAACAATCAGTTTCATAATTTATTTTACCGCACTGTTTAGATTTTTCACACAAGCTTTTGACTGAAATACTTCTTATCATTTAGTTTACTGTCTGTTAAACTCATTAATAGCAGTCATTGTAGTTATTGTCGTTCAATTATCTCTTTCTTATTTATTTGTCAAAATCCTTAATTATCCTGAAATTGTGTTTTTGTATGAGTTTAGGGGCTGGTACTATGTCAGGCGTACATTGGACAATGATAAATTTAAGGTAAACAAGAACCAATCAACATCGAGGTGCAGAGAACAAGCTGTGAAACACATATGGAGAAAATCGAACACTTCACTTCTATCTGAAGTTTGTGCTGATGATGTCGTTCAGAAGAACGATGAAAGCTCCACGACCAAACCATCCAGCTCAGAGAACAAAACTCCATCAAAATCATCCACCTGAGCTACAAATCTTCTCCACCATCTCAGTACATTGGACAGATCAATCAATTCATTATTCTCAAGACATATTTTTCCCCTGTCAGTTATTCGTTTATTAACACTGTTTTTAGATGATTTTATGGGTGCTAACCACTTAACCTAATCGTTATGTGTCTGTAACTTATTTTTGTTCGACCATAAGTATCGATTCACGCTTGACTAAATAGAGTTGGCTTAGAAGCCTTCTCCACCGCGCGTCATTTCGCTTCCCTCTCTTCTCTTTGTTTCTCCGATTATTTGTCTGGATCAACGATTGTATGAAATACACGTATTCGGAATTCATTCTCGTATTTGACTTATTTAATTCCGTTATTCATTAACACGATCTAAGTCGATGATTATATACGAAAGCAGACAAAATGTATATTTCGATAACAATCAGCATATAGTCTAGTTGGAGTCCGATATAGGGCCACTAATTGAGAAAAGTGACATTGTCTTGTGGAAAAAAACTATAGTCAGTTGCGAATTACATAAATTTATCACAGGAAGAAATTGATAGTTAGTTTTTTTTGTATTACAAAAGACCAACAGCGCTACGGTTGTCTGAAGATACATACTGAAAAAGAAACACTACCATAATTCATATTATCTATATAGATTTTTAAAAATGAACATAGTTGTTTAACTCAAACGAGGAAATTAAAGGTATTGGCAATAATTGTAGAAATCTTTGTAGAACATAAGTAGTTTCTATGGAAGCTCTAGTTCAAGAATTTGATTGTTTACCTTCATTGTTTACCTTCAGTAAACTAGTTGATAAAGTGCATAATACATCCTCATTTTCAGAAGCGAGTTTTGTGGTGATTTTATCAATTTAATAGTTGAATTCATGAGTCAATTAAAGCTAGACAACCATGGAAAACTTGGATGCACTGGACGGTCGTTTCGTTCTAGTATGATACTCTTCAATAGTGCCCATCCAAGATCACATATTCATTCGATGAATTTTATCCTCGAATAATTTATAAAATAAATAACATGGAGTAAAGCAACTTTAAATTGTAGGTTAGAAACTTTTAACATATTGAATATCACATACTTTCTAAGTGTTACATTTGTTTATTGGATAGTTTAAAACTAATATTGTTAACAATGATATCGATGACAGTACAGTTTTTTTAGTTGCATTACCATACTACATATCATGTTATTATTTCGAGAAAATTTGAGGATCATGTAGAGTTGAACAATGCTAATGAGTCATGGAGATCGATGAAGTCTAGCCCTGTCGAGGGTGAGTTGACTATCAAGAATAGCATTAAATGATCATTACACTTTGTTACAACTGCAAAATATTACAACTGAGCGATGTGTTGATATCCTGCCTCCCATGATACCTAATAGTTTTAGATTTAATCCTGTATGAGATAGTGGTTGAAATGTTAAATATTGCTAGTTAGTCAGTGCTTTAAGATTTTAAAAGATTCTCCAACTGATGTTAATCCTTGATAAAACTATTTTAATTGAATTTATTTTGAATACAGTCAACTGTATACGAATCAGTGTTGACAGTATATCTTGTTCAACTACAGTACACATTACAGATGTCTTCTATTATCAATGTAGTTTTTAGATGACGATAGATAGTCAGTCCATCACTGGTAATCGTCACTATATAAAATCATGTGTAAACAGGTAATTAAAACTTCACCAGTTATATCTTTTCGGATGTAATACAGCTTAGAGCATGACTAGTCATTTATATAACATTAATATAAGTTATCAGTATTCTATCTAAAACTGGTAAGACTAGTAGTGTCGGTTATTATGTTACGCCTATATACCTTATTCTAGCTTTTGGACAGCCCATTCTATCCATATGATCTACTTGGAGTCAGATCCATGGGCCACTAAAGCGGAGAGCCCCTTCAACAACATCGTTCGATCTAAATGACGATTAAATAACGGGCCTCCACAAAAGACTATAATTAATGGACGACCTTTGAGTGACGCTAGACTGATCTTGAAAGTGTCCATCTTATAACCAGTACCAAATAAAGGTTAGAAACCTGTGTAAGGAATTAGAATTATGATTTACAGTTGATAGTTAGGGTTACAAATTAGATTTAGGATTTTCACCATGAACTGACATCAACTATAATACCAAAACTCTATTTATCCGAATGAATGAGTGAATTTCGCGCCAAAATCCAAAACCTGTTATCTTATACATGATTGGTTTATCCATAAATTATAGTCTCGCCCTAAAACTTCTTTTTCCTGAAATTCCTTTTATTTAAAATTAGTATTCCTTAATCATGTTTAAGTAAGGAAATCTTAAGTAAAACCTTATTTAAGACTCAACAATTATATAGTATCTTCCTCAAAGTGTTAATATCCAAATCAAAACTTGAATCTAGTCTCTTTTGTTACAACTGCTAAAACATTTTCCTGTATTTCACTGCTACTCACAATCTATCTGTTCAATAAAGTTTACAAAAAATTACTATACAAAGCCAAAGTTAACGTTTACTTAAACACATGAATAACAGGATAATTTAAATCCTTCCTAATAATAGTATAAACATCATACACATTCAACAAGTTAATAGCTTCCTGGATTCAATAAACAAATGGATAATATTCAGATGGGTTTTGTGGAGATTGTAGTAATTTCAATGGTTAAGATCATGAGTCAGTTGAAGCTAGACCACCATGGAAAACCTGGAAGCACTGGACGGCCATTTCGTACTATTGAGGAGTCCCACAATAGGACTAAACTACCGTCCAGTGCTTCCAGGTTTTCCATGGTGATCTAGCTTCAACTAACTCATGACCTTAACCATTGAAATGGATAATACTTTAGAATTTGTAGCAAACGATATCGTGATTAAGTTGCAATCTAACACTAAGATACACGTACATATAATATTTAAGGAGTACCGAATAGGACGAAACTAGAGTGCAAAACTATACTGTTTACCATCTAATCTATAATTTTTATATTATTTCATGTTTTAAACATGTACCAAGAAACATAATGGTTGTCCATTTTTTACAAATGTACACTTGTAATATTATACATGTAATAAATGTTTTTCTTCATCAGTTCATATCTGTTAAGCAGAATACAGTTGAACTAGAATACCTTGTAAACTGAGAAATATAATTTAATGTTTGCTTTTTTGTTGTTTTTCAGTTTTTCATGCCAATATTCAATCAACATTTTCTTATTGGAAACAGTATAAATAAAGCTTATAACATAGAAAATAAATGGCTATGGAATTATAAGCAAAGATGGATAGTGGCTAGCAGGGAAATCTAGGACATGCGTTCCTCCTATTTAAGAATCGTTAGTTGGATATACCTGCATCTCATAGTTGATGTTCACTTCGGGACTCGAATCCAGTACCGTTTGCTTCAAATGCGATCACGTAATCTACTTAACTACTGAGTCCTGATAGCCACCTGCTTGTGCAATGGATTGAAATTTACATTCACTTAGTGTTGTTCGATTTCCAGAGTGAACATCAACTCTGAAATGCAGGTTATGAGTCTCAAATCAGACGAAATGTGCGTCTTGGACTCCATTGTTAATCTCTATCTATTTTTACTTATAAAAATTGTGATTTAAGGCAATATCGAGGCAGTGTGTACAGTATACCAACAAGAGACTAATCATTCTGATAATTTCATTTGATTTTTATAGTTGAGTTCATCAATCAATTAATGCTAGATCACCATAGATAACTTGGTGACTATATTCTACAATCATTTTTTTAAAAATTACTTAATACATGTGTAATAGCTGTAGGTAGTTAGTTGAATATCTTGAAAAACTTAAATTTTAATGAAACTTGTTTTTCAACCATACTAACTTGATTTACATCTTCACTTTATCCATAATGATACATAGATATACATCTAATTAATATCAATGATATTAGTTAAGTCGATTTTCATGATAATTCTGTCTTGAAAATATCAAAGATTGTGAGTAAGATGTTGATAATTGGCTTTCTTCAAGATGATAAAAAAAGTACATGTATGAAATAAAGCAATCGTTTGTTAGCAACAGTTTATCAGAATTTCAATAATTATGTAATATATTTGCGCAACAGTGAGAAGCAGTGATCAGTGTAGTTCAACCGGGTCTGTTGTGAGATAGTAGCTCACTGAAGACAATGGTGAATGTGTTGCTCAATTTTGTGGATTGGTTGAAGTTAGACATTAACAGCGTTAAATGTCGGCTCAGTGGCTCTCGAGAGAAACCGATAGGTCCTGGGTTCGAATTTCGCGAGGTGGGATCGTGAATGAGCACTGCTGAGTAGCCCACAATAGGTCGAGACAGCCGCCACTGCTTCTGGATTTACCATGGTTGTCTAGCTTCAATTGACTCATGATCTCAACTATTGAAATTACTATAATACCCACAAAAACCCCTTTTGATATTAATACATTTCGAACAATTTGATCACACACATATACTTGTTAAGACATTTTTATATGAAAAATAAAAGGTGAACTAGTAAACAAAAACAATGTGATAATCACACTGGATAATAAATCAGCATTACCAAGGTAGGTTAAGGTTAATAGAAAAAATTGTTTTTGAACACATAAAGAGGATTTCAGTTTCCCTATAACCAAGACTTCAATAAATCTTAGTATACTCTCTTGAAAGCTTTTGTACACTACTACAAATACTGACTTGATATCAACCTTATGATCAGTCTTAACAGACAGTTTCCAATTATAGTAAAATCAAGATAATACTCTAATTAGTCGCATTTCATAATATCAATTGAACGATTCAAGTAACTAATCATAATGCTTGTTAATTTTACATAAGATTTCTGTTTCTCAGTACAATGCGTTCCATAAACGCCAATTATCAACCAACGTAAATTCAAACAACAACAAGAAAGTAAAAACACAACATTATTTACTACTATAATTCAATTCAATATGTCAGACATAGTTTATGATATACAAAACTAAAGAAGCCCTATTCTCTATATACTACTGACAGATTTACCTAAACAACTGACATTATTTATACTGTGAATCATATCAAGGGATTAGTAAACTTATTCTCTTGTTAGTCCATACTAATTAACTCTGGGTTTTTTTCCACCAAATTCTATTTGGTGTTTCATAGGCTGCATAAAAAAACGTTTTTAAAGAAAACCATGATAAATGTTAACAGTAATTTGAATAAACTAAATATAGGAAGTTAACTCCTTTCTTTTTCATTTTAGTTTAAGCATATCGACATACAGATATTCTTATTGATTGTAATTAGGATTTCTTAAAATCAGGCAAAATAATCATCACTCTTTGACAGGTTTCAGTATGGTTCACTTTCACATGTTTGTTTCTATATATATATATCCAGAAATTAGCAGACTAAGATTTTTAAGTATATTGATATACTTAGTTTATGTATTAAGTCAGTCTAAGTTGGACAACTGCTGAAAACCTGAAACCACTGGATGTCCATTTCGTCCTGATATAAGACTCCTCAATAGTGAGCATCCATGATCTTACTACCGCAAATCGAAATTAAAACCTTCGAATTCGTAAGCAAACGTGGGGTCGCCGATGTAAACGACTAGGGAATCATAAACTAGGACCAAATAGTTGTCCATTACTATCAGGCTTTTAATGGTTGTTCAACTTAGATTGCTTCGTAATCTCAATTAAAATCAACGGTTTATGCAGCTTTATGTTAGAGAAATCAGCCTAGAAAATTCTCATCATATTGAACAATACATATAAATGTGAACACAGAAGAGATAAAAGTACATGAATTCAATGAATTCAACAGAAAACTAGAAGTAGCTGATCTTGTTGAAAAGACTTAGCAATAAAAATCAGTTGTTGATGAACATTTATTGCTCTTTTTTCATCAGAACAGGAACATGTTTTGCTTAAATATGTCATAATACTATTATCATATTCCTACTGTTTGGTTAAATAATTTACGGCAACACTTCCATGAATTGACTTCACATGAAGAATGCCAATAGAAATTACTACAATGATGAAGTTGATTGAAAGTATGAGTTATGTAAAATGACTGTTATAAATTTTAACCCATATATACGATCAAAATAGTTCAAAGCTAGATTGAAAAAGATCTATACTTAAAGATTACTTCATAATTAATTGTTTTACTTTCATTTTATATTGGTTGTTTGAATCTTCCCATGGATGTTTAGGGCTGCAATTGATCAGTTTCTTGATGGCATATGTGCATACTGTGCATATTGCCTTAGTTCACAAGCATTATAAGTAAAGATGAATAGTGGCTAGCAGTGGAATCCAGTTTGACGCACGTTTCGTCCTATTTGGGACTCATCAGCTGGATGTACCTGCATCTCAGATTTGATTTTCATTCTGGAACTTGAACCCAGTACCTTCCATCTTTATTTATAAACCTTGTGACTTAGGGCGATATCGAGGCAATACGCACAGGATGCACATATGCCAACAAGAGACTGATCATTTGCAGTCCTAAACAACAATAGAAAAATACAAGTAAACAACATCAATGTGAATTTAAATTTCACCCCGTTGCACTAGCAGGTGGCCATCAGGACTCAGTAGCTAAGGGAATCGCGCAATAGCGTTAGAAGTGAACGGTACTAGATTGGAGTCACAGAGTGAACATCAACTCTGAGACGCAGGTATATTCAGCTGACAAGTCCCAAATAGGACGAAACGTGCGTCAGACTGGATTCCACTGTTAGTCACTATCCATCTTTGCTTATAATTTCTTTACTGTTTTTAATTTATTATGACAATTGTTATCAAATAATATATCAATTAAGTGTTAACTGAAGTTGCCTCAATAGTTTCTATTACCTATTTTCCAACTGTATAAATATTATAATTAAACTACTTATTATAAATTTCTTTAGAATAAATAATTATGATTGTTAACTATATGTACTCAGGTGTTATATTAAAAGTCTTACAGATTATTATGATACTGGTTGTTGGAATAGTCATAAAGAAACATTGCAATTCATGGTAAAAAAAACGAGAGACGAATGCAATGAAATTGATACACCTTAGATAAGATGAATTAACAATGGTTAATGCATAGAAACTGACAGAAGCTTTTAATTAATGTAAATGTATTTTTGAAAGTAAAACTACAACTTGAATGTATGTTAGATAGAAATGTGTTTCATTATTGTAACCAAACCAACGGTATAAAATAAAACTAATACTATTGTTACCATTATGATTATTATAATAATTATTAGTAGTATCTTTTTTCTATATGAATTTATTTACCATAAGAATAAGTATAATAGTAACCAGGTTTTCCATGATGGTCTAGCTTCAACTGAATCATGATCTCAACTATTAAAATTATTAAAACCTCTACAAAAGCCTCGTCTGATATTAATTATCATGTACTCACTAGGGACTGGCTTCAAGAGATATTTCCTGGAGTTTTAGTGACCAGTGCAGTTCAACCGGATCTGTTGTGAGATAGTAACTGACTGAAGACAATTGTGGATGTGTTGCTCAATTTTTTTGGATTGGTTGAAATTAGACAGTAACACCGTTGAATACCAACTCAGTGGTTCATAGGTTAAGCGTTCGCGCGCGAGATCTTAAGCTCGAACCCCGCTGGTGGGATCGTAAATGCGCACTGATAAGTAGTCCCATACTATGACGAAACGGCTGTCCAGTGTTTCATGGTTTTCCATGGTGGTCTAGCTTCAACTGACTTACCAATTCAATTATTTAAAATATGAATAAATTATCATTTAAAAAGAAGCGAAAATGGAAATCACAACTATTTTATCTACTTTTATTTCGTAAGTATTTGTACCTCCGTATTCATTTATTATAGAGTGTAACTGATCATATATGTATTGTATTTTGATTTTCTTAATATTCCAAGATATTCAAAAGTATTCAAGTAAACGTGGATAATGGTTAGCAATGCTATCCAGGACATGAGTTTCGTCATATTTGAAACTTATGAGCTGAGAATATCAGTGTTATGAAGCTGATGTAAAGAATACTAGGTTCAAGACTCAATATAACACATCAACACTGTAATATAGATTCCTTCCGTTGATCAATCCCAAAAATATAACAAAACACACGTTTTGAATTGAACTATTAGCAACTATCCAAAACATGACAAAAATATTTAGTTTACATATATGTTTGTACTTTTCATGTAAGTTCATTGAACTTTTCTTTCTTTCTTTCTTCACTTTTTTTCTTCGTTTATTCCCTTTAAATTACATTAATGTCAAACAACTTCTTTTTTTACCTCAAAGCAGTTATATCATATTATATCACTGAATGATATTAATACAGTCAATCAGTGATTGCATACAACGTTATTTAATGCCTATAAACGAGGAATAGAATTCTGTAAACTTTAGAAAAATGTATAAACATGTTCTGTAAGTAAACTTATAACCATATCATATATGTTTGTTTTTTTTAATGCATAAATTACCAAAAACTAAATATTTGAATGTTTGACCTTAATATATATATTGTTTATCATTATATACAAAGATGGATAGTGACTAACAGTTGAATCCAGGAAGCATATTTCGTCAGCTGGATGTACCTACACTTCAGAGTTGATGTTCACTCTGGGAATCGAACAGTATGCACATATGCCAATAAAAGACTGATCAATTACACTTGTAAACATCAATGGGAAGATTCAAACAAACAATACTAAGTGAATTGAATGTTTATCATGTTTGCAAACTTATTATCAAATCATATAACTACTATTATATAATTTCATTTCTATAATTTAAAGTGCAATAACTTAATGTTACATAACATATAGTGACTGTAATTAGTTAGTTGTTTCTTAATATAACATTAGGTTCATAATCGATTCGATAAAGTAATAAGAAGTCGAAGATTATCTGGACTATGTAATACATTAGCGGAATACATTTCGAACAATCTGATCACATAATATGTACTTGTTAAGAACATTTGTATATAAAAATAAAAGGCCGACTAGACTAGAAATGAATGGTAAGAGAAGACAAGGATAATAAACAAATGCTGGCTCAGTGGTCTAGTGATTAGTTGTTCGCGCGGGAAACTGATAGGTCCTGGGTCCGAATCTCGCGAGGTAGGATCGTAGATGCGCACTGCTTAGGGGTCCAATAATAGGACGAAACGGCCATCCAGTGCTTTCAACTTTCCATGATGATCTTGCTTGCATTGACTCATGATTTCAACCAATAAAAGTACTACAATATCCACAAAAACCCTTCTCTGATAATAAAGAAATAATTTGAAACCTCAGCACTCTGGATAATAATCAATTCTTTTACTGTACATTTTAATTTTATTAATAGTTCGCATTTTAGACAGTTAATGAGAAGTTAACAAAAATAATCGTCATGTTACTTTATTCAAATCATTGTTGTTTCTCTATGAAAGATAATATAAGTTAATATTGATTTCTTAACACCTACTTCTAAAATTTGAATATGGACGGTTAGTAGGAGACTGATCAATTTCAGTGCTAAACATCAATGAGAAGATACAAGTTAACAACACCAAGTGAATTTAAACTTCACATCATTGTACAAGCAAGTGGATATCAGGACTCAGTAGCTAAGTGGATAACGTAATGGCGTTTGACATGAACGGTAGTGGATTCGAGTCCCAGAGTGAACATCAATTCTGAAATGCAGGTACATCCAGCTAACGAGTTCCAAAAAGTAAAAAACGCCCATCCTTGATTCCACTGCTAGCTAATATCCGTCTTTGCCCACAATGCTTGTGAATTAAGGCAATATCGAGGCAGTGTCCACAGTATGCACATATACCAATAAAAGACTGATCAATTGCAGACCTAAGTATCAATGGGATGATTCAAGTAAACAATGTCAAATGAAGTTAGTACGTTTTGTTTTATCAGAAACAAATTATTTACTCCATTCATATATTCTTCTTGTATAGCCTATAGATTAGAATCCATCCAGTCAAAGAAAATGTACAAAACGTCTACAATAACCTATCTAGTATATATGCTATAACATGAACACCTTGTAAGAGCTGACCTTAATAAAAACTTATACTTTTGAAAGCATTGTCAATCCATTGCTGTATAGCTTTTTTTATTTTATTAGAAAATTTTTTATCCTATTCTATATAATTTTATTCATTTACTTTAATTATTCATGAATTGTGTATGTAATGTACACTACTCATTGAGATAGATATAAGTAGCATGTAGTAGGAATTGGAAATGGAATACTTACCAGAAGAAGATTGAAATGAAGGGAACAGGAAGGAAAAGAAAGAGAGAGAGAGAGAAATCAGATTAACAACGGGATCGGGAGAACGAAGAAGTGTGTAGAGGACAACCCAAGGAAGATATATAAATGATGTATTCAATATATGATTTTCATATTTTACAAAAACACTGTGTAATTCTGCATAAAACAATGAACTGGTTTTCCCCACCAACTCTTTGTTCATTATATATAATGACATCTCAGAACATCAAGAGGATCTTCATAAAATATCCTGTGCTGAAAGTTTTATATTGCACTAGAGATATAATACTGAATAAAGTTTTTATTATTGTGTGCAAGAAACCTCCATAAAAGTTTGAAAGTTTACAGATTTCATTTTTGGATAAACTTGTATTTATGCCAAGAATACAAGCCGATCTAACTCAGAAAATCATTGAAATCCTGAAAGCACGGAACACACGTTTCACCTTAGTATAGGACCCCTCATCAATGCTCACCACGACTCCTCATCCTGTGGTTGAGTCCAATACCTTCAGTCTTACGCGAAAAAGCTTAATCTCTGAACCACTAAACCGCTATGTAACGATATATAAGTCAAACTTCAACCAAACCACGATAGTGCGCAACCATATTACTTCATATCGTATTCTTACAACCATAAAAATAGCAAAAGAACATTGACGTTTTTGGTTTTGTATCACGGATTGGTAACAAATGGAAATCCATGGACAGTGAGTAGCTGTTTCGTCTTAGTATGGTGCTCTTCAGAAGCAACTATCCACGATCCTATCAGGAACTAAAGCTAGTTTCATCAAGCCTCGCTGCGATTAGTTGACCTTCAGGTCATTGAATTGACATCTAGTAGTTTGTACTTGTATCTTCAGTTAATTACTGATATTATGAAAACATTATCCATATCCTCTATGAGACAAATTTTATCTACGAAAATTGGTAATGGTCATGATTTATTGCAAACAAATTGAATTTAAACACACAAACCACTGAATGTCAACACACAGATTTGAACGGTAAGCACTCGTTCACCAAGCGAAACGTTGAACGATTGTCTAATTAAAGTGTATCTGTTATATTAAATTACAAAATTTAACAATTCCTACAATGTATATGTATAGTGTACGTTATTATTTATTTAGACATAATCAAACCTACTACACTATGTAATAAAATCGATTATCGTTATGTGAAACCCTCTTGAAAATTAATATAAACAAAGTGGGTAACTTGTAATCGTTTGACAAATTTATTTAATTATTTAACTAGAATTCCCATATTAAGATGAAATGGCCATCTAGTGTATTCGAGTTTTACATAGTTGTCTAGATTAGATCAACTCATGAATTCATCTATGAAAATATTGTAATCAATGCTTATTCTCAATAAAATAAATTCTTTTCATAGAATAAGAACATTTTCTAGAAATAAAACGTCGAGACTATAATTTATGGACGAATCAATCACGTATAAGATAACAGGTTTTGGGTTTTGGCGCGAAATTCATTCATCCATTTGGATAAATGGAGTTTTGGCATTATAGCTGATATCAGTTCATGGTGAAAATCCTAAGTCTAATTTGTAACCTTACTCATGAACTGTAAATCATAATTCTAATTCCTCACACAGGTTTCTAACCTTTATTTGGTCCTGGTTATTAGATGGACACTTTCAAGATCAGTCTAGCGTCACTCAAAGGTCGTCCATAAATTATAGTTTCACCAAAAGAACTTGTTACGAAAAAGTAAATTCACTTTATTTCATGTATTTTAAGTCTTTTTAAATAGTTTATTAAGGGTAATTATTTTTCTTAATGTAGCTTCCTACATATGAATTAAGTAGTAGAATAAAATGAAATGATTTATCTCCTGAATAACCTGTTGTTCTATCCATTGCTTATTATTACAGTCTAATCAACACTTAAAATATATAGAGGTACTTCTTAGCATGGAATGATATCAAAAGTCATGGATTGGATGTGAATAATAAGTATAGAAAATTGTTATCATTATATTTAAAATCACTTGATATATGCTAACGGTTCTAAGTTTGACCCTATATAATCATAGGTTGCCTGTGAACACTCGTAATAAGTCCCAATTCAGGTTCCCGTTTTAGATGTTATTCAATATTACATCATCTATTTGTATGAAATTTTACAGGATTTAGTACCAATTCAGTGATATAAAAGTTAAATGATGACCATCAAATCTGAAAATCTTTAGCTGGACTTCTCATGGGGTCATAGTTGTACGCCGTTGAAAAGATTAATAATAGGGCACAAAATCTATTCTGCCCATTCATATTTGCAGCGGTTACATAACCAAAATCAGTGATTGATGTAAACGTTTTATACAACAATCATTACCTTATAAATTAGTTTTGTAATATTCTATTTCTATACAATATCACAAATGTTGTCTGTTATTAAATAATGTAGACAACTTACATCTTTGGGAAAACATTTTTGATCACATAACTTAAGTACTGAGCAAATATCTTTTATTTTTTCACAATATATTCCTTCATAACCAGGTTGACATACACATTCTCCAGTTGATTTACAAGTTGCACCATTTAGGCAGTATTCAGGACACTTTGTTTCATGTTTAAACTGTTTTTTACACGTTCGACCATCAGATTGTAATTCATAATCCGGATCACAAAAACATTGATATGATCCTAATGTATTGATGCAATGATGTTCACAGAAATGTTTTTGACCATTTTCATTCAAGCATTCGTTTACATCGTTTTGACAGTTTGTTCCGTAAAATCCTTCTAAGCAAGTACATAAAGTTTGATCTGTGTCATTTGAAAACACAGTTCGACAGCTTCCATATATACAGTCTATACCATCTTTACATATACGCTGACATCGTCTAGGATTATTTGGACTTGGTTCAAAACCTTCATTACATTTACATATATACTTCCCATCACCTAAATCCTCACAAATTTGGTCACATGGTTTAATTGCACATGAATCTACTGTTTGCTTACAATTAAGTCCAAAATGTCCAAACTTGCATTCACAGTCACATTCTCCATCTATTAAAGTGCAGTGAGAAGGACAAGAAATAGGTTCACATTTTGATGAATTTACAGTGGATAATTTGTAGCCTGAATGACAAGAACACTTAAAAGACCCAGGAGTATTGATACATTCTTGTTGACAATTATGTTTTCCTTCGGCGCATTCATCTACATCTGTCTCACAAGATAACCCCCGAAAACCTGGATTACACAGGCATTTTCCATTAGATGTACACTCACCTTGTCCATGAACACATTCAGGACTACATTTATTTGGAAGACAGTGACCTTTGTGATCCTGATGATACCCTTTATCACACGTACAATAATATGACCCATACGTATTAACGCAGCCTTGAACACAAGGCTTAGGTTTCAATTCGCATTCATTTATGTCTTCAGAACAGTCAAGACCTGTAAATCCACGACGACATAAACATTTCCCAGTGGCATCACACTTTCCCTTATTAGACATGCATCTCTCTGAACATTTAGATTTACAATTCAAACCATCACCACTTTGTGATTCATACCCCTCATAGCATTCACAGCTAAAAGAGCCGTATGTATTAACACATCTTTGAGAGCAGTTATGTGTCCCTGTCTTACACTCATCTATATCTTCACTGCAATCTGGTCCGGTAAACCCCGGTCGGCAGGTGCATATTCCATCATCAGAACAAAATCCTTGATTAATAGTACATCTAGGATTGCACGTAACTTGATGGCAAGATTTTCTATCAGTCAAGTTAAGTTTGTACCCTGAGTGACATTCACATAGGTAGGATCCAGGAGTATTAATGCATACTTGTTCACAGTTATGTGTTCCTAATTTACATTCATCAATGTCTAAATTGCACCACTCTCCTGTATAACCTGATAAACAGTGACATTTGCCTGTCGTGTCACAATTTCCATTTCCTAAGTGGCATTTTGTCAAACACTCTGATGGTTTACATCTTTTTGGGTTGTCTTGTACAACGACATAACCGTTTTCGCACTCGCACCGAAACGAGCCATAAGTATTAACACATCTTTGTTCACATCCACTCCTACCACTTAGACATTCGTCAACATCATACTCACAGTTAGGTCCTGTTAAACCTGATGGACATTTATCTTCCAATTCACATGATTGTCCCTTAAAACCAGGGTAACAAAAGCACTTCCCAGTTTTCGGATCACAACGACCTCTTCCATTACATCCTAAAGGGCATTTGAATATATCTAGATCGACCGAAACACAGGATGAATCGTTATTTTGTAATGCCCAGGGGTTGCATACGCATAATACATCTGAAGGTTTAGAACCGTTTTTAACACAGCCAAAACTGCATTGCAGATTTAACATTTGCTTACAAACTGTTGAATTCATTACATTACACTGTACACCATAGTTTGCTTGTGTACATGATGGATCGTTCTGATAACATGGTGTAGAGCTCAAACACGGAGGATTTTGTGTACAAGTTGATCGACCATCTGAATAATAATCACATTGAGCAGGAATACAAAACGGTGGTATGCATTCATCGAATTGTCTTGCACTTTGTGACCATAAATAAGTAGATATTTCAGCTCCTTGTTGTGTACTAAATGAATTTGGTGCATAACCCCAATATTGTTCTTTCGCATTCCAAACACGATCGTTAGGATGGGATAAAGTCATAACACCTTCAAAATAATTTTCAGGCTTTGTATTACCATATTCAATCGGACTATCTGATGAATAAATGCTTACATAATCATTTACTTCACGATCTGATAATGTATGATTTTTTCTCCTATAATCAATATTTCTATTAGGATAATTATTAGACAGAAAATTTTTCTTCCACCATTCTTGTGAATATTTTCTTACTGAAGGATTAACATATTCTATATTTCTTGAATATGGTACCCAACGTCTTTGAAATCGATATGTATTAGATTGTTGTAAATGAGGATTTTGATAAATAGGTGAATTTCTATAAGGTGAACGTTGATTATTACTATATGGAAATTGTGTCTGGTCATTATTCACATGTACATTATAAGATGGTAATATATTTCGATGATGACGTTGATTATTATAATAATAATTTCTTATAAAATGATTATTTTTATTATTTTCTTGATTATATGGATTGACATGTTCATTCCAATTAGAATTCAATTTATTACAATTAATGAATGATAAATGTAAATGTATTATGAATAATATTGAAAATATTGTATAATAAGAATAAAATAATTTTATATCAAATTTCATATAAATTAAATTCATTTTGTTTAAAATAGTTGAAATGAAATCGTTTGTATTTTTATTTTATAGATACATGTTATCTATTGATGAATATAATGAATAATTTAGCCGCCAAAAAAATTTTTTAAACAAAAATACAAACTATGGATTAACCAATCAAATGTATCCTTGCAATTGACCAATCATATTTCAAGAATCAAAAATAAATAGAAAAATTAATTTCTGGTTTATAGATCCCTTGATCTTTTAATCATAAATGCAGGTGATTGTAAATAAATGATGTATGTAAATTCAATGGTTAAGATCATGAGTCAGTCGAAGCTAGACCACCATGGAAAATCTGGAAGCACTGGATGGCCATTTCGTCCTATTGTGGGACTGCTCAATAGGACTAAACGGCCGTCCAGTGCTTCCAGGTTTTTCATAATGGTCTAGCTTCAACTGACTCATGATCTTAACGATTGAAATTACTACAATCTCCACAAAACCCATCTGATGTATGTAAATCTAAAATAAAATAAGAAATTTCGGTGAGACTATAATGTATGGACAACCTTTGAACGATATCAAAGTGACCTTGAGAGTGTCTACCTAGTTATTAGGGCTAAATGAAGGTTAGAAAGCAATTTGAAGAATAAAGATGATGATTTACAGTTGATGTAAAGATTGAGGATTTAGATTTATGGTTTTCATCATGAACTGAGATCAGCTAAAATCTTAAGACGCTATTTGGACGAATGGATGAGTGAATTTAGCGCCAAAATCAGAGACCTGTTATCTTATACGTGGTTGGTTCGTCCATAAATTATAGTCTTACCGAAATTTAGATAAATAAATAAATCTATAGACTGTTTTTATTTAGTAAGTTTGTAAATAGATGATTTTGTGTGATACATAATTAACTACTGACAATCAGATTTAAATAGTCTAATAAATTATAATCACTGATAGTGTTAATATAAATTATAGTTGAAATGTTTGAATGACCAACCTGTTATAACTTGTTGGCCTTGTGCCCTATTAATATCTGACGTAATGATATCATCAAATAGAGAACAACGAATTACCAACCGGGCCAATGACACATAAAACCCGTACGAGCATTCTACAGTCTTTATCGGTCCTATCTTCCTTCCTAGACCTGCCTGTTAAGTTTAGAACACCAATCTCAGTCTATGCGATATCAGCCACGTATTTCAAACATACTGGTTTTATATGCAAACTTAAAAAGACTACATCGTTCCATGAAATAGAAAATAACATTTGTGCAAGATCTAGCCAAATGTGTCTGTGAATGCAGGAGACTGTAATTAATTGACTGGGCATAACTTAAGAACGGTAAATCGTATAATAATAGTCGACGGGAGAGAGAAACATCAGTATACATATGTTAGTTACTTTATGGCTATACAATAAAGATAAATGTATAGTATTAGTCCAGAAATAGATCCCAACAGTTACCACTCATTATTCTCGTCGGGATAATCTTACTTAATCTTATTACGTATTTTTAATTAAATAAAAATAGACTCATAAAACATAGGACACTATCAGCAGGACAGCAAATTTTATATATGATCGGTTGATATCCGATGATGTTCAAAGGTGGTTGAATATCTAAGAGTTGAAATACTAACCACTTTTCCATTCGTTATGATAGCCATTATTACAATAACGAAGTGTCACTATTAAATAAACTTTAGTATAGAATACTTTCTCGGATTCTAACTAGACTATTGGGAAACACATAAAACTGACAAATCAAACAAGAAATTTGCACAGAAATTATGTCACCAGATGAAAAAATCACTGTAAACAAAATGGTTTTTAAGCTTTAGATAATGAAGTATTCCGGGTGATAATAATGTCTTGAAACACAGTCAACGGTAAGATCCGATACTGAAACAACTGGGTAAGAGAATAGAGATTTGTGAAATGAGTTCGACCAGTTATTAAAATTAAGCTGAGCATTGTTGTTATTCCCGCGTCCCTTAGTACTTATAATTAACAATGAGGAACTACGACAAGTAAGCGTATCAAGACTGATACAATTGAGCACATATTAACCCCAAGGCACAGTGACGACTCTAGTCAAAAATACACTTATTTATATATTTATTTTTACACACAATTGATTATTAATTAATAAAATATCAGTTTTGAATTCATCTGTTTGTTGATTATTTTGAAATATTTTGCAACTTCGACATTATGCCCACTGCTGAGCAAGTGACTAGCATTTACACTGTTGAAAATCTTCCCTCCGTTAAACCTCAACTATTGTCGAATGTGTTCGAAAATGCAGACATAAATCCCACTTTATATTCTTCCGATATATATGTTTTGGCACGCACATTTAAACTGGTAAACACAATTGGAGGTATGACAAAGAGAGTATTTGTCCACGTCTGATTGTCGCAATGAGCATTTGTTTTTGTAGCCGAGACACCAAGTTGGCTGCTTGATATGTTCTTTTTAGTACTCCCTTTAGTCTGAAACCAGTCGAATCAGTTATTTCATTGTCTTTGAAACCAAGTTTTGAGAAGACAAGCTTTTTCCCAACCACGTGAACGGTTATCTAGAAAAATTCATTAGTAAATACGGGATGATGTGAGTAAATGAGATCAAATGTCCTACAGTCAATCAAAGTAGATGAAATGATCTTTGAGCAAAACTAATACACAATTTGATTAATCATCTGAAAATTTTATTACTGTTATGACAGGCGGTGCCCGAGATCTGATACTGATACACAAAGAACTACGCGCGGCCACTCCAAAGTGATTACTTGAGTGAGAAGACAAGAGAGGAAGAGAAAGTCTGTTGAGTTACCAAGCCATATACACATATACTTATTCATATATACATGTGTCTACCCCTTAGAAAATGAAACCATTGTTTGGTCAATGACAGGCATTTATCCCACGAGTCATTTTTGGTTGTTGTCGGGTGACCTCGTCTAGCCACTTCCGATTGGCGCGCTATACCAAATACCACAAATTCAATGTGCTAAGAGTTGTTAACATGTTCAAAAAATTCCTACTGTTATTCTCAAACATGAAACACTGCGCCGATAAAAGCTGTAAGTGATTCCGTTCCAAGCGCAAGGCTTAGAAACCCTAGATAACTGGATGAATTCTCGCAACACAAAAAAGCCTTGTCGTCTGATTCAAAGAGACGATGACAAAATCAACCTTAATAAACCTCTTCTTGCGTATATGGTTTGTGCGCATTTCCACTATACGAAGTAGATACATTTCCAAGAACGAGGTAAGTCAATTCCAATTTCTGTTGTTAATTAGTACAACCAAGTGTACTAGGTTAAATGTATAGTTCCTATCGTTTATTACGGATCAAGACTGCTGTTTTCAACTTAAATGTATTAAGTTCTGTTTAGTTGACACAATATTTAGCTTTATCTGGAAAATAATTTTGAGTTTTTACTCCTATTGGGTACAATGGTTTTTCTGTCTGCTGCACTTATTTTACTGCAGTTCACAGTTTTCTGTTTGTATAACATTTTATTTAGGTTTTAGTCTTTATCTGTTTGTGTTTTTTGCATAAGTTATCAGAAAACCTCTGACTGATGACTTGAAAGTGCAGGAAAGGTGTTTGTCATCTCCCACGTTGTCGACATCCGTTCAACAGTGGTATGCATTGCTGTAAGTCAAAAGAATGGCATCACGAGGTATCAGAAACCTATCATCTGCAGCTTTCAAAAGATTTAATAAATCTGGATGCGTGTGGTTGTGTCAACACTGTTGCTCAAAACCAATAGGGATTGTGTTCAAGAGCCACTGCAATGGCGAACGCTGCTAAGAAGCATATCAACAAGTACAAGCGAGAAAGCTATGTAGATAAACAAATCTACTCTCAGTCTTCTTAATTAAGATCAGAGTCGATGCACTGACATGGGCTGAAGCACGAAGGATTCACTTCACAGAGGTCGGTTGGGAATAAGAATGCCATTTGATTGTGTGCCTCTCCCTCAAAATGGCAGTAGACAGTGAACTCCTGGAAAACCCAATTTTAAGACCAGGTCCGTCTTGAACAGAACCTGAACATCCTAGTTGTTGAAAATTCTTCAGGATTTTATAGTATGTCTAACACCACTATGACTGGGACTCCAGTGAAGAACGAATACTGGGTACAAAGTAAAAGTGTAAAACCCATTTCTGTACGCTCCTGTGAGAATTTCGAAAAAGTCCATCCACGCCTGTTTTTCTTATGAGTAGTCCTTTGCGTTCCTGCAATATGTATTCTTTCTCCTAATGTTGTCTGTATTTTGTTAAATATTTGTTCTCATTTTTGGTATGCGTTGCAGTTATTATTGCTATATTGTTTACAAATTCTGAATTCTAATTCTTTGATGTTATTGGAGTTTTTAATAACTGCTTTCTTCTTGTTTTACTTAGCATAGTTTTTAAGGCCCTCGCTATACTGAATTCTTGTACCTTGGTGTATACTTTGTGCGCTGGTTGCCTCTGTTTCTTGTGATTAATTTTGAAGTACATTCTTTTATGGTTCTGGGGTCGTTTTGTATTATGCACTAGTAGTTAAATTTGTTTTATGCAACTATCGTTTTCCAGTTGATTGCTTATCTTTGGAGCACAAGAAATCGGTCTATCCTTCTTCTTTGAGTAGGCTATTGTTCCAACTGTGATAATTGGGTTTTATCAAGTTTACTGTTCATGTACCATTATCTTCGTCTGTACCTATAATCTTCCTATAGCACCTTTCTTGGGTATCGTGTGCTCTATTTTAAAAGTTTGTTACACTATTGTCAGGAGTTTATCGGGTATTGTCGTCTTTTGAATGATTGAACTCGAAAGAACGTCACTATTAATCTGTCAATGAACAGGCAGAATAAATATCTAGATCTAACCAAAAGTAAGAAAGGATCTAGTATCATAAAAGAAAAACAGATTTCCATAATTGTAGCTGAGAAATTCAAACTGATCATTGTAAGAGGTCAGTTGTCCTTTAGAAGGTCATATAAAGGGAATGTTCTGAGCTCAAAACTGGCTCTGAGCATGAGATTCGGTTGGGGATTGATCTACTCAACCAGCTATTGTCTCAAAATCTCTCTGTCGTCACCTCACTAAAGGTTAATAGACTATGTGACCAAAGAGCCTTTGACGAAATCAAATAAGGCTACTAAATACGGCAGTAAAAGCTTTCAATGAGTGGCTTAATGCTACAGAATGGACATAAACTAAGGGGACCGATAGTTCTCGTTGATATGACGGGATTAGGAAGCAAAATTGCATTCTTTTATTCATTGTGATTTAGTTCAGTATTACTTCTGATTTAAGCCAACGTGATGATTTATCGGTGTAGCATTTGATTTGTTTTCCAAAAGCGATTCCGACATAACAATTGGCGACCAGTCATAACTGTTACAGGAGAACTGAAGACAATTGGCGGATTAAAACCCTTTTATTGTATATTAATAATTTACTGTGTTTTTGGATGTATTTGTTTTACTTAACTTTGAACTTGTTTGTTCATATCATTATTTCGGACACTGGTTTCCCTTTGTCGTCTGTTCGGTATCTGGTAGTCTTGCTCCGGGAACCTACAAAATTGAAGGTTTGTTTTGTAATTGTTATAATTATTGTTGTTAGAACGACATTTGGC